>JAPJYX010000010.1:16770500-17374500 GCA_030503985.1 Himalopsyche tibetana | reverse complement strand
ATTTGTTATCGGAAAAAAAACCTACCTAAAAAGTACCTATTACGAATAATATTTTTGCTGTCTATCAATTGATAAATTGTTATGGATCCACGCAGAAAACTCATTTAAAATTTGTACGTACATAGTTTCAACTGGTTTCGATGATAGATTACGTAATCAAGTAGGTGTCAAATTTGTTATCGGGAAAAAACAATCAATCTGTTAAAAATGTGTACCAATTCTCAAAAGGACTACAGTAAGCTAGCTTTGATTTATATTATGGTTAAGATGCTGATTTAATAAATTTCATCATGTAAAACTCGTACATTCAGATAATAACCGAGAAAATTCATACCTCAATTTTTGAAAAATTAAATCTAGTAATAACTTTTATAGTGATTTAATTTTGGTTAAAACAACAATACATACACTAGACATCGAGTCTTGACCAACGTTCCCTCTAAGCTGCGCACGTGCGCGGCCGCGCAGCAGTTGAGAAGTTCCCGCGCACTCATTCCGGCTTGGCGCGCACTACAAGACAGTTGCTCAATTTATATTTGATCGGTCCGCGCAGCCTCCACGCAGCCTCCGCGCAACTTTTGAAATTCCCACGCAGCTAACCCTTCGGCTTAGAGGGAACGTTGGTCTTGACATAACATCAGCTGTTTTAGTGACATTCAAACTTCAAATTTCACCTAGTGTTAGTTATTGGAACTAAAATTTTACGGCAGTGGTCAACGTCGTTGGCTTCCATGCCGTAGTTCACGGGTTCGAATCATGACATGAACGATTTTTTTCCTATTATATAATCATTCACATTGTTGAAAAATTTTACTCCAGAGAGAAGTAAAACTGGTACAAATAATAAAAACACTAATTCTATAAATTCTATGTATAAGCTCTTTTAATAAACAATTATTGTAAAAAAAAAATCTGTTTTCACTAGTCCTCGCTCTTGTCCCAATGCTTTAAGATTATAGTAAGCCTATGTATAACCATCTTAAAAGTATCTCGTGTTAAAGAAATTATTCCTCAGAGAATGAGAAATGAGTTTATCAATCATCGGTAGAATAATACACTGACTGCCGCTTTAAAAATGTGGAACAACGATTTTATGATTAAGCTGAAAAATTAATAGCAATTTTATCGTATGTTCCTAAGTACTAAGCAAAATGTGTACCAATTCTCAGCAGGAGTATATTGAGTTAGCTTTTATTTATATTACATTTAAGATGTTGATAAAATAATCATGCAAAACTAGCAGATAATAAGCGGTGAAATTCATACCTCAATATTTTACATAAGATCAGCTGTTTTAGTAACATACAAACTTCATATTTTAAAGGTTCATCTAGTGTTAGTTATTAGAAGTAAAATATCACGGCAGTGGTCAACGTCGTCGGCTTCCATTCCGTACTTCACAGGCTCGATTTCCGATGTGAACAGATTTTTTTCTATCAATCATTCAAATTATTGAAAAAGTTCACTCCAGCGAGAAGTAAAGCTGGTACAAATGATATATACAATATTTTTTTTATTTCTCTGCTCTATTTAAGAGACTAAGTTCTAATAAATAAATATTTTTTGTTAGTTTTTTTTTCTTTTTTCCTTAGCTCCCGCTCCTGTCACGGCTTAAAACTTGATGTTGAAGTATAACTGTATAACCATCATAAAAGTCTTTGTATTAAAGATATTATTTCTCATAATTAATTGCAATTTTATCGTAGGTTCCTTGGTTATTTAATTTTGAATAGAAACATTAATATTAATAAAAGCAGAACAGAAATAAAATGTATCTATATTTTACCTGTATGAAATTAAGAACGAGCAAATTATATAAAATATATTATTTGAAAACGCCAAATATTTTTATTTTATTTACCCAACAATGTCCCCTTTCGTAAAATATATGTGAGTACTTAGAATTTATGTAAATAACAATAAAACCACGATAGCAAACTTTTATCTACAGAATAACACGCTTTAAGTGTGTTTTTTTTACAAAATTCATAATATGAATGCAGTAATCTCAGTACATTGTTACTGTACAGCGTCATCGTACTCATACACATAAATAATAGAGTTTTTTTACAGTAAAATTAATTAAAATGAATTAATTAATTAATTACCAGGAATCGGACCCAGACCCACGTGATCGATAGAGCAAGCTCTAACCAACTCGGCTACAGCAGGCGACGTAATATTATTGCAGACAACAGGATAAAGTAGCCCATTTAAGAAGTCACCAGTGAACGGAATTGTTTGTGTAGGATAAATACAACTTCCATTCGACACACAGTGGGGTGGTGATGGGGTAGGATAGTTTCTTTATATCAGTCGGTAGGTCGGTCAATGTATGTAAATAGCTTGTTAGATATTAACTTTTCCGTTTCTAAGCTCAAGAAATGCGACCCCAATACCAACATTTTCTTAAATATCTATTTTAATATGGGTGATACAATGTTTATAATTAAGGTATTCTTATATCATAGTTTTTTGGACCTTTTGTAGTTTATATAAATACGCGATAACGCTTATCAGGTGATTAGCGCCCGCGATAACGATTGTTCGTAAGATAACTTAGAACGCTGAGAACACTCAGTCAGTTGTATATTCATATGTGCGCTGGGATGACGTCTTTTTTACGAGCAACTTAAAATATAATTATTTATTAAAAAACCACAGATTTTTATAAAAAAATGAATGAGGAATGATGCAAAGAGATATTTTTAAGCCCTTGGACTATTTTTTTTTTGAAATTCATAAGAATAAGGCCAATAATGAGAAAACCACTGGGGTCAAAAAAGACCCCCATCGGCTGACAAGTATTTTTCTAGTCTCCGAGCCGCAAGAGTTAAGTTTAGCCGATGTAAGGTATTGTATATAGATAGATTAGGCATAAGTATTGGGCCCTATAAGGATAACTTAGGTTAGTTTTTTAGTGGTTTTTTTTCAAGTATTTTTACTCTTATTTGCTCCCTTCCCTATACGGGTAAATAAGGTTAGTTTTTTTTTTAAACATTTTAAGCCCTACTACAGTAAATCATAATATGATTTATATTTTTGTTGTCATTAAATTAATAATAACATTTAACATTTCGCCTGAAGGTACTCAAATTATTGTTTTTTAAATACAATAAAAATGTAAAAACTCAACCTATGTGTGCAATTTATGATTCCTTTTTATACACTGATTTTTTTGCTTTAACACGGGCTTTAAAAACTGAAAAAGAATAAAAATAACTATGTATGTACATATTTATCAAAAACTGCGTTGTACTGTCACCTACATTATTAACATGAATTATTATCTCTGAGATAAACTCCATTAGGAGTCCATATGCTCCACATTGGGAGCGGACATGGTAAATGTGTATATAAAAATATGTTAGGAGCTTCGTTTTCTTTGGAATATTTTATTGTTATATTTATAGGGTGAATTTCTGTTTTTTTTATTTTTTATAATTAAAAATAAAGTAAGTATCAAAATTTTGTATTTTATTTCAAACCAGATAAATCATAACATATTATGTTTTGATGTTATGAATAGTGCTTAAATAAAAGCTAACAAATACATTTTTTTTATAAGTTTTTGTTGAATTATGTTCAATGAAAATAAATTTATATTAATAACAGTATTTAAGTAAAATAAATTGAATAACAGCAGGCTGATTCAGGCGATGTCAGGAACTGAAAATATTCTTCCAGAATTTTTATGCCTGATTAGTTCTGCCCATTCGCTATATACGCATAAGGGTGATTGTTACGAGACAATAATATGTCTCACGTTTACTGCAAATATGCTACATTTTCTTCCTGAAAATAAACTAAATGCCGCTAATAGCAACGCAGTTCTGTAGGAAATTGCCAAACTATCATACAAGGAGATCAGGGAAAGCGATAATTTACGCTAAATACAAATATGATATCCGTATGAAACTGGCCATAAAGATGTCGAATTGAATTTCTTATATATAATTGAGCAAATTTGAAATACGTCGACGAATTTTCCTTATATATTTTTTTAATCTGCATCGATTATCGGTTCCTTGGATTCCTAAATTTGTTTTTTTTTTAAATTGTCCTATTGGGAATTAAATATCCTAGGAATTGCATTGCTTTTTGTGGATTTTGTCAATTTTCAGGGAGAAAATGGGTAGCATGTTGTATTTACCTTTCATGATACTTCTTGTTTTCAGTCATTCAAGAAGAAAGAATGAAGCATTTGAAGGTGGTTAAACCATATTTTGTATTGTTGCAGAGTAATATAACAAATTGCCATCATTCACCACTTATAAGTATTAAGTCTTTGAAGATTTTTTAATTGTATGTTGTAGGTGTTTAACACCTACAACATACAACCAACAATTGCACCTTTAGGTGGCTTACACATTTT
Source organism: Himalopsyche tibetana (assembly GCA_030503985.1). Classification (NCBI taxonomy): domain Eukaryota; kingdom Metazoa; phylum Arthropoda; class Insecta; order Trichoptera; family Rhyacophilidae; genus Himalopsyche; species Himalopsyche tibetana. The sequence continues at coordinate 17,370,125 of JAPJYX010000010.1, read as the reverse complement.
ACTTCAATTTTAATTTGTATAAATAGCACTGTTTATATATTTTTCTTATCAGTTGAAAATGCTCGCAATGAGCGAAGCCGGTCCTGACCTAATTATTAAAGTGGAATGAAGTACAAAGAAATATTGTATTTTTACTAATATAATGCCTTTCCACCAAGTATTGACAGTGAACACCCTAAAAGTGAAATAAGACTGCCTTTAGTTACATTTTCATTCAATTGTTTAATAAAATATCAAAAAAATACAAAGATAAGTAATAAAATAACGAAGAAACCAGTCAACCAAATTTAAACAATGGACTTCCACAAAACTGTTATATTCAATGAATCAAAATCTTTTTATACACAAATATTTTTTTAAAAAAGTTAAGAAAGTGGGATTTCTGGGTAATTGTCTGTTTTGGACATTAGTTGATAATTCATTTATTATACTTATATTGGACAAGGGTACTTGTGATACAATTTTTTTTTACCCCAAATTCATAAAAACATTTTCTTTTCAAATCCATTAATACCGTACGATTTCACACCAAACAGCGTGAGCTTCAGCTAACCGATGGTTCGTTGATGATGATGTTGCATGCCCGAGAGGTGTTGCTGGCATCTCTTCTGAATGTGGGTGTGGGCTTGGAATCCTGTAAGGATAAAATATGCCATTAACGATTACTCAGGAGTCTACTGTTCTAATTTATCGAAAGATTTTTAATTTTTATCTAAATTCATAATATTGTGTAATGGTATAGAAACTAAAAATTTCAATGAAACCTCTATTATTTGTTTATACTTTTGAACGTCTGTGACAGGGTAAATAATAATATTTTTAGCCTTATCACATACATCCATGCCTTCGAACAGAAATTCATAAATCGATTGAAAAATCAATTAATAAAACTGTCAGTACTGGGATTTGAACCCGTGACCTCCGTAACCGAAGCCAACAACGTTGACCACTTTACCACACAGGGGACACATAGATTTTTATATTTACCAACATTAATATTGTTAATTCTTTCTTTGAAAATTGTTTTAATTAATAACTAAGTCTAATGTTTAAATTACAATTTGATAAAATATGTTCAAAATTTGATATACCTACACATTTTTTAAGTAAATGTATAATATATGCGTATCAATAAGATAATAAAATCATGTAAAAATACTGTTTATGTGAATTTTCAATATTAAATACCTATATGAATGATTTTTTTTAATACGATCAAAGATATCGGCTCTATCAGGATACAGCACAATTTTTCTAAGTAAATAAGCCAAAATACGTATTAAATGATAAACTGTTCTTAAACAATATATAGATTATGCACGAATGCACTTGATAATACCCGAAGATGCCGAAAGGCGAAACCCGGCTCTTTATCGACAAAACTCATGGAAGAGTACAGAATCAAAATAATTCAAATTTGATATTAACAGCTTACCGCCCACGTGTTTTCTATTGAATTTGACCTGGCAGCCGGACGATTTTGCAAAAAATTCGCAAAAAACTGCCATTCTACTAAATTCACCATAATTTGTAAACCAATTGAGATATCTTCACAAAATTTTATTTGATAGCTTCCAGATACTTTGGCGCATAAATAGATGCCACTTGAGCAATGGTTCTATATCTGTGGGTTGCATACTTATGTGGTGTAGTCAAAATAACTTTAATCTACTGAAAGGTTTTCTTTTAAATATGTAAAATCTACTTTTTCATATTGTTTTCTTTGTTTTTATGTTCAAATATATAAAAAAATTAATTGGATATACTATTTACAAGGTATGATCAAAAAATCGTGAAAAAAGTATGTTTTATGGATAATAACATATTCAATACAAATATGTATTATTTAAGAATTGAGAACCCCTGCCACTGAGTTTGAATAGGTCGCAATATTATCAACCACCCGATTCAAATTTCAAAAATTCTTTTCGACCGCTATAATGACACTTGCTCCATAAAACTGCAGCATGGCCCGCCTCCTGCCCAAGCAATAAATCACAAGGCAATTCGATGTAAACAAATACTACGATACGTGTGTGCGTATCTCTAAGAGGCCCTACAAGAGCATCTGGGAATCATGTTACCCTGCTAATATTACGGATGTATGTCGTCGCTAATCAGAGAAACAAACCAGAAACGATTTAAACTTAAAATCTTTTACCAGAACGTAAAATAATACTATGAAAAATGACACCTGAAAAAAATAAACGTCTACCATCTTAGGGGTATTTTTACGAAATATTTTAGTATAATATTGATTTTTTTTTGTTACATATTGCGACAATGTGTATGCTACCATCTCTCGTTAACATTTAAAATCAAACTCGATCCTAACCAATTGATTTTTCAATAGAATAGAATGTATGACGTAGGACGCGTATATGCGTCCACGGTCCGCAACCGTTGGATTTCAAAGACTTAAATACGCGTCCACGGTCGTTAAGCTGTTAAAGTTCCATTAAGCACCTTCAGTCGAAGTTTAAAATTATAAACATTATAATTAAATATTTTGCTTGTTTCCACTCTGAAAAATATTTGGCATAATTGACCTAAGACATTACTCATTATAATAAAACAATGATTTTCATATTTAAATGTACGAAGTATTCTATGTGCGAAAGGTTCTGTGTGCGAAGATTCTGTGTTCAGAAGAATCTGTGTTCGGAGTATTCTTGTTCGTAAGAAACAAGGATAAAATATGCCATTAACAATGGTATAGAAAGTAACAATTTCAATGAAACCTTTATTATTCATTTAGACTTTGAAAGTTTGTGACAGGGTAAATAATAATATTTTTAGTCTTATGAACTCAAAATGATTTTTTTTGACTTGTCTAAGATATGTATAAATCAATTCAGGATTGACATATGCCAAATATATTATAAATAATTTCTTTAACTATAAAAATCATTATTATTATGCCACGTTACAGACCATTCGATGCTTAGTCTGTTTTCGCATGGATAGTTCCCGACGGTCGTCCAGAACGCCGGAATCCCATTGGTCGAAAGAAGAGGCGGGCAGGATTAAGGCTTTCGCAGCACGTGACCCAGTCGCTGTCTTGTACGTTCCCTTATCTCCGAATTCCTCACAAAATTCAAAATATGTTTATATACCCATCAGAAAAAAGGTCCAATCCTTTCGTTGACTAATATCTTCCTTTCAATCGTACTGTTAGAAGTGTTAAAATAGAATTCATCGTTGACACTTCCTGGATATCTCGCAATAACATCGAGAATGTTAAGATCATTGTCGCAAATCTGAAAATGAATTAAAAAAATATCAATTGATACAAAAAATATTTATCACTTCACTTAGACTAACAATTTGAACACTAATGGAATAAGATCTATGATGGTTTTAGTATGCCTCTTTATCCACGTGCGGAGTCACAAATCTAATAAGATATTTTTTTAAACTATATTTTACAGAAATAATAATGATACATTTACTTTTAAGTACTTTGAACTATCATCCAGACAAATGAAGAAAATATGACATTCCACTATGTGACATTTCATTCATTTGACAGATCGAAGATTAAAATCAACGAATGTTGACCAACCTTCAAATGATAATACAAAAAAAAATGTGCTCGACTCGAATGGGTAAAGTATTTCAGACCGGTTGAAAAAAATTTTACTATTGATTCCGACGGTCTGTTATTTCAACCCACTCACGCCAGACACGATATTTTTTGTATTGGTATTTGACTGTTGGTACTCGTTAAATATATTTGCATTTATGTTCGCGCTTTTTTTCAAACGTATGTGGGGAAATCTTCTGTCGTTAACCTTAAACAAAGGCGATATTTTGTTTATTTTTATTTGATTGAACGAAAAACGAGCCCCACTTGGTGGGTTTATTCTTATTATACGTTATGAAACTAATTTTTCCCTTAAATTTAACAACGGACTCGTCCACACTTATATCTTTTTCAGGCTTTAAATTTTGTATCAATATAAGTGATAAAATTATTAACTTTTTGAATTCTAGTCCTAATCCAGAAGATTTGAAAAAATCTATCACGTCTAAAAATGGTAGAAAAAATGGCATCTTAAGATTAAATTGCTGTCACCGATATTCTTGCATATTGCTTAACGGAATCAACCCCATATTTAAAATTACACCAATAAATGTCGAAATTACATTAAAATCCACTGGTTTCCAAGATTTCCAAATTGATCTTGGCTTTAACTGTAAATGCAATATCTTATTTTGAGCGTATCGGTTAGTCTCAATTACAATTTTTTCTATGATTTCATTTGTAAAAAATAATTTTGAAAAATCAAGGGGCTCTTGAACATAATCAGGCAGTTGTGGACCAGTGCATGGTTTTCATGACTTAAATGGAATAATTTGACGGGACATATCATTTTGTGTGACATCGTACCAACTTCCAAATAGGTTTTCTTTGACCAATTTATGCGTATATTCTTCTTCATCGGTGGCCAATAGGCCTAACTCGTCTCCTGATTGGCAGGATATCACTTCCACTATCATCGCTATCATCATATTCAGTAGAATTTCTGCTCTCATCCTCATCTACTAATTCGGAAGATGAGGATCTACTAATTCCATATAGAACTCATCATCGCTACTGTCAATTGCATCGATCATTATATCTTGATCTTCCATCTTAACAGCTTAACGACCGCACGTTTTTTTTTATAAAATTTCACCTGGCGAAATAAAATTTTGCGATAAATTCGCAAAAATTATAATTTTACTAAATTCACTATAATTTGTAAGCAAATTGAGATATCTTTACAAAATTTAATTTTCTTAGCTTCCAGATACTTCACCTATACGCATATATGTGTCCGCCGGCCAGCAACCTTTGTTTTTCAAAGACTCAAATACGCGTCCACGGTTGTTAAGCTGTTAAGGGTATTTATTTCTAAAAACAATAAACATAGTTTTAAAAAATATAGGATACAACAATTTTGACTATTGTTATAAATATTTATGTATCTTTCGGCCCATGATGTATGTAATTGTTGACTAAAATCATGGAATATTTTAATTCCATATAAATAATAATTCATTAACAATTTGTACGGAAATCTATGGTTGTGTATTACTGATGCAGAAGCAACCAGAGTTGATGCGCGAGTGAGGAATGTTGTGCAATCTCGCTTGCACATAATGCATCTCATTCGCACATTATGACAGCCCGTGCATTTCTAATTTTTCAAGAGTGTACATGTTTCAAAGCAGAAAGACAATAAATATATACAATACATTGCTCAGCTATTGATAAAAATGTTTAAAATTATAGTACATTGTGTTTTATAAGCTTACACTTACCTTATAAGGAGTATTTATTCGTCAGTTTAAGATCAGCTGTGGAGCTCAGCATTAGCAGCTTGAATTTACGCGCGTTATGAATATGTTGTCTATGATCATAAACATCATATAAACATGCCAAAAGTGCAATCATCCCAATTTTTTGAAAATTGCATATTTTGACATTAAATGCATAAAAATAATATAAAAATTGATCAGCGTATAAAGATCGAAGTATCTATATGATAAATAACACGAAATTAAACAAGTACACTCAAACCTCTTTTTGTGCGACTTTGTTTTGTGCGATTTCAAAGTTATGCGGTTTTTTTTAATCAATTTTTTTTTTTTTAATTAAGAGCATATTGTTCGCAACCGCGCGTAGACTTAGTTGGGAAGTTCAATCGGTGTCTTTTCATTATAAAAGAGGGCTCGTGCCAATACAATGCAGCCTGCACTCGGTGAGATTGGGCACTCCTGATTGCGGCAGGGTGTTTATACGCAGTGAGCATTTGACAGTGGGCATTATAACATGTCGCTGTAACACTGCGCCTTTTTAACTTTATAAACGAAGTTTTCTATTCAATTTTTCAATGGTATTTTTATAATTCCATCTTAATTCACTTTCACTTTAATCTTAGATTTAACGTGTCCCAATGGATAAAAAAAAATACAAACGAAATGTGATTTCTTTGGAAAGAAAAATTGAAATTTTAGATTTCTTAAAAAACGAGAATGAACTAGTGCCACTAGTAAACATTTCAGCTTGGGGGAATCTACAATAAGAGCAATTAAGAAGAATGAAATTGCAATAAGAAAATCTATCATTGATGGGACTAAACTAAGTTCCAAATTGTCATCGTACACAAGAGATACATTATTAGAAAAAACAAGTGCTCAGAATTTTTATTGAAGAAGTAACCAAAAAAAGAATCTCAATAAGCGGTTTTTTACTTCAAGAAAAAGCATGTAAATTTTATGAAGAAAATGAAAAATTGGAGCCATCTACTGATTCATGTTCCGGGGGAAATAAAAAAAATCGTCGCTAGTAACGGATGGCTTGCCGGATTTTTAAAAAGGAATGCATTTCATAATTTGAATATTCGTGGGGATGCTGCATCGGCAGATCAAGAAGCAGCCAAAAAGTTCCCAGAGACTTTGGCTAAAATTATTGAAGATGGTGGATATAGTCCCGACCAAGTGTTCAATGCAGACGAAACGGGATTTTTTTGGAAGAAAATGCCCGATCGAACTTACATCGCGAAGTCTGAATAGAAAGCAAATGGGTTTAAAGCGAGTAAGGATCGAGTAACATTGTTACTTTGTAGTAATGCATCGGGAGATAAAATGTTGAAGCCCCTCCTAGTGAACAGATTCCTAAGACCAAGTGCTCTAAAAGGCAAAGATATAAAGCAGCTACCGGTACATTGGATGGCCAATACAAAGGCCTGGGTGACTACAGTCCTATTTACTGAATGGTTCACAAATTGCTTGTTACCATAGGTAGAAATTTATATGAAGCAAAAAGCTCTCGATTTGAAAGTTCTTTTAATCCTTGATAATGCACCAGGTCACCTGCATTTAGAACATAACAATGTGAAGATATTGTTTCTTCCACCTAATACAACAAGCATCATTCAGCCATTGGATCAGGGGATAATCGCTACTTTCAAAAAGTATTACATCAAGAGCACTTATCGAGATATTTTGGATGAAATAGAAAATGAAACATCAACATTACCCGATGTTTGGAAAAAATTTACAATTTTGGACTGTTTAAATCATATTGCATCTGCTATTGCTGAATTACGACCGCACACTTTAAATGCATGCTGGAAAGCTGTATGGCCTGGATGTGTTAAAGACAATTCAATCATTGAAACAGTGTCGATAACAGCTGAAATCGTTAATTTAGCGCATAGATTTAGCAGAGAGGGATTTTATACCTTCAACCTAAATGATATTGACGAATTACTTATGGATAATGCTATGAGTGACGATGATATTATGGATTTAACTCTTAATAATAACAATCAACCAGAAAACGAGGATTTGGTGGAAGAAATACCAGTTCCCCTAACGGCAAACATAATTCGAGGTGTACAACTTTGCAGGAAGTTAGAAAATCATTTTATTCATCATGATACGAATTCTGAACGAGCCTTCAGGTTTCAACGTGAGCTTAAGGGTATGAAGAACTACATAAACAATTAAGAAAATTGCAACAAAATTTGATCACCAATTTTATTGTGAGATAAAGAAAATCTACACAGAACAATGATGAGATTGACGTTGATTCTACAACTGCGCATACTATCTCTTCTTTCGAAGAGTGCGATTTTGAGCCATATCGAAAATCGCAATGAAAATTGTCATACAGCGACGAGTTTGTAATTAAAATAATTGTTATTTCTCTAGTGGATGCAAGGTATTAGAGATTCCACACATTCTTAAAATTTAACCAACCATGCGAGACATCCTTAAAATGTTATTTTTTAATAAAATAAAAAAAGATTTTAAATTATTTTTTTATGCCTTATCGTTTTCCTACATTTTTATAACCTTTTTTTGTGCAGTTTTGGGTATATTTTATATGGAATTTTCAAAGATATGCGGTTTTTTAAATCCATGGAACGCATCTACACTTTTTCTATGAAAATCACAGCTTTTTTTGTGCGATTTACTGCGGAACGCATCTACCGCACAAAAAAAGGTTTGAGTGTATAATTTAATTTGAGGCCAGTAAACGAGGTTGAAGTTATGTCGACTATATGTTGACGTTCGAGTGATAGGAGTTAATATGGTACGATTTTACATCGAACAGCGTGAGCCTCAGCTAATCGATGATTCGTTGATAATGTTGTCGATGGTGTGGCCTGCCTGAAAGATAGGTCATTTGCTGGTATCTCTTCTGAATGTGGCGGTGGGCTTGGAATCCTGTAAGGATAAAATATGCCATTAACGAATACTCAAGTGTCTACCATTCTAATTTATTTAAAGATTTAAATTTTTTATCTAAATTCATCATATTGTGTAATGATATAGAAACTAAAAATTTCAATGAAACCTCTATTATTAATTTTACTTCTTCATTTAGACTTTTGAAAGTCTGTGACAGGTAGGGTTGTCAGATTTCTTACAAGTCAAACTGGAACACTCCCACCTCAATTTTTTTTTATTTATTGTTAAAAATTAAAAGTACAGTACATGACATAACAGCCAATTCGCCATGTACTTGACAAATATAATAAGACAAAATATAAAATAAAACTACATAATACATCAAAATCAACAGAAAAAATCAAGAAATAAAATTTAACAAACAGTTCACAAATACTATCACTAAAAATGTCCACTTCTCTAGGCAATGTGTTGATCAATCGAACGGCCCTTGGAACTGGTGACTCACACCTCCTAAGCGGGGTATAAGTCATTAAATTGTAACATAATTGGAATAAAACCAGTTATAAACATATAAAAAAATGATACAATTAATGCTAAATATAATATTCTACAATATATTAAATATGTGCTCGTTTTTTTTTTAATTTATAGGTTACACCTTTTTTTATTCATACTAGGTTTGACCTTTTTCAATCTTTATTTGTGAGTCATACATTTGGCAACAATTGATATCATAATTTCCTATGCACTGTAGAACAGTATCTAAACAAATACAAATTATTCATACCGACTGTACATGTCTTGCCCTGTCAATTGTGATTTTTTTCGATTATCCGGATTTTTTCTTATGTGGACTACCATCATCCCCAATTAGTCCGGATATTCGAGGTTCTACTGTATATTAAAAGCCTAAATAACGCTGGACGCGTATTTAAGTCTTTGAAAACCAATGATTGCTGGCCGGCGGACTCATATATGCGTATAGGTGAAGTATCTGGAAGCTAAGAAAATTAAATTTGGTTAAGATATCTCAGTTGTTGATATAATTTAAAATTTCGACTGAAGGTGCTTGATGGAAATTCAACATTAATTTAGAATTATTTTCATTATGTACACTTCCATAAAAATCTTGGTCGAACACGACCCGGGTTTCGCCTCTCGGCATCTTCCGGTACTACTCAGTGCGCGAATGCACTTCGTCAGTTTGAGTGCATTCGCGCACTGAGTAGTACCGGAAGATGCCGAGAGGCGAAACCCGGGTCGTGTTTGACTAAGATTTTTATGGAAGTGTACATAATGAAAGTAATTCTAAATATCTCAATTGGTTTACAAATTATAGTGAATTTAGTAAAAAGCCAGGTGAAGTTCTATAAAAAAAACGTGCTATCCTTCATTATCTTCTTCTTTAAATAAATTCGCTCCCTATGTGGAGCATATGGCCGCCACACGGCACCTCCATGTTTCCCTGTCTCAGGCCAATTTCTTTGCTTCCTCTCATGACATGCCAGCATCTCTCAGTTCCGCCGAGTACATTCTATGGATAGTACCTGACGGACGTCCGGGGCACCGAAATCCCAATCGAAAGAAGAGGAAGGCAGGATTGTGGTTTTCCGAAGGCATCAAAATGTGTCAGAAATTATTCACATTTTGTGTGAAAATATTTGAAAATAACGCTAATGTTTTCATGAATTTCTTGAAAAAGGGACAATTCATAGTTAACTGATTTTAATGCAGAAACACTGATACACTACCGCCCCCACCCCCATCTTGCAATATAGGAAACTATAAGAAACACTGTTTCATCGTATAAATCAAGACATTAAGCCTCTTGGAAAAGTATCATCACACTGCAGTGGCGGTTCCTGACCTAAAATCTTGGGTGGGCTAGAGAAAAGCATAGCATTGTATACTATTTAAGAAATTGTGCATGCTTCCACTTCACCTTATACATTAATCTACAAGCAAATTAACAAATACTACGACACTACCGCAAAGCATAAATTACTATATAATACAATCAATGCTAATGTAAGTAAGAAATAATAAAATAATAACCTTAAATTCGTCTTTCAAAGTGAAAAAACAAGTACAAAAAGCAATACAGAGCTGTCAATGAGATTCAATGCCTGTCACTTTCATACAATACAACGATATTGGGATTTGTGTATTGGTATTTGTGTATGCCATGGGTAGATTCATTTTAGCCCCCAACGAATGACAGAAGCTAAACACAGTCGTGTGCGTTTGATGACGTTTCCGTACATACAAATACAAAAAATATATAATCGTGCTTGATAGCGCTCCAGTGTAAAGAAATATTGCAGGATATTATCCAATATTATCTGTGGTTGCGGGCTGGAAAGCTCTAGCCCCTGCGTCGTTAATACGTAGGTGTTGCCAGACTGACGTCACGTTGCCTGTTCTCTATGAAGTATTTTTAGGGTTGTTGTTTTTTTATGCTGGCTCAGTTTAAAATTGTAATACAAAACACAATCGAGAATATTATTGTAGGTAGACATGGCATTGTCTTATATTGACAGAGGAAAATTTAAACAACGATATTATATTCATTTGGGAAAGGTTAGTTACGCTTATAAATGTATTTATTTTGTTCAGCGGCCGAATTGCTGTTCATTTTTATTCAGCCATCTAAAGTTTTCGGTGAAAAATGCAGGTCGGGCTTAGTCCACCTAGCCCAGTACCTAGAACCGCCACTGTCACACTGTTTGACTGATGGAATGAATCTATGTTTGAATGATTCCATTTTAAATGAGAAGGTCATCTACTTAGTCATTAGAACATTGACTTGAATAAAAAATCTTATAAAACATGCATATTATATTGAGGATCATATACAAGACAAACCATTTGTATATGTAATATAAGACAGAAAGAAATCGACCGCTTAAGGATTTTTTTATACATTTTTTCTCAAACGTTAAGCAGATTTTTAAAATCAGTGCCTATCATGGAACCATAGAAACAAATGGCTTATCCGCATAATTTCAATAAATAGTAATACAGTATTGGATACAATAATTCTACATTATATCTATCTCAGTATTCAACAATATGATTATTGTATGTTCATTCTCCAATTATGAATGAAGAATTTTTTAAGCCATATGCAAACCTAAAATATTTCAATTAAGATTTTGATAGTCGATTGCTGAACCTCACTTGCTCAGCTTGCTGCAATTACAGGACAGACAAGAATGGCTCAAAGTATATGACTGCACAGCACTAAGGAAGCACCGGCAAACTCATATGCTCCTAATAAAAAACGGTACTTCGTTGTTTAACGCCAGACACTAAAAAATGACGAAATTTGTGTGAATGTACATAATTTGAACGATTCAAACTAAAAAATGCAACAGTCGTCGGTGCAAAAGGTGCACCTCCACGCCCAGATGCCGTTACTCAACCGATTCCAAAATATAAAAATAACATCAAAAACTGCTATTTTGTAATGTGTTCTCAAACATCGACTTCAAGGCATTCGTTGCGTGATAATTATCGCAACATGACCATTCATTGTTTCCTCAAAACGGGATATCGACTTATTTTTAGTTAATAGGGTGTGTATTCAAGGAAACGAATATGTATTTAAATGAAAATAGCAGAATTGCTCATGAAACATTCCTAGTATTCCATTCTGTCACTTTTTGCGGTGTAATGTGGTTAGAATTACGTTAATACTGATCAAATACTTCTGAATCTTGATTATAATGTAGTTGGCTGATTTTTTGATTTATCACGTTTTTGAATTGTTAATTAGGTTGCCGTCCTTCAGAAAATGGGTCATTTCAAGCTCTTCTTGTGGACAACAGGATAGACTACCTAAAAATGGGACATAGTCACATTTCATATTATGTGATGTGTCATATGGAATGGTTTCACCGTCTGGCGTAAAACGAAGTACCAAAAGAACAAACACTTCAAATTTAAATTTTAATATAACCTATAATGCAGCGATTTCCAGCCTGGGAGGCGTGGACTATTTATTGCAAAGGGAGGCGCGAAGAGTCCAAAATATGTATTTACTCTTCAAAACGTGTCTTTATTACAATATGAAATAAAGGATGGGGAGGCGCGAAGATATTTTTTTCTTAAAAGGGAGGCGCAGTAACATAAAGGTTGGAAACCACTGCTTTATTGCTTATAATTATTAAAATCAATACATTTTTTAAATCGTATTTACATCATATAAATAAACAGTAAACTTTATCATACAGTGAATTATGACATATTTAATTTTGAATAAATGTATAAAATTATGCCACCCATTTGTTGATTTGAGCATGCTGAAACCCAGTGGCGTAGCAAGGGTGGGGCGGCACGTTTCAGTGGGCGGCATTTTCGAAAATGAACATAAAATTTTGAAAGTAATATGAAAATAAAGATTGATATGTATACAGAATCAATGTAAGCAATATCACTTTCACTATATTTTCTTCCGCCCGCTGACAATATATACTTTTTTGGAGGCGGCATTTTTGAAATTTTCAATGGTAAAAAAATTGTTTTGATCAATGCGAGCTTTATTTCGATATTATACTTTCTTTCGTTTAATTTGTGCTTTGTGACTTACTGATTAAACACAACTTTTTGGGGGTCGCGTTTTTAAGAAATAGAAAAAAAATTCAGAGGTAATAAACAAAAAATTGTTTCGTATAAAGAATCAATGCAAGCGATAATTAATTCACCATTTTTTCTTCGCATGATTATGTTTTGTAAAACACTAAAATCAAGATCATGATGACATTGCTTGGGATGAATTTAAAAAAATGTTGCTGTTCCTGCTAAGCAAACAGAGATGTGAAAGAAAATTGAAATGCTCTTACTTACTCTTATACTTTTTCAATTTATTTAAAAAATCTCTTTCTTATTTAATTAACATTCATACCATGTCGACCAGTGGCGACTTTTGACTTTGTATTTTGCGATTTGTACACACAGTCGGGGTCGTTAATTTTTTCCGACTACGGTAACGACTCCAACTCCAGAACCATGTTTTTAATAAAACTTTAACTGTCGGACAATAATAGATGTTGATAACGTTACTGACGATTTTGTGAAGAGAAAGGCCAGAAAATAAAATTTTAAATATGTTTTTTTCCAAATGTTATGTTTACAAAATAAAATCTGGTACCTTTTGTTATGAATTAACTTACAACTTTAAATTCGTTTACTTATTTGTAAAATGAATACTTATAATAATAGCAATAATTTGCCACTTTTCCTCCAAACATAATAAAAAAGACAATTGACAATTGACACATTAAAAAAAGTTCCTGCTCTGAAAAAAAATCTATAAGAAAAAAAAATAACAAAATACAATATTTTTAAAGAAATATTATTTATGAATAAAAAAAATTGAGTCACTTGTAGTATAATCTCATAGCTAAAAAAATAGAAGTAATTTTTAAAAAAAGTGGAGGAATTATTTGGGGGGGCGGCAAATTCAAGAAACGCCCTGGGCGGCAGGACCCCTTCCTACGCCACTGCTGAAACCCTATCGTTTTAGAGGAAATCTTTGATATGTACTATGATAACTTTCCCGCAGCTACCATGCCAATGCCTGAACCAAAATTGATGTAGTGTCCCCTGCATACTAATCGCATCACTAGGTTGATATCTCTATTGAAGCTTGTGCAAATATTAAGCATAAAATTTTCATTGATTGGTTATGTTACAGATGCGACGTTGAGCGAAAGAAATTGTAAGGTAAATATTTGATCACTCTGTTCACAAAAATCTTTTGACAGATAAACAGGTTAAGTATGAACAAGCTCCCTATTTTTCAATTTGAGTTTGTATATAATTTCTTTTCTGGAATCTGCTAACAAACATATTTAGTACTTTTTAATCATAAATGCATTTAATCCGTTATTCAAATCATTCCATTTTTTTTAAATAAAGGTAACACAATAGATTAAATGGACAGAATAAACAAAAGGATTATTATTATATCCCAAGCTTTCAAAAAATATTTGATATTTTCATTCTCAATTTTTAAAACATAATAGAGATTACTAATACCCTTTTTTTGAAACCATGTTCACTCCCAATGCGGAGCATGTGACCTCCTAATGGAGGTTTCTCAAGAGAACTTTTTTATTCAGTTGCTCAACCTCTTTTTCGAAAAGAGTAGTACGAAAAATAGGGTAGGGCTAGGACAGGACTAGTGGTAAAGTAATCGCTTTCGCTACGCCCCGTTATTTAAGGATTGGAAGGGTGGGAGGAAATAAATTAAGCACAAACACCTATGCCTTCGAACAGAAATCAAAAAAATGCAGTTTATACTGGGTCTCGAGCCCGTGAGATCTGTCACGGAAACCAATGATGTTGACCGCTGTGCCATGACCTGACATCTATGCCCTGAGAAAATTTTATCATTACCAAAGAAATTCCATTACACAGAGCAACACCAGTTTATGTCTATTATACAATAATAATTCTTTGGTTTATAGAATTACCACAAGTTTACAAGCTACAGTGGAAGCCCCAATTACACTACACCGAATTACGCGCTGTCTTGAAATATTCGCTGCAAATTCCCTAATTGCACGGTTGCATTCCATTGTCGTTACTACGAGACGGTCGTCCGTGCCAGTCAAATGTTGGCTAGCGTCTGTGTATTCAACACGTGCCAGGCTATACACGTATAGCGGGCGACTATCTATGTGTGGGATTCTGGCGCCCTTTGCATTTTATCACTTGGTAACTAAATATTTCGTCAATATTTTTTTTTTGCAAAACTAAGGGAAATCTTAGTTTTGCATTTTTTGCAAAAAAAAAACCAAATCCTTCATTATGTATGAGATTCACACCCCCAATTGCACTACCCCGAATTACACTGTCCCGACTTTAGTGAAAATGGGGGTTTTACAGTATTTTAGAAATATCAAAGTTGAAATCGTTCTTCTTGGTATTTGTAGTAATACATTCCAATTGGAATATTCAAACAGTCTGTCAAACAATTGGATACTCAAATTTGAATGTATGTAAACTAGCTTGCACAGCAGAATGTGTGACCAAAATATCCGTTTTTTACGGTAAAACAGGCAGCTTTTTATAGGTTATCTTTAAATAATGCATTGCTAAAAATAAGGACCTGATAAACGGTAATAATATGATAATAAAAAATGACTTACCGGTAGCTTGGTAAACGGCGGCTCTGGTGCATTTTTACCTAACTTCGTTTCCTGATATTGGATCAACTGAATAACAAGCTGCGAAAGGCTTTCTTTCGTTAGCGGTTCTGTCTGCACATACTAAAAATCAAACCACAATAATCAAATATTAAAACTAAGCTGACGGTGACATAATAATTCTTAATGTACAACGCCAGAAAAATATTATTGAGTTCATAGTTTTACTACAAATATGTATAGGCATTGAAATAATACTTTTAATCCAAATGACATATCTTTACAGTAATCAAGTCACTTTTTTAATTCAGTGGAAATATTAGAATCATTGCAAATCATTGACTTGTGTCCACTAAGACACAATTTTTTGGCAGCACTTCCTGATTATACAATTAGGGTTAAACAGCGAGATATTTATTGTCGTTACGAATCAGAGAAGTAATCGGCTCAAAGTGCTTGACTTGATTAGATGTCTAAGTTTGTACCTTTGTAAAAAAAAAAATATATTTACTTTAATTCTTTTACATTTGTTTGTAAATTATTTACTCTACTTCACTCTACCCATAAGAGAGGTTGAATAGCAACCATTAGGAGTCCATTTGCTCCATTGCTATTTATCACACACACACACACACGACAGGCTCGCACAGCTTTGTAGCAGTATGAATACAGGTAATAGGTTCATTACTGAGGGTTGAAAGGTTAAAAACCTAAGCACAAGTATCTACACACGAGTCATTGATGTACGTATTACAACTGATATTCGTTTTTCGTATGTCATACATTTCTTAATTTTTTATCGAAATACAAACAAATTTTTGATGACAAATGACATTTAAAGCCAATCAATAAGTAGAGATTACATAACGATTATAATACAAAGAATGAAACTATTGTTTTAAATAATATACTATAGTAACCAGGTAATTGATTTATTTACAATTGTCCCGTGTAATAACATAAATATCAAATATAAACGTCATTTTATTAGTGCAGCAAGTCAGCGGCTTCCGTTACCTTTTTACAGTTTTTCTGTAGTCGACCCGTATTGAGTCAAATTGTTGCATTGTTTCTGGAGATTGGAAGAAGTCAACATTAGGACTCCCATCATTTTTCGGTCCAAAAGCCATCATTTTGGTTATTAATAAAGAAATCTGCCAAAACTTATAGATGACGCTAAAAGCGACGCGCCGCAACAATATAACAATCGTGAAGTTTGCTGAATGTTGCTGAATGGTAACCAATGGTAACTGACTAGAAGCGCCCTCCGGTTCAGGTGTCATCCGAAGAAAATACGATATGCATTGTGAAACACTGTGGCGTGCATTTATGTTAATAATATAGGTGACATTATAACGAAGTTTTTGATAAATATGTACTTAGATACAAATTTTTATTCCTTTCAGTTTTTTAAAACCGTGTTAAAACAAAAGCAATCAGTGTTAAAAAAGGAATCATAAATTGCACAAATAGATAGGGTTTTTATATTTTGAATGGAATTAAAAAAAAATGAGTACCTTCAGGCGAAATTTTATTATCAATGTAATGATAACAAAAATATAAATCACATATTAAGCCTTAAAATAATTAAAAAAAAAAACAAAAAAAACCAACCTAAGTTGTCCGTATAAGGAAAGGAGCGAATAAGAGTAAAAATTCTTGAAAAAAAACACTAAAAAAACTAATCTAGTTATCCTTATAGGGCCCAATACTTAATGCCTATTCTATCTATGTACACTACTTACATCGGCTAACTTAACATCTAACAAGCTATTTACATACATGACCGACCTAACTAATGAGAGAGAGAAACTATCCTACCCCATTACCACCCCACTGAATATTGTTTGGAAGTTGTATTTACGCTACACAAGAGGTTCCATTCACTGGTGACTTCTTAAATGGGCTACTTTATCCTGTCTCCTGCAATAATATAACGTCGCCTGCTGTGGCTGAGTTGGCTTAGAGCTTGCTCTATCGATCACGCGGGTCTGGGTCCGATTCTCGGTAATTAATTAATTAAATAATTTTAATTAATTTTACCGCAAAAATCTCTATTATTTATGTGTATGAATACGATGACGCTAGATGTCAGTGTACAGTAACAATGTACTGAGATTACTGAATTCGTATGATTTTTGCAAAAAAAAGCATATTATTCTGTAGATAAAACTTGGCTATCGTTGTTTTATTATAATTTACATAAATTCTAAGTACTCATATATATTTTACGAAAGGGGACATTGTTGGGTAAATAAAAGAAAAATATTTGGCGTTTTCAAATCATATCTTGTATATAATTTGCTCGTTCTTAATTACATACAGGTAAAATATAGATACATTTTATTTCTGTTCTGCTTTTATTAATATTAATGTTTTTCTTCAAAATACTTAGGAACCTACGATAAAAATGCTATTAATTTTTCAGTTTAAGCATAAAATTGTTGTTCTACGTTTTTTAAGCGGCAGTAAGTGTATTACTTACTGGTTAAAAATAATTGATTGGGTAGTTTTCACTGCTAAAAGTGAACTTGATTATTGATTTTTTTGAAAATATAACATAATAGATATTTTTTATATTACAAATTTGTTATCACAACCATCCGTGCATATACAATTTTATTTTAATTCAAAAATAAAATATTGTAGCCAAACAGAGTTCTATTACACTTTAAGTGCAAATCATTTAACTCTAAGCCTTATTCTACTGAGGATTTATAAACTCATTTCTCACTATCTAAGGAATAATTCCTCTAGCACGAGAGACTTTTAAAATTGTTATACATATTATGCTTACTCATAAACTAATATACTTTGGCTTACTATAATTTCAAAGCATTGGGGCAAGAGCAGGGTTAGTGAAAATAATAAAAAAAAAACTAACAATTGTTTATCAAAACTTAAAAGAGCTTATAAATCTCTAAGTTAGAGCAGGAATTTATGGAATTACTATTTTTTATTATTTGTCCCAGCTTTACTTCTCACTGGAGTGAATTTTTTCGACAATATGAATGATTGATAGAAAAAAAAATCCATTCGTATCAAGATTCGAACCCGTGAACTACGGCATGGAAGCCAACGACGTTGACCACTGTCGTAAAATTTTAGTTCCAATAACTAACACTAGGTGAACCTTTCAAATTTGTTAGTTTGAATGTCACTAAGACAGCTGATCGCAGCTGATGTTATGTCAAGACTCGAGATGTGTTATTTTAACCAAAATTAAATCACTATAAAAGTTATTACTAGATTTAATTTTTCAAAAATTGAGGTATGGATTTTCTCAATTATTATCTGGATGTTTGCGTTTTGCATGATTAAATTTATTAAATCAACATCTTACTGTAATATAAAAAAATCTTTTCGTATCAAGATTCGAATCCGTGAACTACGGCATGGAAGTCAACGACGTTGACCACTGTCGTAAAATTTTGAGTTCCAATAACTAACCCTGGAGTGAATTTTTTCGACAATATGAATGATTGATAGAAAAAAAAATCCGTTCGTATCAAGATTCGAACCCGTGAACTACGGCATGGAAGCCAACGACGTTGACCACTGTCGTAAAATTTTAGTTCCAATAACTAACACTAGGTGAACCTTTCAAATTTGTTAGTTTGAATGTCACTAAGACAGCTGATCGCAGCTGATGTTATGTCAAGACTCGAGATGTGTTATTTTAACCAAAATTAAATCACTATAAAAGTTATTACTAGATTTAATTTTTCAAAAATTGAGGTATGGATTTTCTCGGTTATTATCTGGATGTTTGCGTTTTGCATGATTAAATTTATTAAATCAACATCTTACTGTAACATAAATAAAAGCTAGCTTACTGTAGTCCTTTTGAGAATTGGTACACATTTTTAACAGATTGATTGGTTTTTCCCGATAACAAATTTGACACCTACTTGATTACGTAATCTATCATCGAAACCAGTTGAAACTATGTACGTACAAATTTTAAATGAGTTTTCTGCGTGGATCCATAACAATTTATCAATTGATAGACAGCAAAAATATTATTCGTAATAGGTACATTAAAACAATGTGTATTTTGTATTATGTCTGTTCCCAAAGTCGACATTTAGAATACCTTCTTGATTATTTTATCAGTCTATTTCATTCGTGAAAAATTCAGTCCTTTAACCTTTATTTTAAGCCGTGGTATAAATAAGTAGATACATTTAACAGAGAACTATTAGTGAGAGAATTGCTGTGTGTATTGTTTTTAAGAATTAGGAATATGTCGATGGGAAAAAATACTTCTGATATCCATACCATTAGATGTAATACCAATGTAAGAAGTATATCAATAAATGAAAATGTACATTTGGGCATGATATTAATGATTGTTATAAGATTTCATAAAACAAGTTATACATCAAATTCAAATCATTTGATAGATTTCCAATCCAGATAAAAATCATTAGTATATTTTGATATGATAATTGTTTTCAAATAATCTTTTAAATTTATTTGTAACTAAAATATATCACATTAATGCAGCGATTTTTAACCTGGGAGGCGTGGAATGTTTGATTTTGATATAAATTGATTTATGAATTTCTGTTCAAAGGCATGGATGTATGTGATGTATTGAATTCCTCTTTGGAAAAAGAGAGGTTGAGCAACTGAGTAACAAGCAGTTCTCGTTGAGATAAACTCCATTAGGAGTCCACGTGCTCCACATTAGGAGCGGACATGTTAAAAAAAAAAGTGTATAAAATACGTCTTAAAAAGGGATACTTATTTTTTTTCCAGATGTTCGTTGTTGAATAATTATGGTTATTATTATTAATACAGTTAAAAAAAACTTGTGATCTAAAAATGTCTACATACCAGGATGACGAGAGCTCATTAAACGATAGCATTGGAGTATTTCTGCAAACCTTTATTGTCCCAAAATTTGCTCCCAAAGCTAATGAGAAAGCTTTGGCGTGGTTCATTGGTAAAATCAAAGGCAAATGACAAGGAGGAGCTGAATTATTGGTATGCAGACAACCATATAAATAAAATGAGGTTGGTTTCATTTTGTCATATAATTGTCTATAATTTCACTACACTCATAAGTTTTTGAATTAAATACGACCCAAGTGCATTCAATATAAATTTTGCTGAACATAAAGTAATTCAAATGCTCCTTTATCTATTCTGCCCTACTAAGTAAAAACACAGTAATTACAAGAATCATCCACAGTCCATACCTAAGCGCTGCATTTTTCTACGTTGTCTTTAATTTTTATAATATATTTGCTAATGCAGTAAGGTTAAACATATTATTATTTACCCTGTCACAGACGTTCAAAAGTATAAATGAATAATAGAGGTTTCATTGACATTGTTAGTTTCTATATCATTACACAATATTATGAATTTAGATAAACATTTAAAATCTTTCGATAAGTTAGAACAGTAGACTCCTGAGTAATCGTTAATGGCATATTTTATCCTTGCAGGATTCCAAGCCCACAGCCATATTCAGAAGAGATGCCAGCAATATCTCTCAGGCAGGCAACAACATCATCAACGAACCATCGGTTAGCTGAAGCTCACGCAGTTTGGTGTAAAATCGTACGATATTAATGGATTTGAAAAGATTTTTTTATGAATTTAGGGTAAAAAAAATTGTACCCTTTTCCTATATAAGTATAATAAATGAATTATCAACTAATGTCAAAAACAGATAATTACCCAGAAATCTCACTTTCTTAAAAAAATATTTGTGTATAAAAAGATTTTGATTCATTGAATCTTACAGTTTTGTGGAAGTCCATTGTTTAAATTTGGTTGGCTGGTTTCTTTGTTATTTTATTACTTATCTTTTTATTTTGTTGATATTTTATTAAACAATTGAATGAAAACATAAATAAAGGCAGTCTTATTTGTTATATTACTCTGCAACAATATACTGGATATGGTTTAACCACCTTCAAATGCTTCATTCTTTCTTCTTGAATGACTGAAAACAAGAAGTATTATGAAAGGTACATGCTACCCATTTTCTCCCTGAAAATTGTCAAATTCCACAAAAAGCAATGCAATTCCTAGGATATTTAATTCCCAGTAGGAAAAAACAAATTTAGGAATCCAAAGAACCGATAATTTGTCAATATATTTCAAATTTGCTCAATTATGGATATAAGAAATTCAATTCGACATCTTTCTGTATCTGTTTCATACGGATATTATATTCGTATTTGGAGTAAATTATCGCATTCCCTGATCTTGTGTAATAGTTTGGCAATTTCCTACAGAACTGCGTTGCTATTAGCGGCATTTATTTGATTTTCAGGTAGAAAAGGTAGCATATTTGTAGTAGAGGTAAGACATATTATTGTCTCATTAAAATCACTCTTATGCGTATATAGCGAGTGGGCAAAACTAATCAGGCATAAAAATACTGGAAGAATATTTTCAGTTCCTGACATCGCCTGAATAAG
The DNA here is from genome assembly GCA_030503985.1 of Himalopsyche tibetana. NCBI lineage: Eukaryota > Metazoa > Arthropoda > Insecta > Trichoptera > Rhyacophilidae > Himalopsyche > Himalopsyche tibetana. The sequence continues at coordinate 17,348,335 of JAPJYX010000010.1, read as the reverse complement.
CCTGCTGTTATTCAATTTATTTTACTGAAATACTGTAATTTATTTTCATTGAACATAATTCAACAAAAACTTATAAAAAAATGTATTTGTTAGCTTTTATTTAAGCACTTTAGCCATATAAATAACATCAAAACATAATATATATATTAAAACTCTTTAATCAGTCCACTGACTTAAATTGATTTATCTGTTCTGAAATAAAATACAAAATTTTGATACTTTCTTTATTTTTAATTATAAAAAGTAAAAAAAAAACAGAAATTCACCCAATAAATATAATAATAAAATATTCCAAAGAAAACGAAGCTCCTAACATATTTTTATATAAACATTTACCATGACCGCTCCCAATGTGGAGTATATGGACTCCTTAAGTCTTTATCTCAACAGAAGTGTTCCTGCGAAAACTGCTTGTTACTCAGTTGCTCAACCTCTCTTTTTCCAAAGAGAGTGGGAATTGAAGGATAGGGCTAGGGCAGGAATAGTGGTTAGCTAATCGCTCTCCATACATGCACATACGTTCATGGGATAGAATGGGTGAGAAGGGAGAATTCAAAACATCACATACATCCATGTCTTCTAACAGAAATTCATAAATCAATTTATAAAACTTTCAGTACTGAGATTCGAACCCGTGACCTCCGTAACCGAAGCCAACGACGTTGACCACTTTACCACACAGGAGGTACAAAGATTTTTATATTTACCAACATTAATATTGTTAATTCTTTCTTTGAAAATTGTTTTAATTAATAACTAAACTCTAATGTTTAAATTACAATTTGATAAAATACGTTTAAAATTTGATATACCTACACGTTTTTTTAAGTAAATGTATAATATATGAGCATCAATAAGATAATAAAATCATGTAGAAATCCTGTGTACTTGAATTTTCAATATTAAATACCTATATGAATGATATTTTTTTTCAATACAATCAAAGATATCGGCCCTATAGGATACAGCACAATTTTTCTAAATAAATAAGCCAAAATACATATTAAATGATAAACTGTTCATAAACAATATATGCATTATGCACTAATACACTTTATAATACCCGAAGATGCCGAAAGGCGAAACCCGGGTCTTTATCAACAAAACTCATGGAAGAGTACAGAATCAAAATAATTCAAATTTTTTTTATTAATGTTCCATTAAGCACCTTCAGTCGTAGTTCAAAATTATATACATTATAATTAAATATTTTGCTTGTTTCCACTCTGAAAAATATTTGGCATAATTGACCTAAGACATTACTCACTATAATAAAACAATGATTTTCATATTTAAATGTATGGAGTATTCTATGTGCGAAAAGTTCTGTGTGCGGAAGATTCTGTGTTCAGAAGGATCTGTGTTGGGAGTATTCTTGTTCGGAGAGTTTGTGTTTGGAAGAATCAAGTTTGGTGGAATCCGTTCACCAGTTCGTTGATGATGTTGTTGCCTGCCCGAGAGGTGTTGCTAGCATCTCTCTGAATGTGGCTGTGGGCTTGGAATCCTGTAAGGATAAAATATGCCATTAACGATTACTCAGGAGTCTACTGTTCTAATTTATCGAAAGATTTTAAATTTATATCTAAATTCATAATATTGTGTAATGGTATGGAAAGTAACAATTTCAATGAAACCTCTATTATTCATTTAGACTTTGAAAGTTTGTGACAGGGTAAATAATAATATTTTTAGTCTTATGAACTCAAAATGATTTTTTTTTGACTTGTCTAAGATATGTATAAATCAATTCAGGATTGACATATGCCAAATATATTATAAATAATTTCTTTAACTATAAAAATCATTATTAATATGCCACGTTAGAGACCATTCGATGCTTAGTCTGTTTTCGCACAAATCTGCATTCATTTGGTAATTTGTAAAACCAATTAAAGGAAATATCCTATGGATAGTTCCCGACGCTCGTCCAGAACATCGGAATCCCACTGGTTGAAAGAAGAGGCGGGCACAATGAAGGCTTTCCGGAGACATACGCAGCACGTTACTATTCTCTATACCTCTGAAGTGACAGGTCGCTGTCTTCTGCGATCCCTAATCTCCGAATTCCTCACAAAATTCAAAATATGTTTATATACCCAACAGAAAAAAGTTCCAATCCTTTCGTTGACTAATATCTTTCTTTCAATCGTAGTGTTAGAAGTGTTAAAATAGAATTCATCGTGGACACTTCATGGATATCTCGCAATAACATCCAGAATGTTAAGATCATTGTCGCAAATCTGAAAATGAATTTAAAAAATATCAATTATTACAAAAAATATTTATCACTTCACTTAGACTAACAATTTGAACATTAATGGAATAAGATCTATGATGGTTTTAGTATGCCTCTTTATCCACGTGCGGAGTCACAAATCTAATAAGATATTTTTTTAAACTATATTTTACAGAAATAATAATGATACATTTACTTTTAAGTACTTTGAACTATCATCCAGACAAATGAAGAAAATATGACATTCCACTATGTGACATCCTATGCGTTTGACAGATCGATAATAATAATCAGTAAATCTTGCAATGTTTGTCGTGTACCAACCCTCAAATGATAATACAAAAAAAATTGTGCTCGACTCGAATGGGTGAAGTATTTCAGACCGGCTGAAATAAGTTTTACTATTGATTCCGACGGTCTGTTATTTCAACCCATTCACGCTGGACAAGATATTTTTTGTATTGGTATTTGACTGTTGGTACTCATTAAATATATTTGCATTTATGTTCGCACCTTTTTTCAAACGTAAGTGGGAAGCCTTCTGCCGTAAACCGTAAAGAAAGACGATATTTTGTTTATTTTTATTATTTGACTGAATGAAAAACGAATACGATGTCGGGAATCGAAGACCGAATTTTGATTATTTCTTTCATATTTTTAAATGCTTTACAACATGCTAAGTACTCATTTTCACCCTGAAAATTTTCAAATTCCACAGATAGCAATGCGATTCCTAGGATATTTAATTTTCAGTTGGACAATATACAAAAACAAATTTAGGAATCTAAGGAACCGATAATCGATGCAGATTAAAAAAGTATAAGGAAAATTCGTCGACGTATTTCAAATTTGCTCTGTTATGGATATAAGAAATTCAATTCGACATCTTTCTGTATCTGTTTCATACGGATATCATATTCGTATTTAGCGTAAATTATCGCTTTCCCTGATCTCCTTGTATGATAGTTTGGCAATTTCCTACAGAACTGCGTTGCTATTAGCGGCATTTAGTTGATTTGCATGTAGAAAAGGTAGCATATTTGTAGTAAACGTAAGACATATTATTGTCTCATTACAATCACTCTTATGCGCATATAGCGAGTGGGCAGAACTAATCAGGCATAAAAATACTGGAAGAATATTTTCAGTTCCTTACATCGTGTTCGTTTCATAGATCAATTCATTAAAATAACCAAAGTATCATCTCTGTTTACCATAGTAAAAGAGGTTATGTTTACGTCAGAGAATAGTTTGACAGGAGTACGACGATTGCTTATGGTAAATATTTCAGACCGTCGGAAATAAGTACCCCCGCCAGAATAAGCCTGTTGGTGTGACGTTTCTATATTTAGCTTCCTACTGTACAACCCAAGTCTAATGTCAGACTTTTGCTAATTACTGATCTTTAATAAATATCTATTGGAATTATACAATATATATGTGATTTTATTTTATAAACATGCCTTTAACCCATTCAATTACTTTGATAAAATCAAGTACATTTATGAAAATACATTTTTCTCCAATACATTTCATTTTGTAGTAGGTTGACCACGAAACATTTTCAAAATATCTGCGAGGACGTTTCCAGCCTCAACATCGAATGAACAAAAGAAAACAAACAAAAAAATATTTGGATTTACAACAAACAACACACCACAGCAGTGATGGCAAACTTTTTTGAGGAGTGGGTCAGATTTTGCTCATTATTTCTTTTAATACCAGCACGTGGGCCACTAAGTCAGTGGCCTCGCTTCGAAAGTGGGAGGAGAGGAAGTCTTCTTGGGTCAGTGTCTGACCCCCGGGTCATAGGTTCGCCAGCACTGCACTACAGAAATGATTGCAGCTAACAAAGATGTCACATTACTGAAATCGAAAAACAATAGATTTAGGCAATCTGGCACATAATGTACTCAATTTTTATGATTATGAATAATAATAGAATATTAATGTACAAGAGAACACCCCCAAAATTGTGTGCACGAAAACCATTAACGATAGTTGCTAATTAAATTCAAATGTAATGTGATCTTCATGAACTCCTATGGCACTAAGCAATTATTATTGTAAAAAAAATTTAAAGACAACGTAGAAAAATGCAGCGCTTAGGTATGGACTGTGGATGATTCTTGTAATTACTGTGTTTTTACTTAGTAGGGCAGAATAGATAAAGGAGCATTTGAATTACTTTATGTTCAGCAAAATTTATATTGAATGCACTTGGGTCGTATTTAATTCAAAAACTTATGAGTGTAGTGAAATTATAGACAATTATATGACAAAATGAAACCAACCTCATTTTATTTATATGGTTGTCTGCATACCAATAATTCAGCTCCTCCTTGTCATTTGCCTTTGATTTTACCAATGAACCACGCCAAAGCTTTCTCATTAGCTTTGGGAGCAAATTTTGGGACAATAAAGGTTTGCAGAAATACTCCAATGCTATCGTTTAATGAGCTCTCGTCATCCTGGTATGTAGACATTTTTAGATCACAAGTTTTTTTTAACTGTATTAATAATAATAACCATAATTATTCAACAACGAACATCTGGAAAAAAAATAAGTATCCCTTTTTAAGACGTATTTTATACACTTTTTTTTTTAACATGTCCGCTCCTAATGTGGAGCACGTGGACTCCTAATGGAGTTTATCTCAACGAGAACTGCTTGTTACTCAGTTGCTCAACCTCTCTTTTTCCAAAGAGGAATTCAATACATCACATACATCCATGCCTTTGAACAGAAATTCATAAATCAATTTATATCAAAATCAAACATTCCACGCCTCCCAGGTTAAAAATCGCTGCATTAATGTGATATATTTTAGTTACAAATAAATTTAAAAGATTATTTGAAAACAATTATCATATCAAAATATACTAATGATTTTTATCTGGATTGGAAATCTATCAAATGATTTGAATTTGATGTATAACTTGTTTTATGAAATCTTATAACAATCATTAATATCATGCCCAAATGTACATTTTCATTTATTGATATACTTCTTACATTGGTATTACATCTAATGGTATGGATATCAGAAGTATTTTTTCCCATCGACATATTCCTAATTCTTAAAAACAATACACACAGCAATTCTCTCACTAATAGTTCTCTGTTAAATGTATCTACTTATTTATACCACGGCTTAAAATAAAGGTTAAAGGACTGAATTTTTCACGAATGAAATAGACTGATAAAATAATCAAGAAGGTATTCTAAATGTCGACTTTGGGAACAGACATAATACAAAATACACATTGTTTTAATGTACCTATTACGAATAATATTTTTGCTGTCTATCAATTGATAAATTGTTATGGATCCACGCAGAAAACTCATTTAAAATTTGTACGTACATAGTTTCAACTGGTTTCGATGATAGATTACGTAATCAAGTAGGTGTCAAATTTGTTATCGGGAAAAACCAATCAATCTGTTAAAAATGTGTACCAATTCTCAAAAGGACTACAGTAAGCTAGCTTTTATTTATGTTACAGTAAGATGTTGATTTAATAAATTTAATCATGCAAAACGCAAACATCCAGATAATAACCGAGAAAATCCATACCTCAATTTTTGAAAAATTAAATCTAGTAATAACTTTTATAGTGATTTAATTTTGGTTAAAATAACACATCTCGAGTCTTGACATAACATCAGCTGCGATCAGCTGTCTTAGTGACATTCAAACTAACAAATTTGAAAGGTTCACCTAGTGTTAGTTATTGGAACTAAAATTTTACGACAGTGGTCAACGTCGTTGGCTTCCATGCCGTAGTTCACGGGTTCGAATCTTGATACGAACGGATTTTTTTTTCTATCAATCATTCATATTGTCGAAAAAATTCACTCCAGGGTTAGTTATTGGAACTCAAAATTTTACGACAGTGGTCAACGTCGTTGACTTCCATGCCGTAGTTCACGGATTCGAATCTTGATACGAAAAGATTTTTTTATATTACAGTAAGATGTTGATTTAATAAATTTAATCATGCAAAACGCAAACATCCAGATAATAATTGAGAAAATCCATACCTCAATTTTTGAAAAATTAAATCTAGTAATAACTTTTATAGTGATTTAATTTTGGTTAAAATAACACATCTCGAGTCTTGACATAACATCAGCTGCGATCAGCTGTCTTAGTGACATTCAAACTAACAAATTTGAAAGGTTCACCTAGTGTTAGTTATTGGAACTAAAATTTTACGACAGTGGTCAACGTCGTTGGCTTCCATGCCGTAGTTCACGGGTTCGAATCTTGATACGAATGGATTTTTTTTTCTATCAATCATTCATATTGTCGAAAAAATTCACTCCAGTGAGAAGTAAAGCTGGGACAAATAATAAAAAATAGTAATTCCATAAATTCCTGCTCTAACTTAGAGATTTATAAGCTCTTTTAAGTTTTGATAAACAATTGTTAGTTTTTTTTTTATTATTTTCACTAACCCTGCTCTTGCCCCAATGCTTTGAAATTATAGTAAGCCAAAGTATATTAGTTTATGAGTAAGCATAATATGTATAACAATTTTAAAAGTCTCTCGTGCTAGAGGAATTATTCCTTAGATAGTGAGAAATGAGTTTATAAATCCTCAGTAGAATAAGGCTTAGAGTTAAATGATTTGCACTTAAAGTGTAATAGAACTCTGTTTGGCTACAATATTTTATTTTTGAATTAAAATAAAATTGTATATGCACGGATGGTTGTGATAACAAATTTGTAATATAAAAAATATCTATTATGTTATATTTTCAAAAAAATCAATAATCAAGTTCACTTTTAGCAGTGAAAACTACCCAATCAATTATTTTTAACCAGTAAGTAATACACTTACTGCCGCTTAAAAAACGTAGAACAACAATTTTATGCTTAAACTGAAAAATTAATAGCATTTTTATCGTAGGTTCCTAAGTATTTTGAAGAAAAACATTAATATTAATAAAAGCAGAACAGAAATAAAATGTATCTATATTTTACCTGTATGTAATTAAGAACGAGCAAATTATATACAAGATATGATTTGAAAACGCCAAATATTTTTCTTTTATTTACCCAACAATGTCCCCTTTCGTAAAATATATATGAGTACTTAGAATTTATGTAAATTATAATAAAACAACGATAGCCAAGTTTTATCTACAGAATAATATGCTTTTTTTTGCAAAAATCATACGAATTCAGTAATCTCAGTACATTGTTACTGTACACTGACATCTAGCGTCATCGTATTCATACACATAAATAATAGAGATTTTTGCGGTAAAATTAATTAAAATTATTTAATTAATTAATTACCGAGAATCGGACCCAGACCCGCGTGATCGATAGAGCAAGCTCTAAGCCAACTCAGCCACAGCAGGCGACGTTATATTATTGCAGGAGACAGGATAAAGTAGCCCATTTAAGAAGTCACCAGTGAATGGAACCTCTTGTGTAGCGTAAATACAACTTCCAAACAATATTCAGTGGGGTGGTAATGGGGTAGGATAGTTTCTCTCTCTCATTAGTTAGGTCGGTCATGTATGTAAATAGCTTGTTAGATGTTAAGTTAGCCGATGTAAGTAGTGTACATAGATAGAATAGGCATTAAGTATTGGGCCCTATAAGGATAACTAGATTAGTTTTTTTAGTGTTTTTTTTCAAGAATTTTTACTCTTATTCGCTCCTTTCCTTATACGGACAACTTAGGTTGGTTTTTTTTGTTTTTTTTTTTAATTATTTTAAGGCTTAATATGTGATTTATATTTTTGTTATCATTACATTGATAATAAAATTTCGCCTGAAGGTACTCATTTTTTTTTAATTCCATTCAAAATATAAAAACCCTATCTATTTGTGCAATTTATGATTCCTTTTTTAACACTGATTGCTTTTGTTTTAACACGGTTTTAAAAAACTGAAAGGAATAAAAATTTGTATCTAAGTACATATTTATCAAAAACTTCGTTATAATGTCACCTATATTATTAACATAAATGCACGCCACAGTGTTTCACAATGCATATCGTATTTTCTTCGGATGACACCTGAACCGGAGGGCGCTTCTAGTCAGTTACCATTGGTTACCATTCAGCAACATTCAGCAAACTTCACGATTGTTATATTGTTGCGGCGCGTCGCTTTTAGCGTCATCTATAAGTTTTGGCAGATTTCTTTATTAATAACCAAAATGATGGCTTTTGGACCGAAAAATGATGGGAGTCCTAATGTTGACTTCTTCCAATCTCCAGAAACAATGCAACAATTTGACTCAATACGGGTCGACTACAGAAAAACTGTAAAAAGGTAACGGAAGCCGCTGACTTGCTGCACTAATAAAATGACGTTTATATTTGATATTTATGTTATTACACGGGACAATTGTAAATAAATCAATTACCTGGTTACTATAGTATATTATTTAAAACAATAGTTTCATTCTTTGTATTATAATCGTTATGTAATCTCTACTTATTGATTGGCTTTAAATGTCATTTGTCATCAAAAATTTGTTTGTATTTCGATAAAAAATTAAGAAATGTATGACATACGAAAAACGAATATCAGTTGTAATACGTACATCAATGACTCGTGTGTAGATACTTGTGCTTAGGTTTTTAACCTTTCAACCCTCAGTAATGAACCTATTACCTGTATTCATACTGCTACAAAGCTGTGCGAGCCTGTCGTGTGTGTGTGTGTGTGATAAATAGCAATGGAGCAAATGGACTCCTAATGGTTGCTATTCAACCTCTCTTATGGGTAGAGTGAAGTAGAGTAAATAATTTACAAACAAATGTAAAAGAATTAAAGTAAATATATTTTTTTTTTTACAAAGGTACAAACTTAGACATCTAATCAAGTCAAGCACTTTGAGCCGATTACTTCTCTGATTCGTAACGACAATAAATATCTCGCTGTTTAACCCTAATTGTATAATCAGGAAGTGCTGCCAAAAAATTGTGTCTTAGTGGACACAAGTCAATGATTTGCAATGATTCTAATATTTCCACTGAATTAAAAAAGTGACTTGATTACTGTAAAGATATGTCATTTGGATTAAAAGTATTATTTCAATGCCTATACATATTTGTAGTAAAACTATGAACTCAATAATATTTTTCTGGCGTTGTACATTAAGAATTATTATGTCACCGTCAGCTTAGTTTTAATATTTGATTATTGTGGTTTGATTTTTAGTATGTGCAGACAGAACCGCTAACGAAAGAAAGCCTTTCGCAGCTTGTTATTCAGTTGATCCAATATCAGGAAACGAAGTTAGGTAAAAATGCACCAGAGCCGCCGTTTACCAAGCTACCGGTAAGTCATTTTTTATTATCATATTATTACCGTTTATCAGGTCCTTATTTTTAGCAATGCATTATTTAAAGATAACCTATAAAAAGCTGCCTGTTTTACCGTAAAAAACGGATATTTTGGTCACACATTCTGCTGTGCAAGCTAGTTTACATACATTCAAATTTGAGTATCCAATTGTTTGACAGACTGTTTGAATATTCCAATTGGAATGTATTACTACAAATACCAAGAAGAACGATTTCAACTTTGATATTTCTAAAATACTGTAAAACCCCCATTTTCACTAAAGTCGGGACAGTGTAATTCGGGGTAGTGCAATTGGGGGTGTGAATCTCATACATAATGAAGGATTTGGTTTTTTTTTTGCAAAAAATGCAAAACTAAGATTTCCCTTAGTTTTGCAAAAAAAAAATATTGACGAAATATTTAGTTACCAAGTGATAAAATGCAAAGGGCGCCAGAATCCCACACATAGATAGTCGCCCGCTATACGTGTATAGCCTGGCACGTGTTGAATACACAGACGCTAGCCAACATTTGACTGGCACGGACGACCGTCTCGTAGTAACGACAATGGAATGCAACCGTGCAATTAGGGAATTTGCAGCGAATATTTCAAGACAGCGCGTAATTCGGTGTAGTGTAATTGGGGCTTCCACTGTAGCTTGTAAACTTGTGGTAATTCTATAAACCAAAGAATTATTATTGTATAATAGACATAAACTGGTGTTGCTCTGTGTAATGGAATTTCTTTGGTAATGATAAAATTTTCTCAGGGCATAGATGTCAGGTCATGGCACAGCGGTCAACATCATTGGTTTCCGTGACAGATCTCACGGGCTCGAGACCCAGTATAAACTGCATTTTTTTGATTTCTGTTCGAAGGCATAGGTGTTTGTGCTTAATTTATTTCCTCCCACCCTTCCAATCCTTAAATAACGGGGCGTAGCGAAAGCGATTACTTTACCACTAGTCCTGTCCTAGCCCTACCCTATTTTTCGTACTACTCTTTTCGAAAAAGAGGTTGAGCAACTGAATAAAAAAGTTCTCTTGAGAAACCTCCATTAGGAGGTCACATGCTCCGCATTGGGAGTGAACATGGTTTCAAAAAAAGGGTATTAGTAATCTCTATTATGTTTTAAAAATTGAGAATGAAAATATCAAATATTTTTTGAAAGCTTGGGATATAATAATAATCCTTTTGTTTATTCTGTCCATTTAATCTATTGTGTTACCTTTATTTAAAAAAAATGGAATGATTTGAATAACGGATTAAATGCATTTATGATTAAAAAGTACTAAATATGTTTGTTAGCAGATTCCAGAAAAGAAATTATATACAAACTCAAATTGAAAAATAGGGAGCTTGTTCATACTTAACCTGTTTATCTGTCAAAAGATTTTTGTGAACAGAGTGATCAAATATTTACCTTACAATTTCTTTCGCTCAACGTCGCATCTGTAACATAACCAATCAATGAAAATTTTATGCTTAATATTTGCACAAGCTTCAATAGAGATATCAACCTAGTGATGCGATTAGTATGCAGGGGACACTACATCAATTTTGGTTCAGGCATTGGCATGGTAGCTGCGGGAAAGTTATCATAGTACATATCAAAGATTTCCTCTAAAACGATAGGGTTTCAGCAGTGGCGTAGGAAGGGGTCCTGCCGCCCAGGGCGTTTCTTGAATTTGCCGCCCCCCCAAATAATTCCTCCACTTTTTTTAAAAATTACTTCTATTTTTTTAGCTATGAGATTATACTACAAGTGACTCAATTTTTTTTATTCATAAATAATATTTCTTTAAAAATATTGTATTTTGTTATTTTTTTTTCTTATAGATTTTTTTTCAGAGCAGGAACTTTTTTTAATGTGTCAATTGTCAATTGTCTTTTTTATTATGTTTGGAGGAAAAGTGGCAAATTATTGCTATTATTATAAGTATTCATTTTACAAATAAGTAAACGAATTTAAAGTTGTAAGTTAATTCATAACAAAAGGTACCAGATTTTATTTTGTAAACATAACATTTGGAAAAAAACATATTTAAAATTTTATTTTCTGGCCTTTCTCTTCACAAAATCGTCAGTAACGTTATCAACATCTATTATTGTCCGACAGTTAAAGTTTTATTAAAAACATGGTTCTGGAGTTGGAGTCGTTACCGTAGTCGGAAAAAATTAACGACCCCGACTGTGTGTACAAATCGCAAAATACAAAGTCAAAAGTCGCCACTGGTCGACATGGTATGAATGTTAATTAAATAAGAAAGAGATTTTTTAAATAAATTGAAAAAGTATAAGAGTAAGTAAGAGCATTTCAATTTTCTTTCACATCTCTGTTTGCTTAGCAGGAACAGCAACATTTTTTTAAATTCATCCCAAGCAATGTCATCATGATCTTGATTTTAGTGTTTTACAAAACATAATCATGCGAAGAAAAAATGGTGAATTAATTATCGCTTGCATTGATTCTTTATACGAAACAATTTTTTGTTTATTACCTCTGAATTTTTTTTCTATTTCTTAAAAACGCGACCCCCAAAAAGTTGTGTTTAATCAGTAAGTCACAAAGCACAAATTAAACGAAAGAAAGTATAATATCGAAATAAAGCTCGCATTGATCAAAACAATTTTTTTACCATTGAAAATTTCAAAAATGCCGCCTCCAAAAAAGTATATATTGTCAGCGGGCGGAAGAAAATATAGTGAAAGTGATATTGCTTACATTGATTCTGTATACATATCAATCTTTATTTTCATATTACTTTCAAAATTTTATGTTCATTTTCGAAAATGCCGCCCACTGAAACGTGCCGCCCCACCCTTGCTACGCCACTGGGTTTCAGCATGCTCAAATCAACAAATGGGTGGCATAATTTTATACATTTATTCAAAATTAAATATGTCATAATTCACTGTATGATAAAGTTTACTGTTTATTTATATGATGTAAATACGATTTAAAAAATGTATTGATTTTAATAATTATAAGCAATAAAGCAGTGGTTTCCAACCTTTATGTTACTGCGCCTCCCTTTTAAGAAAAAAATATCTTCGCGCCTCCCCATCCTTTATTTCATATTGTAATAAAGACACGTTTTGAAGAGTAAATACATATTTTGGACTCTTCGCGCCTCCCTTTGCAATAAATAGTCCACGCCTCCCAGGCTGGAAATCGCTGCATTATAGGTTATATTAAAATTTAAATTTGAAGTGTTTGTTCTTTTGGTACTTCGTTTTACGCCAGACGGTGAAACCATTCCATATGACACATCACATAATATGAAATGTGACTATGTCCCATTTTTAGGTAGTCTATCCTGTTGTCCACAAGAAGAGCTTGAAATGACCCATTTTCTGAAGGACGGCAACCTAATTAACAATTCAAAAACGTGATAAATCAAAAAATCAGCCAACTACATTATAATCAAGATTCAGAAGTATTTGATCAGTATTAACGTAATTCTAACCACATTACACCGCAAAAAGTGACAGAATGGAATACTAGGAATGTTTCATGAGCAATTCTGCTATTTTCATTTAAATACATATTCGTTTCCTTGAATACACACCCTATTAACTAAAAATAAGTCGATATCCCGTTTTGAGGAAACAATGAATGGTCATGTTGCGATAATTATCACGCAACGAATGCCTTGAAGTCGATGTTTGAGAACACATTACAAAATAGCAGTTTTTGATGTTATTTTTATATTTTGGAATCGGTTGAGTAACGGCATCTGGGCGTGGAGGTGCACCTTTTGCACCGACGACTGTTGCATTTTTTAGTTTGAATCGTTCAAATTATGTACATTCACACAAATTTCGTCATTTTTTAGTGTCTGGCGTTAAACAACGAAGTACCGTTTTTTATTAGGAGCATATGAGTTTGCCGGTGCTTCCTTAGTGCTGTGCAGTCATATACTTTGAGCCATTCTTGTCTGTCCTGTAATTGCAGCAAGCTGAGCAAGTGAGGTTCAGCAATCGACTATCAAAATCTTAATTGAAATATTTTAGGTTTGCATATGGCTTAAAAAATTCTTCATTCATAATTGGAGAATGAACATACAATAATCATATTGTTGAATACTGAGATAGATATAATGTAGAATTATTGTATCCAATACTGTATTACTATTTATTGAAATTATGCGGATAAGCCATTTGTTTCTATGGTTCCATGATAGGCACTGATTTTAAAAATCTGCTTAACGTTTGAGAAAAAATGTATAAAAAAATCCTTAAGCGGTCGATTTCTTTCTGTCTTATATTACATATACAAATGGTTTGTCTTGTATATGATCCTCAATATAATATGCATGTTTTATAAGATTTTTTATTCAAATCAATGTTCTAATGACTAAGTAGATGACCTTCTCATTTAAAATGGAATCATTCAAACATAGATTCATTCCATCAGTCAAACAGTGTGACAGTGGCGGTTCTAGGTACTGGGCTAGGTGGACTAAGCCCGACCTGCATTTTTCACCGAAAACTTTAGATGGCTGAATAAAAATGAACAGCAATTCGGCCGCTGAACAAAATAAATACATTTATAAGCGTAACTAACCTTTCCCAAATGAATATAATATCGTTGTTTAAATTTTCCTCTGTCAATATAAGACAATGCCATGTCTACCTACAATAATATTCTCGATTGTGTTTTGTATTACAATTTTAAACTGAGCCAGCATAAAAAAACAACAACCCTAAAAATACTTCATAGAGAACAGGCAACGTGACGTCAGTCTGGCAACACCTACGTATTAACGACGCAGGGGCTAGAGCTTTCCAGCCCGCAACCACAGATAATATTGGATAATATCCTGCAATATTTCTTTACACTGGAGCGCTATCAAGCACGATTATATATTTTTTGTATTTGTATGTACGGAAACGTCATCAAACGCACACGACTGTGTTTAGCTTCTGTCATTCGTTGGGGGCTAAAATGAATCTACCCATGGCATACACAAATACCAATACACAAATCCCAATATCGTTGTATTGTATGAAAGTGACAGGCATTGAATCTCATTGACAGCTCTGTATTGCTTTTTGTACTTGTTTTTTCACTTTGAAAGACGAATTTAAGGTTATTATTTTATTATTTCTTACTTACATTAGCATTGATTGTATTATATAGTAATTTATGCTTTGCGGTAGTGTCGTAGTATTTGTTAATTTGCTTGTAGATTAATGTATAAGGTGAAGTGGAAGCATGCACAATTTCTTAAATAGTATACAATGCTATGCTTTTCTCTAGCCCACCCAAGATTTTAGGTCAGGAACCGCCACTGCAGTGTGATGATACTTTTCCAAGAGGCTTAATGTCTTGATTTATACGATGAAACAGTGTTTCTTATAGTTTCCTATATTGCAAGATGGGGGTGGGGGCGGTAGTGTATCAGTGTTTCTGCATTAAAATCAGTTAACTATGAATTGTCCCTTTTTCAAGAAATTCATGAAAACATTAGCGTTATTTTCAAATATTTTCACACAAAATGTGAATAATTTCTGACACATTTTGATGCCTTCGGAAAACCACAATCCTGCCTTCCTCTTCTTTCGATTGGGATTTCGGTGCCCCGGACGTCCGTCAGGTACTATCCATAGAATGTACTCGGCGGAACTGAGAGATGCTGGCATGTCATGAGAGGAAGCAAAGAAATTGGCCTGAGACAGGGAAACATGGAGGTGCCGTGTGGCGGCCATATGCTCCACATAGGGAGCGAATTTATTTAAAGAAGAAGATAATGAAGGATAGCACGTTTTTTTTATAGAACTTCACCTGGCTTTTTACTAAATTCACTATAATTTGTAAACCAATTGAGATATTTAGAATTACTTTCATTATGTACACTTCCATAAAAATCTTAGTCAAACACGACCCGGGTTTCGCCTCTCGGCATCTTCCGGTACTACTCAGTGCGCGAATGCACTCAAACTGACGAAGTGCATTCGCGCACTGAGTAGTACCGGAAGATGCCGAGAGGCGAAACCCGGGTCGTGTTCGACCAAGATTTTTATGGAAGTGTACATAATGAAAATAATTCTAAATTAATGTTGAATTTCCATCAAGCACCTTCAGTCGAAATTTTAAATTATATCAACAACTGAGATATCTTAACCAAATTTAATTTTCTTAGCTTCCAGATACTTCACCTATACGCATATATGAGTCCGCCGGCCAGCAATCATTGGTTTTCAAAGACTTAAATACGCGTCCAGCGTTATTTAGGCTTTTAATATACAGTAGAACCTCGAATATCCGGACTAATTGGGGATGATGGTAGTCCACATAAGAAAAAATCCGGATAATCGAAAAAAATCACAATTGACAGGGCAAGACATGTACAGTCGGTATGAATAATTTGTATTTGTTTAGATACTGTTCTACAGTGCATAGGAAATTATGATATCAATTGTTGCCAAATGTATGACTCACAAATAAAGATTGAAAAAGGTCAAACCTAGTATGAATAAAAAAAGGTGTAACCTATAAATTAAAAAAAAAACGAGCACATATTTAATATATTGTAGAATATTATATTTAGCATTAATTGTATCATTTTTTTATATGTTTATAACTGGTTTTATTCCAATTATGTTACAATTTAATGACTTATACCCCGCTTAGGAGGTGTGAGTCACCAGTTCCAAGGGCCGTTCGATTGATCAACACATTGCCTAGAGAAGTGGACATTTTTAGTGATAGTATTTGTGAACTGTTTGTTAAATTTTATTTCTTGATTTTTTCTGTTGATTTTGATGTATTATGTAGTTTTATTTTATATTTTGTCTTATTATATTTGTCAAGTACATGGCGAATTGGCTGTTATGTCATGTACTGTACTTTTAATTTTTAACAATAAATAAAAAAAAATTGAGGTGGGAGTGTTCCAGTTTGACTTGTAAGAAATCTGACAACCCTACCTGTCACAGACTTTCAAAAGTCTAAATGAAGAAGTAAAATTAATAATAGAGGTTTCATTGAAATTTTTAGTTTCTATATCATTACACAATATGATGAATTTAGATAAAAAATTTAAATCTTTAAATAAATTAGAATGGTAGACACTTGAGTATTCGTTAATGGCATATTTTATCCTTACAGGATTCCAAGCCCACCGCCACATTCAGAAGAGATACCAGCAAATGACCTATCTTTCAGGCAGGCCACACCATCGACAACATTATCAACGAATCATCGATTAGCTGAGGCTCACGCTGTTCGATGTAAAATCGTACCATATTAACTCCTATCACTCGAACGTCAACATATAGTCGACATAACTTCAACCTCGTTTACTGGCCTCAAATTAAATTATACACTCAAACCTTTTTTTGTGCGGTAGATGCGTTCCGCAGTAAATCGCACAAAAAAAGCTGTGATTTTCATAGAAAAAGTGTAGATGCGTTCCATGGATTTAAAAAACCGCATATCTTTGAAAATTCCATATAAAATATACCCAAAACTGCACAAAAAAAGGTTATAAAAATGTAGGAAAACGATAAGGCATAAAAAAATAATTTAAAATCTTTTTTTATTTTATTAAAAAATAACATTTTAAGGATGTCTCGCATGGTTGGTTAAATTTTAAGAATGTGTGGAATCTCTAATACCTTGCATCCACTAGAGAAATAACAATTATTTTAATTACAAACTCGTCGCTGTATGACAATTTTCATTGCGATTTTCGATATGGCTCAAAATCGCACTCTTCGAAAGAAGAGATAGTATGCGCAGTTGTAGAATCAACGTCAATCTCATCATTGTTCTGTGTAGATTTTCTTTATCTCACAATAAAATTGGTGATCAAATTTTGTTGCAATTTTCTTAATTGTTTATGTAGTTCTTCATACCCTTAAGCTCACGTTGAAACCTGAAGGCTCGTTCAGAATTCGTATCATGATGAATAAAATGATTTTCTAACTTCCTGCAAAGTTGTACACCTCGAATTATGTTTGCCGTTAGGGGAACTGGTATTTCTTCCACCAAATCCTCGTTTTCTGGTTGATTGTTATTATTAAGAGTTAAATCCATAATATCATCGTCACTCATAGCATTATCCATAAGTAATTCGTCAATATCATTTAGGTTGAAGGTATAAAATCCCTCTCTGCTAAATCTATGCGCTAAATTAACGATTTCAGCTGTTATCGACACTGTTTCAATGATTGAATTGTCTTTAACACATCCAGGCCATACAGCTTTCCAGCATGCATTTAAAGTGTGCGGTCGTAATTCAGCAATAGCAGATGCAATATGATTTAAACAGTCCAAAATTGTAAATTTTTTCCAAACATCGGGTAATGTTGATGTTTCATTTTCTATTTCATCCAAAATATCTCGATAAGTGCTCTTGATGTAATACTTTTTGAAAGTAGCGATTATCCCCTGATCCAATGGCTGAATGATGCTTGTTGTATTAGGTGGAAGAAACAATATCTTCACATTGTTATGTTCTAAATGCAGGTGACCTGGTGCATTATCAAGGATTAAAAGAACTTTCAAATCGAGAGCTTTTTGCTTCATATAAATTTCTACCTATGGTAACAAGCAATTTGTGAACCATTCAGTAAATAGGACTGTAGTCACCCAGGCCTTTGTATTGGCCATCCAATGTACCGGTAGCTGCTTTATATCTTTGCCTTTTAGAGCACTTGGTCTTAGGAATCTGTTCACTAGGAGGGGCTTCAACATTTTATCTCCCGATGCATTACTACAAAGTAACAATGTTACTCGATCCTTACTCGCTTTAAACCCATTTGCTTTCTATTCAGACTTCGCGATGTAAGTTCGATCGGGCATTTTCTTCCAAAAAAATCCCGTTTCGTCTGCATTGAACACTTGGTCGGGACTATATCCACCATCTTCAATAATTTTAGCCAAAGTCTCTGGGAACTTTTTGGCTGCTTCTTGATCTGCCGATGCAGCATCCCCACGAATATTCAAATTATGAAATGCATTCCTTTTTAAAAATCCGGCA
Source organism: Himalopsyche tibetana (assembly GCA_030503985.1). Classification (NCBI taxonomy): domain Eukaryota; kingdom Metazoa; phylum Arthropoda; class Insecta; order Trichoptera; family Rhyacophilidae; genus Himalopsyche; species Himalopsyche tibetana. The sequence goes on along the minus strand of JAPJYX010000010.1, from coordinate 17,329,786 downwards.
AGCCATCCGTTACTAGCGACGATTTTTTTTATTTCCCCCGGAACATGAATCAGTAGATGGCTCCAATTTTTCATTTTCTTCATAAAATTTACATGCTTTTTCTTGAAGTAAAAAACCGCTTATTGAGATTCTTTTTTTGGTTACTTCTTCAATAAAAATTCTGAGCACTTGTTTTTTCTAATAATGTATCTCTTGTGTACGATGACAATTTGGAACTTAGTTTAGTCCCATCAATGATAGATTTTCTTATTGCAATTTCATTCTTCTTAATTGCTCTTATTGTAGATTCCCCCAAGCTGAAATGTTTACTAGTGGCACTAGTTCATTCTCGTTTTTTAAGAAATCTAAAATTTCAATTTTTCTTTCCAAAGAAATCACATTTCGTTTGTATTTTTTTTTATCCATTGGGACACGTTAAATCTAAGATTAAAGTGAAAGTGAATTAAGATGGAATTATAAAAATACCATTGAAAAATTGAATAGAAAACTTCGTTTATAAAGTTAAAAAGGCGCAGTGTTACAGCGACATGTTATAATGCCCACTGTCAAATGCTCACTGCGTATAAACACCCTGCCGCAATCAGGAGTGCCCAATCTCACCGAGTGCAGGCTGCATTGTATTGGCACGAGCCCTCTTTTATAATGAAAAGACACCGATTGAACTTCCCAACTAAGTCTACGCGCGGTTGCGAACAATATGCTCTTAATTAAAAAAAAAAAAATTGATTAAAAAAAACCGCATAACTTTGAAATCGCACAAAACAAAGTCGCACAAAAAGAGGTTTGAGTGTACTTGTTTAATTTCGTGTTATTTATCATATAGATACTTCGATCTTTATACGCTGATCAATTTTTATATTATTTTTATGCATTTAATGTCAAAATATGCAATTTTCAAAAAATTGGGATGATTGCACTTTTGGCATGTTTATATGATGTTTATGATCATAGACAACATATTCATAACGCGCGTAAATTCAAGCTGCTAATGCTGAGCTCCACAGCTGATCTTAAACTGACGAATAAATACTCCTTATAAGGTAAGTGTAAGCTTATAAAACACAATGTACTATAATTTTAAACATTTTTATCAATAGCTGAGCAATGTATTGTATATATTTATTGTCTTTCTGCTTTGAAACATGTACACTCTTGAAAAATTAGAAATGCACGGGCTGTCATAATGTGCGAATGAGATGCATTATGTGCAAGCGAGATTGCACAACATTCCTCACTCGCGCATCAACTCTGGTTGCTTCTGCATCAGTAATACACAACCATAGATTTCCGTACAAATTGTTAATGAATTATTATTTATATGGAATTAAAATATTCCATGATTTTAGTCAACAATTACATACATCATGGGCCGAAAGATACATAAATATTTATAACAATAGTCAAAATTGTTGTATCCTATATTTTTTAAAACTATGTTTATTGTTTTTAGAAATAAATACCCTTAACAGCTTAACAACCGTGGACGCGTATTTGAGTCTTTGAAAAACAAAGGTTGCTGGCCGGCGGACACATATATGCGTATAGGTGAAGTATCTGGAAGCTAAGAAAATTAAATTTTGTAAAGATATCTCAATTTGCTTACAAATTATAGTGAATTTAGTAAAATTATAATTTTTGCGAATTTATCGCAAAATTTTATTTCGCCAGGTGAAATTTTATAAAAAAAAACGTGCGGTCGTTAAGCTGTTAAGATGGAAGATCAAGATATAATGATCGATGCAATTGACAGTAGCGATGATGAGTTCTATATGGAATTAGTAGATCCTCATCTTCCGAATTAGTAGATGAGGATGAGAGCAGAAATTCTACTGAATATGATGATAGCGATGATAGTGGAAGTGATATCCTGCCAATCAGGAGACGAGTTAGGCCTATTGGCCACCGATGAAGAAGAATATACGCATAAATTGGTCAAAGAAAACCTATTTGGAAGTTGGTACGATGTCACACAAAATGATATGTCCCGTCAAATTATTCCATTTAAGTCATGAAAACCATGCACTGGTCCACAACTGCCTGATTATGTTCAAGAGCCCCTTGATTTTTCAAAATTATTTTTTACAAATGAAATCATAGAAAAAATTGTAATTGAGACTAACCGATACGCTCAAAATAAGATATTGCATTTACAGTTAAAGCCAAGATCAATTTGGAAATCTTGGAAACCAGTGGATTTTAATGTAATTTCGACATTTATTGGTGTAATTTTAAATATGGGGTTGATTCCGTTAAGCAATATGCAAGAATATCGGTGACAGCAATTTAATCTTAAGATGCCATTTTTTCTACCATTTTTAGACGTGATAGATTTTTTCAAATCTTCTGGATTAGGACTAGAATTCAAAAAGTTAATAATTTTATCACTTATATTGATACAAAATTTAAAGCCTGAAAAAGATATAAGTGTGGACGAGTCCGTTGTTAAATTTAAGGGAAAAATTAGTTTCATAACGTATAATAAGAATAAACCCACCAAGTGGGGCTCGTTTTTCGTTCAATCAAATAAAAATAAACAAAATATCGCCTTTGTTTAAGGTTAACGACAGAAGATTTCCCCACATACGTTTGAAAAAAAGCGCGAACATAAATGCAAATATATTTAACGAGTACCAACAGTCAAATACCAATACAAAAAATATCGTGTCTGGCGTGAGTGGGTTGAAATAACAGACCGTCGGAATCAATAGTAAAATTTTTTTCAACCGGTCTGAAATACTTTACCCATTCGAGTCGAGCACATTTTTTTTTGTATTATCATTTGAAGGTTGGTCAACATTCGTTGATTTTAATCTTCGATCTGTCAAATGAATGAAATGTCACATAGTGGAATGTCATATTTTCTTCATTTGTCTGGATGATAGTTCAAAGTACTTAAAAGTAAATGTATCATTATTATTTCTGTAAAATATAGTTTAAAAAAATATCTTATTAGATTTGTGACTCCGCACGTGGATAAAGAGGCATACTAAAACCATCATAGATCTTATTCCATTAGTGTTCAAATTGTTAGTCTAAGTGAAGTGATAAATATTTTTTGTATCAATTGATATTTTTTTAATTCATTTTCAGATTTGCGACAATGATCTTAACATTCTCGATGTTATTGCGAGATATCCAGGAAGTGTCAACGATGAATTCTATTTTAACACTTCTAACAGTACGATTGAAAGGAAGATATTAGTCAACGAAAGGATTGGACCTTTTTTCTGATGGGTATATAAACATATTTTGAATTTTGTGAGGAATTCGGAGATAAGGGAACGTACAAGACAGCGACTGGGTCACGTGCTGCGAAAGCCTTAATCCTGCCCGCCTCTTCTTTCGACCAATGGGATTCCGGCGTTCTGGACGACCGTCGGGAACTATCCATGCGAAAACAGACTAAGCATCGAATGGTCTGTAACGTGGCATAATAATAATGATTTTTATAGTTAAAGAAATTATTTATAATATATTTGGCATATGTCAATCCTGAATTGATTTATACATATCTTAGACAAGTCAAAAAAAATCATTTTGAGTTCATAAGACTAAAAATATTATTATTTACCCTGTCACAAACTTTCAAAGTCTAAATGAATAATAAAGGTTTCATTGAAATTGTTACTTTCTATACCATTGTTAATGGCATATTTTATCCTTGTTTCTTACGAACAAGAATACTCCGAACACAGATTCTTCTGAACACAGAATCTTCGCACACAGAACCTTTCGCACATAGAATACTTCGTACATTTAAATATGAAAATCATTGTTTTATTATAATGAGTAATGTCTTAGGTCAATTATGCCAAATATTTTTCAGAGTGGAAACAAGCAAAATATTTAATTATAATGTTTATAATTTTGAACTTCGACTGAAGGTGCTTAATGGAACTTTAATATCAAATTTGAATTATTTTGATTCTGTACTCTTCCATGAGTTTTGTCGATAAAGACCCGGGTTTCGCCTTTCGGCATCTTCGGGTATTATCAAGTGCATTCGTGCATAATCTATATATTGTTTATGAACAGTTTATCATTTAACCCTCCAAGGACGAGCGTGACCATATGGTCACAGTAAACACTGTTGTCTATTAGATCCCACTATTAATACTTTTTCCACCTGAACATCGTTGCTTTCACTTATATTTGGTTAAGAAGGGTACAGACTTCAGTGAGTCATCAGCCGCGGGCACAGAAACGGCCACCAAAAGCACATGCGATTTTTTGAATTTTCGTTTTTTTTATTAGACTTTTTGAAACTATTCGTTATTTTTTTTATAAAAACATCAAATTATTTACAGTTCTTTTACTAATATATTTGTATTGAAATTATGTTGATCTGAAGAGGTCAAATTGTAAATATTTTTAAAAATTTCACGTTTAGCTATATTTCAACCCCGAATGTTTGTGTACCCAAACGGTCACGATCGTCCTTACTACTGTCCGTACACAATATTACACGGTAATAAAAGGATGAGCATGGCCATATAGTCATGCGGGGTTTCTACACAACTTTGCATTTTTTTTTTTAAATTTTTGTTAGGAATAAAAGTTATCTGTGACTTCAATATGGCATTAAAAAAAAACGAAAAAAAGCTCTCGTCTCTGGAGGGTTAATATGTATTTTGGCTTATTTACTTAGAAAAATTGTGCTGTATCCTGATAGAGCCGATATCTTTGACCGTATTAAAAAAAAACATTCATATAGGTATTTAATATTGAAAATTCACGTACACAGTATTTTTACATGATTTTATTATCTTATTGATACGCATATATTATACATTTACTTAAAAAATGTGTAGGTATATCAAATTTTAAACATATTTTATCAAATTGTAATTTAAACATTAGACTATAGTTATTAATTAAAACAATTTTCAAAGAAAGAATTAACAATATTAATGTTGGTAAATATAAAAATCTATGTGTCCCCTGTGTGGTAAAGTGGTCAACGTCGTTGGCTTCGGTTACAGAGGTCACGGGTTCAAATCCCAGTACTGACAGTTTTATTAATTGACTTTTCAATCGATTTATGAATTTCTGTTCGAAGGCATGGATGTATGTGATGTTTTGAATTCCCCCCTCCCACCCATCCTATCCTATGAACGGGGCGTATCGAGAGCGATTAGCTAACCACTAGTCCTGTCCTAGCCCTATCCTTCTATTCCTTCTCTCTTTGGAAAAAGAGAGGTTGAGCAACTGAGTAACAAGCGGTTTTTGCAGATACACTTCTGTTGAGATAAACATGAATGCACTCCATAGTGTTCCACAAAATATTGTGTGTTGTCATCGGATGACGCCTTAACCGGAGGGTGCCACTACTCAGTTACTGTGGATTTTTTCGATACGAGGGACGCGCCGCGCGCTTCATCCCCGGCTAAATCATATTGTTTTGGATTTATGATAGCGATAACAGAACCCTAAAATGTCGGTGAATATAACTAAAATAAAAAAAGGACAACAATTTCTTTGGAGACCAATGACCATGATAGCTATTTTAGATTGTCTTAACTAGGCGTGGGGAACCTGCGGCCTTTTGGCTACTCTGGTGCTGCCTAGGGTATCCAATCCCGAAGCCTTTTTCCAATCCCGGGATTTCGGGATTGATTTATTTTGAATCCCGGGATTGAGATTTTCTCACCGAGGAATTTGAAATCCTCAATTTGCTATACTTTCTCACGAAAACTCGTTTTTTTTTTTAGCTCACTGAAGAATTTCAAATCTCCGATTTGGTATACTTTTTCCCGGAATCTCACAGAAACTCGTTTTTTTTTTTTTAGCTCACCGAGGAATTTGAAATCTCCAATTTGGTATACTTTTTCCCAGAATCTCACAGAAACTCGTTTTTTTTTTAGCTCACCGAGGAATTTGAAATCTTCAATTTGCCAATTTCGTGTAAATTTCGAGAATTTGCTCAAAATTTCTCAATCCAGGAATTTCGGGATCAGAAAATTGAACGGGATCCCGGGATTGGATGCCCTAGTGCTGCCTTCTGGCCAATTCTGTAATTATGTAAATTCCTGACATGCTGACCGTAAATTCCTGTTTCCGGCCAAAGAATTAGAAAAATGAATGCGGCTTTTAGAGAAGAAAAGGTTCCCCACCCCTGTTCTAAACTTAGCCACAAAAAGGACGTAGTCTTTGAAACGTATCCCCCATGTAAAAAGAGGTTCGGGTCTATATTATGAGGTGTCAGTGGATCTTAGATAATATTATACGTGTTATACGTTCTTCAGTGGATGGCGGACCCAGACCGACCATAACTACAGTCTTTTTCCGAAAATAGAAATCGGTCTTACTTTCTTTGCTGGTTCAAAATATGTGCAAGGCCATATTTTCGGGTGTTTTACTTTTCAAATGCAAGCAGTTATAAATTTACTATTTATAATTTAAAATTTCCGCGGTCATTTCTCTCCATTCTGTTTAGATGTATTCATTGATTTTCATATGCAGATGATTATAAATGTCTTGTTTATTGCGATATCAAGTGTGGAGATAAGCAGTCATTTGTTCGGGAATCATTATTTTATCAATACTCCTTTCAGTAAAAAAGTTTGGTATTTGCGTGTTAAAGCTAGTCATGGATTATTACGGCGAAAAACTTCACAAACTAAGCTAAAAACAATTAACGGCGCGCGGCCATAATGAATAATGCAGGCGAAGTACTGAAAAATATTTCGTACAATTTATCAGTGTTCTTCATATTAATATGCGATTTTAACGCGATTATCAAGCCCTCAAAAAATATTTTTAAATCGTGGCGTTTTTTTTAGTATAGTTTGTGAAGTTTTTCGCCGTCTATGACTAGCAATTACCGAAAGTTTTAGATGCCTTTAATACAGTGAATACTGAATTAGCAAAACTCTTTGACGACCTCGCAAAAGAGGTGGCAGCACAAATCGACAAATCGATTTCCTTATAACTGCTAGTGTGGACCAGGATTTTTCACTTTCAAGGACATTAATTCCTGAAACAAGTTAAACTCTGTCTTAATTTCTCTTCATGATGATATGAGGTGGAGTTTTCTTTTCATCCAGACAAATCGTCAAAATACAGGAAAAATGTGCACTTTCGTAACCAGTGGAAGGAACATAGATTGACGAGGAACCAACATGATCAATTGTTGTTTGAGATCCTTGACCCAGAAATACTGCAGTTTCATCCAAGGCAATCATGTTACTGCAGTTTCTATTTTGGAAAGTTGATACTATCAACAACAAGCTTAAATTGAGGGCTTAAAGTCAAACAATACTATCTACAAAAGTGTAACTTATCAGGAGAGCCTTAAAACGCTTTTGGTTATTTTGTAACATTAGAAAGCAAATGTTCATATTTTATAATTCATTGTAAACTGTGTGCTTATATTGCTTACGGTGACACCAACTTTATTAGTATTATTAAGAATTATTTGAAAAAACATTAAAAAAAAGACAACTTTATGTATTTAACGTTAAACTTCACTAGTGGTTTAACAAGAAACTAGGAAAGTTTGACATGATGTTGTTCGACTAGTATTTAGCTGAGAATGAATAGTAAAGTAATCAACAAAAAAACGAAAAACACTTTTTTGTAAATAACATTGTTTATATTTAAGCCCTCGAAATGCAAGATCATTTTTACACAACTTTCAAAGAGCATCTTCTAGCTCAAGCTTGGCTGTTGATCTTCTTAGAGATAGTTCATGTGGATGAAGAAAGTAATTCAGCCAGTATGGTGATCAGTGGTGGCCGGTCAATGTGGCATTGGATCAATGCACCCCTTGTATATGCAAGGGCGGTTATATTTCATGAAATAATATTCAAACATAACATTTATACCATTCACTCATTTTAAATTCTTCATGTATTTATTGTCTATAATAAAATAAATACATGAAGAATTTAAAATGAGTGAATGGTATAAATGTTATATTTGAATATTATTTCATGAAATATAACCGCCCCTCTATATACAAGGGATGCATTGATCCAATGCCACATTGACCGGCCGCTACTGATGGTGATGCTGTAAACTCTTCTAGGGTTTGTATACAATTGTAATGCCATTGTAAGTGTATTTTTTTTAAATATCAACCCTGCGCACAACCAAAGTCATTGCTCGCCTGTCAGCAATACATTTCTAAAGAAAAAATCACATTATTTACACTAGGGTTTATTTTCAGAGAAACACGGTGTATTATGAAAAGTTAAAAATAATGTAACTTGACAGAAATAAACAATTCGCCCACTAGTCTAGTGGTTAATAATAAGCCAAAATTTAATGGTTTCCTTCAATGCAGAAGACAGTTTTAAAATACATTTGACAAACATCCCATATCCATAAAACTTTTGAAATATTAAATTGTCAAATGTCCATACTGGGTTTTGTGGTTGCACGCGTATATATATATACATATATAAGTAGATGATCTATTGTATTTATAATTTGTCACTTCTATCATTCTAAGTGACTTCACTGTGACAAAATATTTGTTTTTTTTTAAATCAATTTTGGGCTAGTATAATGAGTGCTAAGTTGAACGCGTAAACATGCTCATTTTGCATGGCCGACCCTGCTGGTACGAAATTGTAGAACGTATAGCTCATGGCAGTCGTCGGTTAATGAAGGCATCACAAGTTTTTCTACAAAAAGTGATTTTTACTCAGTTGCTCAACTTTTTTTCGAACAGAGTAGAGATAGGACAGATTTAGTGATTAGCTAATCGCTCTCGTTACGTCTCATTATTATACAATTGGAAGGGTGGACTACACTTCACACTCTTGCTGTGCTTACTGGTTTTCGAACCTCAGAGATCTATCATGAAAGCCAATGACGTTAACCACTGCACTGCGGACCCGACCTTAGGAAATAAATGCATTCATTGGCATAAAATGGAACATTAACTGTAAGGAACAATCAGCGTTATCGATTAGTCATAAATCTCGAACATTATTTTGGAATGAATTATATTATTATCGGTTAATGATCGGTTTAACACTTTCACTACAGTGCTAAAAAATACTTTCGATATGCTGTTCTTTCAATATACGTCCTGGGTTTTCACTGTCCATCAAAGTGTGGGAAGTGGTAATATTGTTTTTAAAAATGTCTTTTTCATCTTGAAAATCTAATTTTGATAAAAAAAATCCTTTTTAAGGACTGCTCATCAATACCAAATCACTGACAAAATTCTCTAAGCTAAAATAAATATCATTACATTTATAAAAAGCATAAACTGTTGTCATTTTAGTGAATCTTTAGTTGTTATAGATTTTACTCACTAGATCAGCGATCGGCAAAGTGTAGTCTGCAGAGAAATCTGACATTATTTTAATTTTCTAATCCTACCTCCAGAAAAAATTCATTGTGTTATTCAATATTTGACAAATCTACTGATATTACAAACAAAACACTTACTCTGTTTTCTCAGGGTTGAGTATGGAGAACAGTTACATGAAAAACTACTTGGTTTGCTGAATTTGCTGGGTAGAACAAACAGCTCTGAGATTTTTGAAGCACTAAATAGTTATTTCCTAATCAACAAAATTGAATGGACAAAATGTATTGTGATATGCACAGATGGTGTCACAAATACGATTGAACATCTTTTGAACATCAGTTGTTGTTAATGTGAAGAAAGTTGGTCACCTATACATTTTATGTACCCACTGCATTATACATCGTGAACAACTTGCATCGAAAAAAATGTCCCCAGAACTAAACGAAATATTATCGAACGTCATTGAAATTATAAATGAAATTCAATACAAAACACTCAATTCTCGAATATTTAAGACACTTTGCTAGGAAGTGGGTTCAGAGATAGTCATCTTCTTTGTCATGCTCAGGTGAGATGGCTGTCGAGGGGCAGAATATTGACCTGACTATTCGTCTTGTGGGAAGAAATTAAATATTTTTTTTAACGACTGTGGCAAACGCGATTGGTTATGGACGATCTGCAAATGTTTTCAAATTTTTATGAATATATGAAGGAGAATGATATCAACTATCAAGTGGTAACCCTGGTTCAAAAGCACGTGGAATCACTCACAGAATCTTTTGCTCATTTTTACCCAAAAAATGAAGATCCTAGACATGGTAATATGAGGATAATAGATCCGTTTGGAGCGAACGTTCAAGATACTAATTTATGCATGAAGCTAAAAGAAAGCCTCATCGATCTTTTATCCGACGACACTCTCTCAAAGTTAAGTTCATTCATCCTTTTCAAGACCTCAGTTTTGGGTTTCTATCGAGAGCGATTAGCTAACCACTAGTCCTGTCCTAGCCCTTTCCTTCTATTCCTACTCTCTTTGGAAAAAGAGAGATTGAGCAACTGAGTCACAAGCAGTTCTCGTAGAAACACATCTGTTGAGATAAACTCCATTAGGAGTCCATATGTTCCACATTGGGAGCGGACATGGTTTAAAAAAAAAAGTTTTATTTTATGAACTAGGTGCATTTTTAGACGCATTTGAACACTTTTATTTCAATATATAATATTTAACACAAAAATCCATTAGTGGTCCGTGAGCCCAAAAAGTTTGCCGACCGCTGCACTAATGGTTTTTTTTAGGAATTGTTGGTTTTTTTTTATGCACTCATCCAATGTGCTGAATGGATGTTAAAAATATTTTCAGTACAGTAGATAAGCTATCAAAAGTATTATTGTTCAAACTTACTGATCCCTTAAACAAATAAACTAATCATTTAATTTTATTGTGCTTCCTTATCTTTTGATATTATTATCTCATCAATTATATTTGGTTATCGAATACATTTAATTAATATGTATTGACATAATGACGTGTAAACTACGAATTTATAGTAATTTTGCAAAATAATCCATGATTTCATCACACTCTCAGTGGCGTAGCGAGACATTTTGCTGCCTATGGCGGTTTTGCATTTTGCCACCCCCACCCAAACTCCTCTCCAAAAATATTTTTTAATTGTCAATAGTGGTGGATTGAAGGTTTTTTTTCGTAAAATATAAAGTATTATTAACTACAAGACTGAGGCGGGGAGATGTAATTTTTTTTATATTGTACTCGAAGATAATTTCTTAAAAAATACTACCTTATAAAATTCCTACAAAAAAACATATTCTGTCAGCAAGTCAGGTGAATTGAACTATGCTAGCATTGATTTTGTATACAAAACATTTTTATTTTTATACTAGTTTTGAAATTTTTATTTTCCTATTTAAAAATGCTGCCGCCCAAGGCTACATGCATCGCGTATACTTACTACTCAGTACTATGTGCAGAGAGGTATGCGGAAGAAATACTCAAAACTGTTCTAGAGAAGTAGTGATGATGGCAGAGGAGGTCCAATAACAGTGTATTCATTCCTTGAAATCCTGCAACTGGCAAATAAACTTAGAAATCTGTCTCGTTGCCAAGTGTCCCAAAAAACAGTCACAGTGATCGATAACAGAATTTTTGTTTAACCTTTCCCTTACTATGCAAAAAAAGCACAAGCTCCTGAGCTGTGTATCCGTTACACATCAGGCAAACGGGAGTGAATCATGACAATTATATAACACTACTACAGCAGTACTACATATAATTGTCATGATTCACTCCTGTTTGCCTGATGTGTAACGGATACACAGCTCAGGAGCTTGTGCTTTTTTGCATAGTAAGGGAAGGGTTAAGCCCATTAAACTCAGAAATATAGCACAGGCTCAGGATATCTCAATTAATGTCGTACCAAATGTGGCTAAACGGGTTCGTCTATTGTCTGATGAACAGTCTGGCGATAGTGAATAATCTTTATGATTTTTTAATAAAATTAAGTTACAATAAACAATGAAGAATTTTGTTTTTTGATTTCCTGAATTGATTCTTATGCAAGGAAACCTATCTACCTTTATTTTTTTTACATATTATTGTAAGTAACACATCCAACGTGTAAAAAGAGAGTCCAGTGAATATCTTTTTTTCATCCCTGCTCCCAATGTGCAGCACATAGTCTCCTAATGATGGTCTCAACAAAAGTTGTTCTATGAGAACTACTCATTATTCAGTTGTTCAATCTATCTTTTTTTCGAAGAGGAAGGCCCTGAGACAGAATTAATAGTTAAGTAATTGCAATCGCTATGCTCCATTTTTTCAGATTGGATGGACGGCAAGGAATTTTAAATGCCACATACTCCATAATAAGATAGAAAAATCAATTTTTGAAAGTGTCCATACCGGTATTTAAACACATGAACACCGTGACCGAAGAGAAATGTGTTAACTGCTCAGCTATAGGCCGTCAAACATATCGATGGCTCAGTTCCGTAGTGCTATAACTAGAAATTGTTAATTTGAGGTATGGCTGACCAAAGTTTTGCCACATCTAAACTGAGTTGTAAAAGAGTGATAATTATTATTTGTCTCGTCTTTCTAGCGAATCGTTGGTAATTTATTTCAATTCATATTTGCTGAAACGTTGATAACACAATTTAATGATATTTCGAGTTTTTTTATATGTAACAGAGAAGATTGTTTATATTTCTTTATTTCCATTATGCAAACACTGATGACCCAGAGAGAAACTAGTCATTTTTTCTAGATGTACTTTTGAGGAGCTATAGAAGAGAGGTATTCGAATATAATAGGTAATATCACATTTTTAACTTATCGTTTTATGGAACTAGGCCACACTCTAATGAACGCATACGCTTTCGTTTCGTTCTTGAAGAATTATAGAAATCTTCAAATGAATATTAATAGTAAATTTTTGATGCAAGAATTAGTTTATTTTATAAACGAGTATGTAAGTAACATCAGGAGAAAATTCCGGGATATAATATCACAACCCTAGGGCTAATATAACAAATGGTGCCAATGTTATAAACTACCAATTAAAAAAAACGATTCTTAAATATGTAATGTAGATATGTAGCCCAGTCCATTCGAGATGTATACATTAAAGTAATATATGACTATGTTATATCTGAGCGTTTCCACTATCTTATCTGTGGTTAAAGGTGTCGATTACATTACCTCCCGCTTGGTCTCATTTAAAAAATATACACCTTGATAGAGAATTATTATCATCTGATTACTCGATATCTTGGGTTGTTTGCTATATTTGTAATGGAAAATTATAATGTAGAAAGTGTAACAACTAGGATGGGCGAAATTATAAAGCAGAATAGTGTCACTCCTGAAGACTCCAGCGCAATATTGTCATCAACTATTTCACATTTTGAATCCAACACGGAGAATCATGGTGAAAAGTTATCAAGAATGTCATCATGTGAGATGAGAATGACGACTTCCACCTGCAGAACAGAAAATCGATGCGTTTCGTCACCTGTTACAGCGATATCAAATGTATCATACGAATCGAAAGACAAAAGACATCATTCAAATAACGTAGATATACTGAGAGCTCGACATGATAATGAATTGAAATCTGGTACATTGACCTCTCACCGAATCGTTTCATGTGAGACTTTCGACACTCCTGTAGAGCATGTCATCAATAGAACTACAAATATTACCGCTTCTGGAATTGAACAGAATAAAGAAATGTTTCATCACAGCATACCGTCTTTCAAAAACAATGGAAGTGTTCAAGAAGTAACCAAACAGGTCAGTGAATTGTCAATAAAAACAGAGGCAAAACCAGTAACGTGTGAATTCAATGAGGAAGTAACCGCAGTAGAATCAGACAGAACCCAAACGCTGAGAAGATTGAAATCACGCTTTCTGTCACATAATGAACCTCGAGAAGGAAAGAGTGACTCATTTGCTAGATTCGGCTTGCGTTCATCAGCAGGGGTTGGGAATAAAAGCTCCACCAACTCATCAATTGCAATCCACAAATTTCCATTTGCTGAACCGTTCAGTACACCCGATTCAATTCGCACCGAACACATTGTTTACTCGTCTAATATTGAAGTCACATCTCCCGGAGGTAAGCACTGTGTAAGTGAAAATAAGGAAACGGTGGTGTATAAATCTTAAATGATTATAAAACAGTGGAAGAGTTTTGATTTGGTTTTAGTGTGTTAAGGACTATCATGCACATGTTACTCGCAAAAATAAAGTTATATATTATAATTTACATACATTAGAAATTATTAGTTTGCAGATAAGAATGCAGTGTGTCATAGTTCACTTGTGAGATAAGGTACCTTGTTGAAAAGTTTATTGCATTAAATATATTATGTTTAATCATGGAATGAATATGACCCAAATATTATATTATGTTTAACTTACATACTGTCCAAATCTTGAAGGATGAAGTGAAATTTTATCGTTTGATATTATTAATTTAATTCGGAACTCATTTTTTTTCAATAGATAAAATTCGTTTATTACTTTATAGGTTTTTAATACAATTGACTGTATAATAAATAATAAATAAATTATTACTATCCAATATTATCGAGTTCAATTTTCAACAACTGATTTCAATACATTTATATAACAACGCCAAAAATTTATATTCTTGAATATATTAAGTGAATGCAATTAAGTAGCTTACTATCAAAGTAGGCCGAACGCCATTTTTAACGAAATACATATTTTTGTTGTAGTAGTTTCCAAAAAAACTTATCCAAATTATCAAAATCCGTCCATCTCATATAGATTTTTGGTTTAAAATTTCGCATATTGTATCAAAAACAACCATTTGACATTAGACGAATCGCCTCTCCTATAAAATTACGTAGATTGCATTTGGCCTACGATGGTACTAAGCTACTCAATTTCATTCAGTGAATGATTTCTCTGAATGAAAGAGACCATGTATGTACATATTTTGTCGCTTTCATTTTAAATCATAATTTGTTAAAATTCTTGAAAATAAAACTGTTCAGTTATTATGTTAATTCTATGTTTCAGTAGGACATTATTACAGAAGTGATGTATTGTATCAGTCCACCACTGAATATATCTCGATCAAATACTCCCTTTCCCACAGAATGAATTCTATTCTCTATTAAGAGTTAATAAATAAATCGGATGTATAGTTTTTTGGCTTTCATAAAGTGTTTCATTTTTTTAAATGCTTATGGATGCAGGCAATACAAAATCTGTTTTTTCAATGTGACATGATTATTGATTTTAAAACAATCATTAATGTATACATTCATATGTGATGAGCACAAGTTGCAGATGAATTTTAGCAGAAAGACTATTTCCACCACAATTTAGTGGATATTTACAGGATTTCAACAGTTTTTCATGAAATTTGATTGAAATGATTAAATAAAGTGTTTGAATATTGCTAATTAAATTGAATATATGCGACTGGGCAAAATATTTCACAAAGAAGATACTTATTTGAAGAGCAAAAATTTGCTTGGGCTGACCTAAAACATAACAAAACATTTTTATATAAATATTTCATTAACGCATTTGGAATGATATTATTATATTGAATATATTTTTTTTAAAACATGGGAATTATTATAATGTTTTAATAAATGGTATGTAATCTAAAAATATTATCTTATCTGTATCTCATTTCCTATAAATAAAATAGCTTCAGATAGATGAATCATCAATAATAATGCTGGGTATGGTATAATTTTTGTAGGAGAAATGCTGTGTTTAATATACATAATTATCAACCGAATTAAATACAAATAATGTGACATTGAAATATATAAACAGTTTTTAAAGTAAATGTGCATAAATAAATAAATATAGCACAAATTCCATAATTTTAAAAATTGTTTATATTCCACGGTTTATTTTTGTATAGTGTTTCCTCCCAGAATTAGCTGTAAGACATAGAAAATTGATCAAATTGATTTACATGAAACGTGAATTTGCCGTTTATTGCAGAAGAATTTCACATTCAAACAGAATTGCATAATCCATCTTAACTTAGATATTTTTAATGGATTCAGCCGCAACTTTGTGGAAATTGATTTTAATATAAAATGAAATATGGCGACTTTGTCCACGATTTGGAACAGTGGAATGACAAAATTAAAAAAAAAAAAAATATATTAACTTTTACTTAATTGACAACCAAATTGATGGTGTCTGAGCTAAGTACATAGAATGACATGTAATTTCATATTAAACTTAGTTTCAAGTATTGATGCATACCATTAAAACGGTGAAAACTTATTTGTCTTTTTACATATTACAGCATTTTCTCTTCCATTATTTATGAGATGTGTTATATTATTAATCTTCGCCGAGCCTGCTAGAATACTTATCTCGAATTTTGGTAAATTTGAAAGGAGAGACAAAAACAATGTACCAATGATATAAAAGATCACAACAAATAAAAAAAGTATTTTTACCAAAAAATTAGTTACATGTTGGTGACGATATGTATTATTATTTTATATAAGTATAGCAGATGCTTTAAGAAGCCTTTTAAGTATTCAGCAATGGTGATGAGTTGTTAATATTGTTTTAGCATTTACAAGGGACAGCACAGCAGAAAGATTTAAATTTGACTAATATTTCAAATCATCAAACTGTCGTTTCTTCAGTTGATGTGGAATTATTGTTATCTAATGTTTTCACAGCTGATTCAAGATTAAAAAGGTGATCATCGATGACTCCTGGAGCGATAAACCTCATTGCTGAAGCAAGGTTATAGACATATTCTTTATTCGAGCCACTGGGTCCCACAGAAAGCACTACTTGTTGAGCTATTTGATGAATATCAGCTTCGCCTAGAAAATAATAAGTTCATGTTGTTATTATCGATTCATATCATATACAGTAAAACCTCTCATAACGAGCACCTCTTATAATGAGTAATTCTCATAACGAGCAAAACAGATTGTGAAAAAATGCTCCTTTAACGAGCGAAATTTCGCATAACGAGTGACGCAGAGTTTTGGAAAGATCACTTTTATAGCGTTGCTATGATTTTGCTATGATGATCTTGTCAATCAAGATGATTGACAAGATTTAATTAAATTATTTAGTAAGATTCTGGAACGAATTAAACTCGTTATGAGAGGTTCCACTGTATATTGAAGTTGTACGGGGTATTTCGTGTTTTATATATTTGTAAATGGCACACATGTTTCTTGGTGAAGAGGTTATGACCATTTATGGGTTATTTAAATATAAATGATGAATAATTTTACCCTCTATCTTCTGAATGAACACATCAATTTGATGCAAAAATGCTTACAAAATTTACTATTTGAGTATGTTATATATTTTGTACATATAATACATACTGTTCTGACGGAAGGAAGTTAACGAGTTACAGATTGATATTTCTGAATTCTGATTGACAGCAAATGAAAAAATGCAGCTTTAAGATAAAGCTTCTAGCATCGATATTTTATGTCACATAGATAATTATAATATCAAAATATAGATGCATTTATGCCAATCTGACACAAATAAGACTTGAAAATTAATAGACAGGGACGACTGCCTGGCTTTAAATCAGCATTAATAATAATTTCCAATAAAAATAAATCCATTTTTGGCAAACTGGTATAATTGCACCAACTGAGATATTCAGACAAAGAATCTCTTTGTAACTCATTGACAGTTTTGTTAATTATCAACTTCTACTAGAAAGGGGACTATATATTTCAGTTGGTTATGACCATGATCACCAGGAATACAACTAGTTATATAATGACGACATCACAGATTTCACAAAAACCGATTGATTTTACAAAAAAAAACAAAAATCAAAAAAAGCAGAAAAAAAATAAACTGATCAGATATGCACAACCCCACTCAATGTATTAAAAATCGTTTTTTTTTTTCATCAAAATCAAATTACTCAATTGAAAATGCAGCTCGAGGTTATTGAATCAATTACCAGTGTCAAATCTAAAAACACCCATGAATATGATCCACTACTACCCATTGGCGGATCCATGGGGGAGGTCCTCTCCCGAGGAGAATTTATTTTACATTTTTCTAATTGATTAAAACTTTACTTTGAAATGGGTTCTTTAATTGTTTAGTATGTTTTATGGCACGGTTTCCCAAACTATGTTCCGCGGAGCCAGAGTAGGTGATCATAAAAAAATTGGAATGGTTTTATACGCTGCAACACAGTTTTAAAAAAATCTTAGAAATTCAGCCAAGTGTTCCGTTATATTTTCCAGACTTGTGAAGTGTTCCATTCCAGAAAATGTTTGGGAAACCCTGTTTTATGGAATACTTACTTAATTATGTAGTCTATTTTAATCTATTTTATTTTAATAAAGATATATTATTTTAAAATCATCTATTTTTTAATGTATTATGTTTATTTTCAAATTGAATGGCCCCCTCCTGGGACAATTTCTGGATCCGCCATTGCTACTACCACGAAAAACAAATATAAAAACTTCAGACCGCCCTATCGCTCACGCCCCGGTATAGCCGAGACATAAAAGCGGAAGCAAGAAAAAGTCACATATCTCAGACGAAAGGGAAACTGAAACATGACTCCACCATCCCCGTAAAAGGATGAAAGACATCATATGTCACATAAGAAACTTAAATGTAAGTCTACTGGAATATGGTCATGGTCAAATTAAGATTTGATATCTAAGACGTGGGTGTTTGTGATGTGATTCTTGTATGATCGTTCAACTTCAAAATATTTGCATATTGGCATTAGCTATAATGCTAAATATTTTTTTTAATTTAAAAAAAGAGGTGAAATTTCAAATAACGAAATTATGTTTACCTAAATATGGTGTCATAACTAAAATAATTGGTTTCTGTATTTTGATGAAGAACATAATTAAGCATATCAACAATATGATAATTATACAATTATAAGTTAAAATAAAGATATATCTAGAAATATGGAGATTTTGAGAACAGTAAAAATACTAACTTACTTGAAAACATGCTATTCTGGACAGTCTGTAGAACATTTGGATTATACAACAAAAAAAAACACGAAACCAAAAGAAATAGTACGTAACCAAATCACATGATATATTCAAAAATATTGAGAACATATGTACTATTGCTGTTTCTGATATCAAGCATGCATTGTGTAAGGTGACCTTTTCAAAATTTGTTACATGCGTTTTTGGGTGATGAATTTGGTTAGATATGTTGTATGCAGATGGTTTACTTAGATTTTCCATGCATGTCCTAAATTATTGGTGATTTAATGCATAAATTCAACACCTGCAAAAGACACATTAGATGCAGTAGCCACATAAATAGTGAGTTGGAATGGTTCTTCATTTTGTTCTTCACCTACAAATGGATGAAATAAAACTTTTTCTTTGATGTATCCATTTTTTTCTCTGAAGTCTAAGTGATTCACCACAATTTCTTTGTCTTCATCTTTGATTTTGTAAGCTATTCCCCAAACTGTCTCATCATCTGGAGCTGGCAGAAGTGTCACAACTCTGCCGGGCTAAAAACAAAACTGATTACTCAAAAAAAATTACAATAATTAAGAGAGAAAATTATTTTTACTTTAAAGAAAAAAAAATGAATATTCTTTCTATAAGGGAAAATTATAACATGTAAATAATAATTTAAAAATAGATATATACACAAAAAGTATAGTCTCTTTCATCAACGAACTAGCCAAATGCACAATACATTGAGCACTATGAATCTTCAAACAGAAGAACGTCGTACAAAATACTATGAAAATAACAATTTTAGGTAATCATTAACACTAGAGTCTGAAACTATTTGACAGCTAAATCGGCGTCATTGCTGCCAACAGAAAAACATACTTTTTTTTCTCTCTCTCGCACTTATACGTAAATATTATTGTTTAAACAGTTATAAAAGACAACTACGGTTCTTAGGTATGTACAATATTTACAAATAATATTTAATAATAATTATTGAGCAATATTAAGAACTAAAGATGTTTACTTTTAAGATTACGAATATGGTGTTGTTCTTAGGTATAAACAATAATATTTGCTCTTAGGTATAAGTGCGAGAGAGAGAGAGAGAAAAAAAAGTATGTTTTTCTGTTGGCAGCAATGACGCCGATTTAGCTGTCAAATAGTTTCAGACTCAAGTGTTAATGATTACCCAATTTTAAATCATAACATGGTTTAAATGACATTTTTATGACGCAAAAAAAAAATCATAACCATCTCTGGAACTCCTCGATGATCGATGCTATGTTGATAAAATCGACGAACGTATCCTTTGATAAAACCAACTAATTTTTTTTCGTATGGAAAATCAACCTTCCATATTAAGGAGCCGTAGCCGAATACCCACATGGCAAATACAATTATAAATTTATCGTTAGTTATTTGAAGTAATACATTCAATAACAAATTTCAACAGCACTTAACAATTTATAATTCATAGACAATGTGGCTGAACATATTAAAATTATATGCATTGACAGCTGATCCTGATGACAGTTAAATCCATAGACTATTATGACACATAATAATAAGGGGACATTACATTGGGATTTCGGCGTGGACGCCAAAAGAACGTGGCAAATACTGTCGAATAAACCGTTCGGGCTATCCGGCATCCAAAAGTGTTGTCACTAAAAGACGCAAAATGGTTGGCGTTCACGAAAATAGAAAGGACAAATGTAGCGCGGGCAGAAATGTCAGTGTAATGTCTAATCGTGTGGGAAACGTGGCGTGTTGGCCTGTTGCTTGGAACGCTTGCGAGTAGCGGACTTTTATCGAGAGGATCGAGAGTTTTCGTTCTGTCTATGCTCTTACCTGAAATGTCAAATGTCAAAACTC
Organism: Himalopsyche tibetana; assembly: GCA_030503985.1. NCBI lineage: Eukaryota > Metazoa > Arthropoda > Insecta > Trichoptera > Rhyacophilidae > Himalopsyche > Himalopsyche tibetana. The sequence continues at coordinate 17,309,151 of JAPJYX010000010.1, read as the reverse complement.
TAACTTAAAAATGGATAACCGATTGAGTAATGTTAAATTAGTGAAATGTTACAGGCAGCGCTACTCCTACCTGCCGTTAATTAACGAATTAAGGGAAAACTGTCCAGACGATTTGAAAAATTATTTAAGGATGGAGAGTATGTTTTGCCACTTTGCTAGACAAAGTTAGGCACAGAATCACCAAGAAGGATACTGTGCTTCGAAACAGTATCAGTGCAGAGGAACGACTAGCAGCAACTCTACGATTTTTGGCGTAAGGTCGATCGCTTCAAGACCTAAAATTCAGTGCAGGAATATCGTTTTCGGCATTCTGATTCTGAAAATTCGTTAACACATATATTTGATATGTTTTTTAAAAAAATATTCAAATAAACAAATATCGGACTTATTTATAATCAACTTAAAGTCTATAGCTATAGTCGTTCAACTCACTCTATCGACTTTTATTTCCATGTAACGCGGTGGAACAGTTTTCCGGCACATTTTTTCATGGAATTTTTAATGTGTCAAATTAATATTCAAAAAATTTTGGCTGTTAGTCCTTGTCTTGTTTACATTATGAATGTAATGTACCTGATGTCGTAACTCTCATAAATTATTGTCATAAAACACAACTAAACCGGATTCATAGACTTACTCTGTGACCAGAACCAGGGGTATACTGCATGATTTATGTTCGAAGTCATTGGTGTTTGTGTTATATTAACAAAGTCCTTCCAGCCTTCCAATCTTAAAATGAATGGGGCAAAACAAAAGCGACTAGTTAAGTACTAGTCTTTCTAACATTACTGTCACGAAAAGGGTGAGGTAAAGTAACAAGCATTTAACTTATTTAGAGATGACTCCATTAGGAAGCCGTATGCTCCACATTAGAAAACAGTTTGGGAAAACGGGAAAAAAAGCACTGGTTATAATTATATATAATTCAGAAAACGTTGCTATAGAATATAAACATTAGATTATGCATAAGTGTATGTAGATGCATACGTGTATTTTGTACGGGTATTCCAAATGCATGAAACGAATGTAGCGTACCTAAGAGAAATAAATAAATTATATTTTTGAGTATTATTGCACCAAGGTTCGACCTGCAGATTTCTTTCAGAAATTTAAGAACATTTGAAGGCATCGAACTTCAGTTTCGTCTATTCTAAATATGCCAATAGAATAACGACATTTAAATAAAATTAATATGTTAGATCTAATTCTGATTAGATTTATACTTTTAAGTAATTTTAAATATCTATTCTACAAAAAGTTACATCGTCTGTAATTGCTTCTCCTGCGGTTTTATTTTTAATGTGGAACCTTGTATACCCAAGGCGACGAAATAGAGCATAGATTGAGAGGCGATATCTATGGCTCACCTGCACGACAGCTCGGCAGTTTGCTGACCCCTATCGGCCTGTACATGACGGCGTGCCACTTTGGCGTGCCATACTTACTGGACGCCGACCTCTCAATTTAGGTATCAATTTACATGACACGATATCCGGTACACTTTGACATACGTCATCGTATCCTGGACGCCGGCATCCCAGTGTGCGGGCTCCTATATAGTCTCAAGCTTAGATAATATACGTTGAACGGATTCTACCAAAAATTACTTTTCCGAACACGAACACTCCGAGCACCGAATCTTTCGGACACAGAACCTTCCGGATATAGAATACTTCGCACAGTCTATGATTTCGCATACCGAATACTCCGAACATTTAAATATTTTTAATAGAAAAATCATTGAACACTTTTAGGGTGTTCACTGTCAATACTTGGTGGAAAGGCATTATATTAATAAAAACACAATAATCCTTTGTACTTTATTCCACTTTATTTAATATGTCAAGACCGGTATCGCTCATTGCGAGCATTGTCAATGATTGACAATGCTCGCAATGAGCGAAACCGGTCCTGACATATTAAATAAAGTGGAATGAAGTACAAAGGATTATTGTGTTTTTATTAAGAAAAATCATTGTTTTATTGTAATGTGGATGCTTTATGGCAATTATGTCAAATATTTTTCAGAATGAAAACTAAAGTTACACTAAAGCCATAGTTAATAAATTTAATGTAATGTAACTAATAATAAATATCAGTTTAATTTATCCTACTTATTTTTTTTAAAGCCCCAAATTGCTTATAGTTATTTGAAACACTAGAATCACATTTAATTATTGTAATATTGTAATTGAATAATTACCAAAAAAATATGTATGAATAAACAATATTATATTTGTTTTTGTAAATCATTTAATGCTTAATATTTACAATATCTTTTAATAACAGTCATCAAAATAATCTGATAAAACTTTTCTGTGAGCTGTTTTTAAAATCAAAAAATTGAGAGCCGCATCTTTTTATTGCATTTAAAAAAGCTCGTTGATATAAAAATGTTTTGCTGCAGAGGTTTTAGTTATTTTATTTGTAATGGAATATTAATAAAAGCTTATATAATTTATAATTTAAAAATAATTTATTATCATACAATATCTTTATAAAAAGTATTTTAGCCAATATCTTCATTTTTGTTTTATAATTGATGACGATAAGATTGTTAGTCAAATATGCTTGTTACATGAGATTTTCAATATATTATTGTGTTAAAATTGATATAAAATAACCTTTTCACTGTTCATGTTTTTTTAGAACAAAGTTTTTTTATATGCAGACGGGTACTCTTAATTTAATGTGATTGTTGGTAATTATTTATTTCGTACATTCGTATTGGAACACGGTTTTAAAAAGATATTTATCTCATTTTTTTAATTTTGGTACCACGAAGTGAAAAACACCCAAAATGCTAAATTATTAAATGTTGTTCTAGAGTAGGGCAGTGATGGTAAACCTATGACAACACGACCTCAGTGACCCAAGGGCTGATATTTTTAAAAAATAATGAGTAAATTGTGACCCAGTAATCAAAAAGGTTCGCAATCACTGGCCTAGGGTCACGCTATGTAGTATATTCACATTCTAGTCTATGGTTAAGTATTTCGACTGAGGGTGCTTGATGGAATTTCAATATCAAATTTGCTATATCAAAATATCAAAACTGCTAGAACCTTAGATATAAGAGTGGCTGAGCATTTAGCCGCTTTTCGATTAAAAAAAGATACTTCCACCTTTGCCAATCATTTAATTCTTGAAAACCATACGTTTAATTTTGACTCAGGTATTGATTTGTTACATACTAACAGGGGCGAGTTTAAATTATTTTACCAAGAAATCTTAGAGATTAATCGAGCTCAGCTCAACAGTTTGCCAATTTTAAACGAGCAATATTATTTACCAAATTCTCCATTGTTGTACCCCTTTTAAATAATTGTCATTTTATTAATAATTCAAGCACTTGCTATCATTAAATATTAATTCAAAGGCTTAAAAACAAATCAACTCAATAATAATAGGTTGGATAAAACCCTAGATTTATTTTAAACATTCCTATGTTATTATCTGATCATTAATATTTTCAAAAAATCCCCATAATTATAACAAACCCACTTAATCCATTGAAAATTGTATACATTCAATTTTCGCTAATTTACATTTGAATAGCCTTTTAACTTAGTGATCTACTTATATTTTTGTTTATAAACGATAAAAAACTGTTTACTACGCGTTAGTTCAAGTACATCCGTGCATTTGGAATACCTGAAGATGCCGAAAGGCGAAACCCGGGTCGTTAGCGACAAAACTCATGGAAAAGTACAAAATTCAAACAATTCAAAATTCAAACTAGTCTATGGTATTTGTCATTTACTCCTTACCTGTAATATCTATGATACTCTCATTATACCATAGACTATTATACTTTACATTTTACTCTGTAGTCGTAAAAACCGTCAAAAGAATTTTGAATCGAACTCCTGCGCACTTACCTGTACAAAAAAAATACGGAATGAGTTGGATTAAAACGATAATCTGAGCATCTGTGTTTTATCTTATGTATCAATTACCGCGTTACACTTATCTTTAATATGAAACGTGCTACTGACGATTTCAAACGATCGGTAAGTCTTACTCGTGATTTTTAAAAAAAATGACCTCTTAATAATACTGTTGCTTAAGTTTGGATTATTTATGAAACCTTTCCTCTATTTTCTTTGTAATTTCCTCTATATTAATTTGTTTTTGTGAACGCATTTACTATTGGTGTTATTTGTACAATATGTATTTTTTCAGGTTAAAGACGTGGATAGCAAACTTGACATGTTAGAGTGGAAAGTACGCACTCTCTGCGACCAAAGCGTTGGCAATAATGAATCGATGACTGAAAACAGTAGTAGGACACTATCAGAACTTCTCGAGGCTGTGCCCAGGGTATGAATTACTTCTTTATATACGTATTATACACTAAAGAAGTTGCTCCCTCACTTCGATTGTGGTTGTTATTTTCAATTATTGTGTAAAAAAGGATAGTATCAATACCATCACTATTAAGCTGGGTTGCTGAAACATCAAATCGGCCATACTTGAAAAACGTAGCAGCTTGTTCTTGCTTGCATCATGTCTCAACCTTTTCTTTATATTGATAACACTCATTGTTAATGAATTTGATTTGGTATTGCAACAATTAATTAATGCGTGCCGCGTTAAAAATAAAGAAATGTGTGAATCCAAAAAATGTGCCAGTGGCATAAAAAATCGCAACAAATAGCACTTATCCCAAAAAAATTAGTTACATGTCTTACAATATGGCCGCGCGGCCATCATGAATAATGGAAAGTGAAAAATATTTCGTATTTCGCATAATTTATCAGTGTTCTTCGTAATAATGTGTGGTTTAAACGCGATGACCAAAGCTTCAGAAAATATGGCGGCGCCGCCATAATGGAAAACAGGGGCGATGTACTGAAAAATATTTCGTATTTCGCATAATTTATCAGTGTTCTTCGTAATAATGTGTGGTTTTAACGCGATTATCAAGCTCTCAAAAAATAACTTTAAATCGTGGCGTTGTTTTAGCTTAGTTTGTGAAGTTTTTCGCCGTAATAATCCATGACCAGCTAGTTATACCTTACAATTACCATATTTTTTAAATCGTTGCGTTGTTTCTAGCTATGTTTGTGAAGTTTTCGCCGTAATAATCCATGACTAGCTTTAACACACCATTACCTTTTATTTTATTTAGTACTACTGGGGCCAGCAACTTTCAATTAGTCGCTATTCTTACCTAATTAATTGTAAAGCTAATTATCTGTATTCATTATAGCTATTAAGCCTTGCCATATAAGTGTATCAATAGTAATATAAAATATTATACAAATTTGTAACAGAATGAATATTCATAATGAATTGAATATTATTGTCAAAATTCTTCACGCTCTCACTGAACGTTGAAGTAGTGAAGAAATACGTTGAGACTGGTGAATGCCATTAATGTAGGTTGACATCGAAGCATTCTATGGTGAATGTGCCAGCTATAACAGAGCCATCCCAGACAATCAAAGCCAATAAAAGGGTCACCCGGTCAACATTTTCTAAGGCTAAACTCATTGCCAACGCATCCGCATCTAAACCAAACTTGCTACCTGGCACCACTCATGTCACTGCGATTATTGATCTTGATGCTAATGTTAATAAACACACCAAAACCCAACTGAAGTAGCCCATTCCATCAATTTCAACAATTACAGCTAATGATGAGCCTACCAATAGTGAACATTGGAAAACAATTAAAAAGATCTGTAAAAGCCATATTCCCTGGACTACCCCATTTTCACCAATACCGCTTGCTCTGGGATTGAGCGGACAACTTCTATTCATGTTTGGTCGCTTCACCCAGATACAACCGAGGACGGACTTATTCAGCATTAAAGGAAAGTGTACATGATAAAGTGACCATTAGAAAATTAGTGCCATACAAATGGAAACGCTCTAAATGTCTGAATGATAACACTATGTTTTCTGAGCTGCGCAGACAAGTCCACGAACTCATCAAAAGCGATTACAAAATTAACATTAACCGCATCGGTATGAACATAAATTCAAACCCAAAAACTTTTTGGAATCATGTCCGCCAAATACGTGACTCTTCTGCTCAGCTTTCATCCATGTCTCTCGATGGTAGTGTATTGAATGGTCACCTGTCTATTGCTAAGGGTTTTGCTGAACATTTTAAATCAGTTTACTCGAAAATTTCACCAAAATACATCCCTTCCCAATCGGAGTGTGTATATTCTTCTTGGCCCACTCTTGATATCAATAATCTTGATAGGTCCGATAAGCTTTCTCTCGTCTTTATCCAAAAGCTTCAGTGGGTCTTGATGGTATTCCCCCGTGGTTGGTTAAATACTACTTTATCTGTTCAATTTAAGTTTTAAGTACCTTCACTTTTCCTTGACTCGCATAAGACCAGTCAATAAAAAAGGCTCTCTGTCTGAGATCACAAATTTTCGGCCTGTAGCAATGTTATTAGCACCAGCTTAATTTTTTGAGTCCATTTTACATAGGTATATTTATATGCATATCGATTGTCAATTAACTGATTCTCAACACAGTTTTAGGTCAGAATGTTCAACCATGACCAATCTAATGGTGTACAGGTAGTCCTCGACTTAAGACCAAGATACGTTTCTAAGCTTTGGTCGTATGTCGAATTTCATACAAAATATATCGTCGCTGCAGACCAAATATGGTATATGTGATGATTTTACGAAAATTAGCTAAATATACAGTTTTTTCTATTTTTCTCATCCTTTTAAAGTATGAATCAACAATACAACATAATAAATAAAATGGGAAAAAACTATGTGCCATCATATAAAAAAAACATTTAAATATGAACCGGGTATATGGTTCATATTTTACAGATATGATTTCACTTAAGGCGACTCAGTCTTCTTTGGCCATGTTCGCTCCCTATGTGGAGCATATGGCACCTCCATTTTTCCCTAGAGTCGTGTTTCGAAAAAAAACCATCTGTCCAAAAATCGGTTTGGTAGAACTTACGATATTATGCACGTCAGCTTGATAAAAGTAGTTTCGAGAAAAACACATTTAAAGTTTTGAGTTTCGATTGTTCCGGTCGGACCAGCTTAGTTACTGCGTCACCAAAATCGCTGTAACTCGGTTAATAATTAATTTTTTTTCGCCTAGAATTATTTTAAGTTTCTCCGCGAGAATTCTAGTTTTTTTCATGGGGGGCATTTTAATCCGAAATAGAAATCTTTACAGCAAGAGATTCAAGGCAAAACTATAGGCATTATAGGTTTTGAAATTCAGCGAGACAAATAAATAATATGCACAGGAGCTCAGTAAGTGAGTCATCAGCGAAAGCATTATGAGAAATCATAACAAACAACTCTACGGCTCCCTCACACTATTGCAGTCTCGTTTTTTTTTTAAAAATTGTATGAGTCGATCGTATTTTTGAGCGAAATGAAAAATATATATTCAAAAAATATGTTCAATCCGGCTAATGTTTGGGAAGGGACCATAATATTTAGACGATAAATCGAGGTAATCGTCTAATCGGGGAACGATTAATGCGGGATTATTTAACATATGTTCTTATGGGTGTTTGGTCGGGACTATAACAAATGAACGATCCATGCGGGAAAATGAACTGTGTACTCAAAACTATCAATCTTTTACTTGCCAACTTCTGTCAGAACGGTGACAATATATACTATTTAATTTATGCATTTTTAAACATTTATTTAAAATTTACAGGTGACAAAAGAATATGAAGATACTGCCCAGAAGCTGCAAGATGTCCAGGAAGAAGTACATCTCGCATCTGTTCAATTGGCTAATAAATTAGATAATCTTCATTCGCGCTTCAAGGAAATAAGCGTTAAAATCAGTGATTGCATTGATTGAAAAAGTAAAACACTAATTTTACACTCAGTTTTGGTATCTACATTTCAGGCAAGTGAACAGAAACCGTCCAACAAATTTTATATCCACACTATGTTACATGAATTTTTAATTGGCTATTTTCTGTTTGATGTTGAAAATCTGTGTAAATTGATTAAAAGTACATCAGCTGTATTCTACCTAATATGATATAACCGTGAAGTAAAAAGTGTGTAAAGTCATAAGTAAAAAGAGTGACTCATTCTGAGCAAGTAAACCTTGATTCTAAAATTATATTAGTATATTTTTTTCAAATTTCGATAGTTTCCGTAAAACTGTAAGTGTTGTGAATGTCTTTTGTTTAATACACATAACTTGTTTATTTAAAATCATGTTGATGATTTTCTTAATTTAATGTTTGGGTAGTACTTTATAGAATACAAATCAACTATGAAATGTTTTATATTTTTTATCTCAAGTTACCTGCAATGTTGTCATACTTGAGATATAGGCTGCTTTAATGCTAAAATTGAAGAACTTCATACGGGGATGTTACACGGGAAAAAGTATAGTTAGTACATGTATAATATCTTCTTAATGTCTTTTTCATGGAATCTTTTCTCAACAGAAGTTTTTAAGATCAGGGTCTTAACCCTTTGAAGTCCTATGCCGAGCTGGACTCGACATTACAGATTTGGAATTGTTTTTTAACTTACTGATTTTTGTAATAATATAAGTTTTTTTTTCATCCAAATATTACCAATACGCATTGTTCACAAGATAAATTTTGCGATTTTTTATACGATAATAATTTAATTACAGACGAATTAATGTGAAAACATATTCGTTTCGAATTGCTTTGGTTCTTCATTTTCTTTCTGCTCTTCTGAAAAAGAGTCTTCTTTTCTCAGATCCTCTGGTTTCATTAAAACTTCGTTTCTCATTTCTATTGAATAACTTGATTTAATTGACGAAATCCACTTTCATTTCTACTAGTTCACTCAAAACTTAGTGATCTTCTTCGGTCTGCATATTATCCTCGGTCAATTTGAGGATCAGCTTATTCCACACGTTACTCATCGTAGATATTGAAATTTAATTCCATGCATCACCAATATTTTTAACGGCTTTATAAATTTAGAATTATTTTCATTATGTACACTTCCACAAAAATCTTGGTCGAACACGACCCGGGTTTCGCCTCTCGGCATCTTCTGGTACTACTCAGTGCGCGAATGCACTCGAACTTCAAGCACCTTCAGTCGAAATTTTAAATTAGGCTTTATAAATGTTGTACTTTTTTCCGAATTGGGTTAATGTTTGCCGTTCTCCATCAGTAGCTCTGATTGCTTGCCTAAATCTATTCCGTAGATAATATGTCTTATGGAAGGACCATTATTTTTACGTTTTCATTTTATTCACAAAACGGATGACCCGGTGCATTATCAACTGAGGTAATCTTGTCATACGGTAGGCTGCATTTATTTGACAGCGAGAAAACACACATTATTATTAAGATTATTGATGAATTATGTTAAAAATACCAAGTATTTGTCACGATTACGACGCCATACTTCGAAAAATATTGCATGGTTTGTTCTTCTATTCAGAAGTTCAGATACCAAGGTGGGCAGGGCCACCAACTGTTCTTTAATCAAAATAATTAATACTGAGAGTATATAAGTGCTACTAACAGTTTGAAAGTATATATATAGTTATTGATAGAAGACAAACCTATCGAGTGTTGGGTAGTACAACTCGCCTACCATTTTAAAAAATGCATGCGCTTTATCTGTGGTTCTCTAATGTCATTTTCCATGTGAACTCTCAAAGACAGCCATCGTAATGTTTTCACTGTGCCCATTCTGTGGCATACCAGAAATTACATCTCTCCATATATGTTCAATGTTTTGGGTATGGGCACCTGTTGAAGGGTCTACAAATTAAGGCTGTTATTTACACATAAATGTTAAAATCTTTCCATTTTGAGGCAGTCTGAATATATTTTTGTGTTTGGAAGAATATTTGGTAATCTTTAACAACATCGTCTGAAACTCTTTGACGTTTAATTCAACATGGCTGTCGCGTTAGTGCTACCAATTCAAAAACATAAGTCATAAAAAAATACATTAATTATTATTTGTAATTATTGTTCATACCTGTGAAGGGTAATTGTCTTTAATAAGCGTTAGAAATAATCCAAAAACACTACACAGGCGCGAAACGAATCCCTAAACACAAATCCGTTCAAATATGACCCGAATAAACCCCTACTTGTGCCGAATTGGCATTCCAGCTTATTTCGCTCGCATCGACATATTCTCAATGTTTTGCGTATGTAGTCCACTATCGTTTGGATCCACAAAGTTGTCTTGGTGGATCACAAACGAATGAGTGTATATTCCATCTTCAATACGTGGAATATTTCCGTACACTGCCCAGCTGTCCGAAATAATATGTGTACCAGGCAGTATATGTCGGAAGTATTCCTTCTTCCAAAATACTTGCAGATCGGTCTGCCACTCCAATTAGAAAAAAAAATCCGATATTGCCGCCTTGCAGGCTCTTTTCTGCCAAAAACCCAGTTGCCTGGATGGTGCCTGCCACGATGATATTTTCTATGAAAATAGTAAGACTCGTCAATTTCCACATTTATAGGTTGGAAGTTTTCGCCCATTCCTTCAATTTGAATATTATGATCAGTCCGCTTCTTTCACTCTTCTAGGTAAAAATACTCTAGTCGACCACAGTTTTCGGCGAAATGTTTAATTTCATGAGCAATGGCGTGTTGTCCATGCACCAACAATATACAAATAGGATATTTTCGATTGAATTTCCAAATCACAAAAGGCCTTCGCTGTGGTAAATTAGAAGTGGCTTGATTTTGCTATCCCCAGCAACATTATTTTCACCAAGTACTTACTTACACTTTAAGTCTATCTTTAGACACCTTAAAACTCGACATAGATTTTTCTAGTTGGGATGTATATGACTGTCTGGCATTTTTTTCAATATCCGTTAGGGTCTTCATAAAGATTCTAGGCTTTCTCTTGTATGATCATAAAGCTATGATCTTGTTTGCCTCATTTGATATTCGTTGCTCTCTTGAGTCCACAACTGACCTGTGACCAGTGGCAGATTAAGCACGTGAGAGGCCCCAGGCGCAATATAATTTGGAGGCACCTTTTTTCGGATTGCACAACGGAATTACCAAAAAAAAATCTTACAAACCATCAGCAGGGAATGTTTTTTTAATTTTAATGGCAGGAAAAGGCCGCAATAATAAATGTATCAAATCAAGAAAAAAATGGCGTAAATGGCACAATGGTACGGATATGGTGTTCTTAGGTATAAACAATACTTATTGTTGAGTGCGTATGTTTTTCTATTGGCAGCACTGACACGGCGGCTATGCTGAATTAGCTGTCAGACAGTTTCAGACTCTAGTGTTAATGATTACTCAAAATTGTATGCATATCTAGAATTACTAATATTTTCTCCTTTTATAAATGATACAAAATGAACAATTTCATCTTTGAAATATCTTATATCTACATGTCTTTTTTATATTTTGTGGCCAGCTTATCAACACATTCATTAAAATGAATGTACAGTAAAAGTCCGTTAATTCGAAATTCAAGGGACCGAATTTCCTAAAAAAATTCAAATTACGAATTACGCGATCACAAAAAAAATAAAATCGTGGCCATTTTTTCGTTCTGTCAAAATAAAAATTATAAAGTCAAGTGTTATCATAACAATAGTGTTTGGGTGACATCGCCGTTTTCGTGGCTCTAATGGCGCTTTGAAATTAAAATCAACATCAACTTTTGTATTGGTTAAAAGATACCTATCATTTGCTGACATCTATTTCGGCAATATTACGATAATAGAACATTTTCAAATGAAAAAAAAAGAACAATAAAATACTTACAATTATTTTATAGACAGGCATCTCATACGAATAAAAAACACTATACATAATTGTCACTTAATTGACTTTCAGTTACTTGTATATACTGTATTTGTTTGCTAATGCATTAATGCATACATAGAATGACGTCACTTATGAACAATGTACCATTCAAAGTTTTTGACACATTAAAAATAAAACCTTTAAAATAATTTAACTGAAAAAAACTACATTCTAATGAACAAACACATGAAAAGTTCCTATTATCTATTAAATTCACTTATTTGAATTAAAAAAGTCGCTTATTTTCAATTGTTTTTTTTTGGGCGCGCTCTTAATTGCATGTGATCTACAAGACCGTCAAAATATTTACTAACATCTAGTGTGGTGTCGGGTTTACTGTTTAAATAATTTTAAATGTCTCTCAAACACTGTAACACATCACTTCTGGATAGCACTGCTTCTGTTTCCCCCGAAATGTTGTTGTCTTCTTCATCCTCATCATCGCCTATTATTAAATTATCTGTAGGATTGCGGTCATCTAACCGTTACTTCTGTAACGAGTCCATCATCGAATTTGACAAACTCATCAAAGGACACTGACCCCATCAAAGGATCAAAAAATCCAATTCTATTGTGTAGCTTCAGTAGTTTCAGGACCAAGAATAATTCCACTCTTGCGGAAACAGTTAGCAATCGTGGTGATTGTAACACTTTCCCAGGATGTTGCGATCGCCCGACAAACATCTAAAATTGACCAGTTTTTCGCATTAACTTGGCCACTATCGTTAAGCCTCAGCATATAATAGGTGTTCAATTTTTTACTATAAAGATGCTTCAAATTTTGAATAATTCCCTGGTCAAGAGGTTGGAGGACACTCGTTGTATTTGGCGACAAATATAAAAGCTGAACATTTGGACAATTCATTTCTGGCACGTTATGAGCTGAACAATTGTCCAAAATTAATAGGACGTTCCTATTATAGGCTGCCATTGTCCTTTGGAAGCTGGTCAACCAAGACTTGAATAAGTCCCTAGTCATCCACGCTTTTTTGTCGTTTTCATAATTGATGAAAAGATGCGGCGCGCTGACATTTTTAAATGCACGAGGATTTCGTGCTTTCCCGATAATGGTTGGCTTTATTTTATCAGAGCCGTTCGCATTGCAGCAAAGCGCATCAGTCACACGCTCTACTTTTACTGCTGGAGCATTTTTCTCCTTTGAGCGCCAATGTTTCTTTGAATGCCATATTGTAAAAAATACCAGTCTCGTCCATATTGTAAATGTCTTTGAAGCGATTGAGCCAACCACCAGAAGCCTGAAACCCTTTGATTCCAAGTTTTTTTGCTATCGATATTGCTTTTTCCATGAGCACTGGACCTGATACGGGTAAATTGGCAACACGATTCCGCGAAAAAAAATCGAACACCTGTGATTCCAGCATCTCGTGTTTAGCGGGCCTTATTCTTTATCAGGAAGAACTTTCGTTGAACTTACGGAAGGCATCAATAAGTTTTGTTTTATTTTTAATTATTAAAGATTATGTAGAATTCGGAATTCCACATTTTTCGCCCAATTTCCACAATCAACTTCTTTTCCACATAATTTATTATCTTGATTTTCGTGCTTATAGTCAAAGATTTGTAAGAATCTCGAACAGGTGCCATTTTGGAGAATGAAGTTGTTTTAAGTTGAAATACAAAATGTTCTTAAAAATTTATTTCACTGTTTCACAATAAATGTCAAAGAAAAATCACAACAAATACGAATATAAAAAAAACAAAAATAAATGTTTGTAAATAAATTAATAAAATAAATTAACAAAATCACAGTTAATTAAAAAAACTACGAAAAATAAATATTTTGTACGCGGCCTATATGTATTTGGATTTATCTAACGCTTGTGAAAATTATCAATGCTACTATCGCGGAAGTCAACAAAGAACTAATCGAACTAATTTAGTTATTTCTGAACTAATTCCACAGCAATTCCCCATCGGAATTTCTCTGAAAACTTTGTGAAAGATGCCGAGAGTATACAATGAATTTTATTGTTTAGCATATTGTTACCTTACTTTGAAAAAGTTTTATCTTTCATTTTGTTCGGAAAATGTTATATTTGCCACAACCTAACATACATGTATGTATATTAATATCAGAGTCATACATTTTTAAATAAAGAAGTTAACAGTATTCCAAACACACTTTTTTCTTACAGTATTTTTACAAGCTTTTAAGAAAAAATAAGACTTTATAATCGATTTATAAACAATATTCATCTTACAGTATTACATCTCCGTATATTGTTATAAAACTTAAATCTTCTGAATGAAGTTGCGACAACGTTCAGCTTAGACAATCGATCGGTAGTTGCCAACTACCGCATACTACAGACTCATCATTAAAATTGCATTTTTTCTTTTCAATTTCAAAATATGATCAGTCTAATATTCAAACACTCGTATCTCAAAACATGCTAAAGTGCAAATAGAACCTTTTCAAAGTAAGGTAACGACTTTACCATGTAATATTTTCAAGAGAAATACCTAGTATATAGCTCGCTTGCACTGATGTATGTAAGCGCTCGAATTAGCAACCGATTCTTTCTCATGTAACCCTTCAGTTTACATGTCTCACTTTTTTCTTTTTGGTAAAATCACATTTCTACGGTGCGTAAGGGTTCATGCTTGCATATTTGCTTGGCAAGTACCGATTCGACGTAGCCTTGGTTTTTTTTTGTGTTTTCCGTCCATACTTTCTTATTACCATCTGTTCACCCCATTAGAGTGTGACAAGTCTCAACAAAAATTTTGAATTATTAGAATTTGTAAGTACATTTTGACGAAAAACATTACGAATCCAAAATATGTGATATTTCGAATTAATGGTAGAATTTACTTTGAAAAGTCAATTTTGGGACCGAGAAAAGTATTAAAATTTCGAATTATGAATTATCGTTGTTCGAATTAACTTACTTTTACTGTAACTGATTTTTAAATTGAAAAATATGTATATATGACACATATTTCAGATATAAGTACATCACAAATAACCGTATGTATGTTTATAACGAAATTTTGTCTGTCAGAAAAACATATTTCATTTTGGGTTGTTTCTCTAAATTGTAACTTTCTTTTTTTCATTCTAGTTTCTATTTACAGCCAACAAATAAGCATCTTTTTCTATTTAACGTCTAATATAAATTCGGAAAGGTTTGATCCTAAATATAAATTAAATTGCGTATCCTGTAGCGATTTACTGGTACTATTTATCCCACAAAACTGTCAAATAAAGCTGTTTGGTACTTCATTGTTTGACGCCAGGCGGTGAAACCTTTCCATATAATATGTCACATTATATGAGATGTGATCATATTTACCGTTTTTATGTAGTCTATCGCAGAGCTTAAAATGGTCCGTTTTCAGAAGGACAGCAACCTAATTAATAATTTAAAATCGGGATAAATCAAAAAACTACATTATAAACAAGATTCAGAAGTATTTGATGAGTATTCCCTTTATTCTAACTATATTGCACCCCAAAAAGTGCACTAGAACACTTGGAATCTTTCGTTATTTTCATTAATAAATAATAAAAAAAGAAGAAATGTTCGTTTTCTTGGATAGTGTGTATTCAAGAAAGCTCACTATCAATTAAAAATAAGTCGACGTCCCGTTTTGAGGGAACAATGAATGGTCACGTTGCGATAATTACTGCGGAACTAACGCCTTGAAGTCAATGTTTGAGGACACATAAAAAGGGTCAATTATTGATGTTATTTTAATATTTTAAATTTGGTTGATTAACACCCCATCTAGACATGGAGGGGCGCCTACGACCGTTGCATTTTTCACCGCCTGGCGTCAAACAAGGAAGTACCGGCGGTTTTCATATTCATTAAATTTTTTTGGCATCTAATTTACTCATTGGTTTTTCAATTTCGGATTTACTAATTTTAACAAGAGCTTCTTTAATGTTTTGATAATTAGACTTCAAAGCCGAGACTGTGTCTGCTCTCGATGTCCATCTAGTGTCAGCTATTCTTTTTATGTGTTGACCGTTATGTGACATACTGTTTAAAAGAATATCCCATCGCCGAGTCTCCACTTTTTTATTCATACTAAATCTATGTATTAATAGTCGATAAAATAATCACTTTTCACAAAAGTGTGCGTACTGATGTCCTCGGGTCTTTTTCTTCTTCTACGAAATGTATTTGTTTGCGTATTTGAAAATTAGTTGAATAAAATATATATACTACAAAAAATGGTTGTTAGCAAACTTGAACATTATCCCAAATATTAAATAATTTACGAAATTTCTGCTCCTACGAAAAATGGTTGTTAGCAAACTTAAACATTATTCTAAAAATTAAATATTTTACGAAATTTCTGCTACTACGAAAAATGGTTGTTAGCAAACTTAAACATTATTCCAAAATATAATAATTTACGAAATTTCTGCTACTTCGAAAAATGATTGTTAGCAAACTTGAACATTATTCCAAATATTAAATAATTTACAATTAAAAAACTGCAGGGCTGTCGATATATGCGCCGAAGTCGATTTATGGTACTATGAAAAATGATTGTTAGCAAACTTGAACATTATTCAAAATATTAAATAATTTACGAAATTTCTGCTACTACGAAAAATGGTTGTTAGCAAACTTAAACATTACTCCAAAAATTCAATAATTTACGAAATTTTTGCTACTACGAAAAATGATTGTTAGCAAACTAAAACATTATTTCAAAATATAATAATTTACGATATTTCTGCTACTACGAAAAATGGTTGTTAGCAAACTTAAACATTATTCTTAAATATTATTATTATAATGCAACAAAAATCTCACATTGTTGGGCAACGGGCTTACAGCTAGTAGACATAAATATTGAACAAAGTCAAAATGATGCGTAGTGCCCGAATAGGATTCCGTTGCATTATTTCCTATTAAATTTAAGGTATGACTGGCGCATGGCAATAATGTTGCTGTATCAATATGATATATTATTCTTGGTTGTAAGCCACTGTATTTACCAGCCATATAAGCCGCATTGTCATAAGTTTGCCCCCTTCAGTTTTTAATGTCTATCGATAAATTTTGAAGAAATTCTAATACGAGTCTTTCCAAACTTTCGGAATCATGATCAAAAATTGGAAGGAAACCAAAGAAACGCTCTTTAATATTCCCGCTTTTGTCCACAAATCTTAAAATAAACGTCAATTGACTATATGAGCTATGTCGGAAGTGGAATCTATAATCATAGAATAATACACAGCCTCATTGATTTCACTAATTAAATGATTCTCAACTTCTGTGCCAATTGAACTTATAAACTCATCACATACAGTATGTGATAAATAATTGACATTGCCTGTTGTACCTTGATGACTATATTTTTGTAAATGAGTGTTCAAAACGCTATCAAATTCTGCAAGATATTCGATACAAGTTAAGAAATTTCCCTTTCGATTTGAATCTATATCCTCCCTGTGGCCCCGAAATGCTATCCCTATACTTGCCAATAATTTCACAGTTGAAATAATTCGTTTTAAAAGTGTTGGGAATAAATTTGCTGTACTAGGTTTGTATCGACACGTCCAATACTTGATACTCGTTTTTGAAAAGTTAATATTGATTCGAAATATTCTTTGGAAGATTCGTGTAAGCTTTGGTGTACATTCCGCTAATCGTTAAATCCTGTTGAAAGTTTACACTGTGTCTGTGTAAACAATCTACATACATTTATTATATTGTTTATTCAAAATCTGCCGATTCTAATTAAATTGCCAGAAATAATCGAAAAAGAAAAGTGACTATAACATAAATCTAGCATGCCTCACCCTGATAAGATTTCCCTCAACCCTTCCCTTACAATGCAAAAAAAGCACAAGCTCCTGAGCTGTGTATCCGTTACACATCAGGCAAACGGGAGTGAATCATGACAATTATGTAACACTACTACAGCAGTACTGCATATAATTGTCATAATTCACTCCCGTTTGCCTGATGTGTAACGGATACACAGCTCAGGAGCTTGTGCTTTTTTGCATAGTAAGGGAAGGGTTAAACACACTCTTTCTTCTCTGTTGTGAACATTCAATCAACCGTATTTTTAAAGAACTTTCAGACCTCACTCTCGAACAAACTACGTACAATTGAGCATGAGCAAACACTGATTGAGGAAAAAATAGACCCACCCTATCAAATGTTTGGGCCTGCAATTTTCTTTTTTGTCATCTCATAAACTAACGTAATCCCTAACAGGTAGAATTGTTTTTTTTTACATTGTCAAAATACATTGTAAAACATTGTGAACCGAACGGTCTACCGCATTCAAATTGAACCAAGCAGTCTAATGTGTATTACACGTTAATCTAAAGGCCTCTTCTTCATTGCCCTGCTGAAAATATACTTTTTCACCACCTGGCAAATGAACACCGAGTAAAAATGTTCTATGATATTGGCCATAAATCGGGTTTTCAAAAAGACGCCAAGCGGCATCTGGAGCACTGATAAATCGACAATAAATTATTTTATTTCATCATGAACTATTGTATCGGTATCACTAACATCTTAAATATTCTGTCTTATCTCTATGCGTGCACAGTCATTTCCTTTCGCCAAATATTTATGTATGTATTTTACAGCTATTACTGACGAACAAACTTCTATATTGATATGAGCATTGAATTTTCTAGTTAAATAGGGGCTATACGGAACTACAAAAGTATTGTCCACTTTAAATTTCCGAACAATGTTATTTTCTAAAGTATTATTTCTATGTCTATATTCAAAATATCCACTGACATCCGGATCAGTTTCATCCCTGAAAGCTTTTGGAAATCGTTTGGAACATTTTCCCTCAACCTCAAAAAACCGAAGAAGGGTTTGCAAAACCACTCGGGTCGTGAATGTTATTTTTTAAAACTGCCGTAGAAATTCTGGTCTCTATCTGGCAACTCGGCACTTACTACACTATTATCTCGGAGCTGGAATGGAATTTGTCTGATTCACAAAATGTGAAAAGACCATGCAGATGTGGCAAACCTCTTTTTTGTTCTTCTATCACATAAACATACGCTATTACCTTGCTATGGATATATGTTTACTAAAACACTTATTCAATGTTGGTTCAACTTTATTCCATATACAATTTACACTTTAAGATAAATCACTTAATCTTATTATCCTATGATACGATTTGAGTATCGAGGCGTCTCTACTTCGCTGTAAAAGTTTCGATTTGAACTCTCGATTTGAACGCTAGATTTGGAGAAGGACTTGGATATCGATATAGGTTTATTGTTACAATAAATTGTCATAGATAATTTAACATAACACTCTATGCTATAATGTTGTGTATACATAACAACCTTACTAAATATCTCTCTATTAATCATATCATTGATGAAGTCATCAACCTTGACTTGAAACACTCGCACAACTGAATCTGCTCTATCAGAAGAGGCCTTTTGCCATTCTTCCTATTCATTTTGTATCTTCCCAATTGGGATTGCAGGTGAACGTAATGAACAGATCTGTGCGACCAAACTTTCTGACAACAGCCATCGAATCTTAGTACATTTTCCTCATGTTCCGAGGTCCACCTATAAAAGAAGAGGACAGTATATTTCCTGCACGAATACTACTAAATCTTAGTACATTTTCCTCATGTTCCGAGGTCCAACTATAAAAGAAGAACACAATATATTTCCTGCACGAATACTACTCGTCAAACTTTCTAACAACAGCCATCGAATCTTAGTGCATTTTCCTCATGTTCCGAGGTCCACCTATAAAAGAAGAGGACAGTATATTTCCTGCACGAATAGTACTAAATGTTAGTACATTTTCCTCATGTTCCGAGGTCCAACTATAAAAGAAGAACACAATATATTTCCTGCACGAATACTACTCGTCAGCTTTCTGCTTAGTCGAGGTAAGATGATATATTTCACCTGAAATTTTTAAACAAAATGGACCTTTTCCTGGAATATTTACAATGTTGGCGTCAAAAGAAGCGAAGGCACTGGCATTATTATATTGACGAATAAAATCTGAAAGTTTTAGCGTTGGGTGAGCTATCTAATAAGAAGATTTTTAAGCTCTACTGGATATTCTGGCTGCTGGTTTAAAAAACGTTTTTCGCTATGGCAACAACTGCTTTAATCGAAGGCTTTCAGCAGAAAAATGTACTGCTCTACATTGGTCACCACCAGCACATTGAATATTTAAAGGACCTTAAAAGTGGAAAGGTGGCGAAGTGGCATTTTTTTTTACAGATATGTGTCTGCAGAAGTTTAATCGCGAATCAAGTGTGGGGCCGAGGTATTTTACCGTTCGTGCCCACGGGATGTCTGTGTTTCGCATCCGGATGCGTTTGATGTTCTTATCATGTATATTTGGCCTACGACTGAAGGTTATTGCAGTGCTATTTTCAGGATGTATTTGAATGCGCCAGTTGGCGAACCAGGCTTGTATGTCCGCACTTGCATTTTGAATAAGTGGGGTGGCTCTGTTTCTGTTTAGCGATTGTGCTGGGATCGCTGTATCGTCTGCGTATTGCGCGACGATTGTTTCGTTACTCCCGGGTATGAAGGCAGGTATTGGAATGTCGCAAGTGTAAAGGTTGTACAGCAGGGGCGATAAGGTGGAGTGTCTGTGACGGAAGCCGTGTTGCTCATCCGGGATGAGTTTTTTTCCCTCACAAACTCTTCCAGTCGGGATTTATTTACACGCTCCAATAGCTTTCCCATTATCGCGAATGCTCCCGTTAATGCTTCCCATTATCGCTAATGGGTCTGTGATTTTCTGGAATCTGGTGTGGCTTGCCTGGCTTCGAGATTAGGATGATGTCTGCGGCTTTCCAGGCGGTCGGAAAGTGTTGGACGGCTAAGCATGCGTTTATGATCAATGTTATCGCTTCGACACTGTTCTCGGGAAGGTGTTTCAGCGGATTGTGCTTTATTTCATTGTTACGATTGGATAAGCATTTGATTCTGCATTCGATCTCGCCTGTGGTTGCGGTTCGATGCAAGACGCGGTCGGAGATGTTGTGATCTCTTCAGTGATTTTAATATATTTGGCGGTTATTGATTCTATACATTTTTTAAGCGCGTGGTCATTTGATCGAATTAATTCGGAGAGAATTGTTTCTCGAGTGATTCTGCGAAAGTTTCTGCTTTTTCCGCGGCTGTGAAAACCGGGCCATCCGGACCGTTAAGCGGTTGAATGGGGCATTTTTTGTGTCTGACTGCTTTGGTGAGTGTCCAGAAGGGATTGCTACTTTTGGCCATACCCTTTAGATAACCGCCATAGGAGGGGCCTCTGCTCCCGAAGTTCGATTTTAATCTCCGCGGTGAGATGGTCTTTCCCGTGCAACCGGTGGGTCCGGTGCGTGCTGTAATTCGGAAAGTTAATCGGCGTCGCAGGTTTCAAATGCGTTTCATTGACGAGTAATGCGTCAATGTCGTGTGTTCTAAGGAAACTAAGTTTTGCACCTCGATTTTATCGTTACGTAGCGAACCGTTTGTGTTACGCTATCTGTAGTGATGCAGGTTTAGTTTTAGCCATAGTTGGTTCAGGAGGTGGTCTGTGCGTAATATTCACAAACGCGAGAAATGGTTGCTTGGCTTCATTCGATCGAGTCCCGGAACTCTCTTACGAGATCTCCTAGGGCTCGATCGCTCTTGGCTTCACGTTTAGCGGAAGGGAATTTTTTTTTGCACTTACATGCTTGTACGCCGGTCTGAGCTGGGTCGTGTCTGCCACTCGCGCTGCCCATGATGTGTTTGGCCGATGCTGCTGTGTCTCGTGTCTGGGTGATTGGTCTTCGTATAGTCGTCCCGTGTTCTTCGGAAGAGTCAGCCAGTTTTTGGCTCGCTTGATGGGTTTGCCTGCCCGAGGATGTCGGGGGCAGCCCCTATGGTTCGCCGGATGCTGGCCGGCGCAGTTCGCACAGGTGGCGGGTCCGTCCTCTCTCTGCTTGCTGCAGGTTTCTGTGCGATGTTCCTTGCCGCATTTCTCACACTTTGGCGGGGTGTGGCATCCTGTTTGAGAGTACCCGTATTTTTGGCAATTATGGCACTGCCCTTGTTCTGTTTTACGTTTCAGCGATTCTGCTGAAACGTAATAAATTATGCATACAAACCAAACTTTGCGCCAATTCATAATAAAGATTTTTCTTGTCATTCTCCGACTAGTAATTCGGTAGAGGCAGGCTCGTTTGATATGTCAATTAGGAAGTCTTATGTTATAAATGCTGCGGTTAATGATGAAACCGAAAATTTATGTACTAAATTACCCACTACTATGTTAAGTACATATCAAATGGGTGAATCCATTAAAACCGATCATTACTTTACCAGTATTGAAAAAAATGGGTTTAACGCTCGCAATGGAAATATTAATAACAATAAAGCTCAACCACAAGTACATGTGGGTGTATGTGGAATTCCACAATTAAATCCTACAATAACAAATTCAAATCAGAAATATCAAAATACAGCTGGTTATTTCGATATATCATGTTCTATTACAATTGGTGTACAACAAGGTTCTGCTAAAATAAAGTCAAAATCGCAATCCACGTATAAAGAGGCAAATGTTAAGATTGGGAAATCAAATTATTTGAATGGTAATACATTCTGTGGATGGAACATCGACGCCACGGGATCGGTTGTTGAAACTTTAGTTAATAGTAAAAGAACTGGTCCTGTGTTTAAACGACCAATTGTAGATGTATCTGATGATGAATATTCAATTATTACAAATTCTCCTCCGTCTCCACAAACAATAATACAAAAAAATGTTAAGAAAGTGTTTATTCAATAAAATGTATTATATAATATTATATTTTTTTAATAAATGATAAAAACACAGAGGGTATGGTTTCTTTTGATATTCTTTCAATTTTATGCAGGTTTTCCATTTGTAACGAATACTACGATCGTTGAATGCTTTGTCTGTTGGAAATGGATAACTGTTACTCGTACAAAATATAGGTGTGCGATGTATGATTGCATCTGGTTCGTATTTTATTCTTGCAATCAGTATGTCACCACCAACTAGTAATTTTAAGATTTCGAGTTGACCTGGGTCGATTTGTATTTCGTTCCATATCAATATTCGTTTATCGACACAATCTTGCAACGGAAAACTAATAAATTTATTGAAATTTTGTATTTGCCCAAAATTAAATGAATAGTTAACCACCATGTCGATAAAGTATGATTTACCGCTACTTGCTTCTCCGTATATTATCAATGTATTTTGTTTTGCAATTTTTCTTTCAAATATATTATAAACATCAAACAAAAATTGAGTCACGTTATCTTCAGTTTCCAATTGGAAATATAATAATGTTTCAATGACCTTTACGGAATCTTCCACGTTATAATAGTAATCATTAGCATCTATTCTAGCACAAGCATATAATGGATTAGCATTTAAAGTAAAATTGTAAATGTCTACAATTGACATAGTTAGAAATTTAAAACTATACTCTTGCAATGTGTTAGTAAAGTATTTTTTTTTTATTGTATGTTTTAAACTTAGAATTATAAAATGCACTGCTCCCCAATACTGCTAATATGGGGCTTGTCGGATGTTGCGATAAGAATTCGAGGAATTCATTGGTCTTTTGTCTTTTACCAAATTCGGGAGTAAACATATCCGATTGGTTGCCATTGTTACTATTTTGTCTATGTTGATCATCAACGGATCCACAGGTGACGTAGTTAAAAAGGTCAGCCTTTTCGAAGCCTGCTTCCACCACATGTTTTTCTCCATTGTTGAAACCTCGCGGAATGGGTATATTTCCAACTTTATGACCGAGTGACCAGTCTCTCCCGTCGATTTCACAGTATACAAGTGATCTTGGCTCCGAACAGAAATACTCGATGGTATTAAAGAGCCACTCTCCTTTGACAGTTGCGCTCCAAATAACTTTGCGAGCGGATTTTCTACGTCTTGTGAATATTGACATTCTTGCACAGGAGCAATAGGAGTCGTAATAGGCACAGTCGTGGACGACATGATAGTGTGCTCCATATCTGCTTCGTTCATGTAAACATACGATGTAGATGGCTCCTTTATATCGGAAAGAACGTAATCCACGAATTCCGCTTTCTCCTCCTCTGACAAAATCAATCGGGATAATATCTGATATAATCCGTGCTCTTTTAGGGATGCTTCGAAACTTTCCCATGATAAATTGTTTATATCTGTTTTTGATAAAAGCAATCCTTTCATCACTTGTCTCAAGGTATGGTGTATTGTGGATATCTTCATCTTGAACTGGAGGTTTCTTTTTGATATTACTTGACGTATTAAAGCTGGTAGACAGTTCGTCAATATCGGAAGATTCATATCGTCTGTCCATATTAATTCCAGTATTAGTACTGCTGTATTTTCGTTTTCCGTTGTTAAAAAATTGTCCAGTATCTGTTGTGTTTCCACAAATATTGGCTTTTTCCTCGCACCTCGTATTTGACGTTTCGTCGACTTCTGTATAGGTGTGCGATGTATGATTGCATCTGGTTCGTATTTTATTCTTACACTCAGTATGTCACCACCAACTAGTAATTTTAAGATTTCGAGTTGACCTGGGTCGATTTGTATTTCGTTCCATATCAATATTCGTTTATCGACACAATCTTGCAACGGAAAACTAATAAATTTATTGAAATTTTGTATTTGCCCAAAATTAAATGAATAGTTAACCACCATGTCGATAAAGTATGATTTACCGCTACTTGCTTCTCCGTATATTATCAATGTATTTTGTTTTGCAATTTTTCTTTCAAATATATTATAAACATCAAACAAAAATTGAGTCACGTTATCTTCAGTTTCCAATTGGAAATATAATAATGTTTCAATGACCTTTACGGAATCTTCCACGTTATAATAGTAATCATTAGCATCTATTCTAGCACAAGCATATAATGGATTAGCATTTAAAGTAAAATTGTAAATGTCTACAATTGACATAGTTAGAAATTTAAAACTATACTCTTGCAATGTGTTAGTAAAGTATTTTTTTTTTTATTGTATGTTTTAAACTTAGAATTATAAAATGCACTGCTCCCCAATACTGCTAATATGGGGCTTGTCGGATGTTGCGATAAGAATTCGAGGAATTCATTGGTCTTTTGTCTTTTACCAAATTCGGGAGTAAACATATCCGATTGGTTGCCATTGTTACTATTTTGTCTATGTTGATCATCAACGGATCCACAGGTGACGTAGTTAAAAAGGTCAGCCTTTTCGAAGCCTGCTTCCACCACATGTTTTTCTCCATTGTTGAAACCTCGCGGAATGGGTATATTTCCAACTTTATGACCGAGTGACCAGTCTCTCCCGTCGATTTCACAGTATACAAGTGATCTTGGCTCCGAACAGAAATACTCGATGGTATTAAAGAGCCACTCTCCTTTGACAGTTGCGCTCCAAATAACTTTGCGAGCGGATTTTCTACGTCTTGTGAATATTGACATTCTTGCACAGGAGCAATAGGAGTCGTAATAGGCACAGTCGTGGACGACATGATAGTGTGCTCCATATCTGCTTCGTTCATGTAAACATACGATGTAGATGGCTCCTTTATATCGGAAAGAACGTAATCCACGAATTCCGCTTTCTCCTCCTCTGACAAAATCAATCGGGATAATATCTGATATAATCCGTGCTCTTTTAGGGATGCTTCGAAACTTTCCCATGATAAATTGTTTATATCTGTTTTTGATAAAAGCAATCCTTTCATCACTTGTCTCAAGGTATGGTGTATTGTGGATATCTTCATCTTGAACTGGAGGTTTCTTTTTGATATTACTTGACGTATTAAAGCTGGTAGACAGTTCGTCAATATCGGAAGATTCATATCGTCTGTCCATATTAATTCCAGTATTAGTACTGCTGTATTTTCGTTTTCCGTTGTTAAAAAATTGTCCAGTATCTGTTGTGTTTCCACAAATATTGGCTTTTTCCTCGCACCTCGTATTTGACGTTTCGTCGACTTCTGTATAGGTGTGCGATGTATGATTGCATCTGGTTCGTATTTTATTCTTACACTCAGTATGTCACCACCAACTAGTAATTTTAAGATTTCGAGTTGACCTGGGTCGATTTGTATTTCGTTCCATATCAATATTCGTTTATCGACACAATCTTGCAACGGAAAACTAATAAATTTATTGAAATTTTGTATTTGCCCAAAATTAAATGAATAGTTAACCACCATGTCGATAAAGTATGATTTACCGCTACTTGCTTCTCCGTATATTATCAATGTATTTTGTTTTGCAATTTTTCTTTCAAATATATTATAAACATCAAACAAAAATTGAGTCACGTTATCTTCAGTTTCCAATTGGAAATATAATAATGTTTCAATGACCTTTACGGAATCTTCCACGTTATAATAGTAATCATTAGCATCTATTCTAGCACAAGCATATAATGGATTAGCATTTAAAGTAAAATTGTAAATGTCTACAATTGACATAGTTAGAAATTTAAAACTATACTCTTGCAATGTGTTAGTAAAGTATTTTTTTTTTTATTGTATGTTTTAAACTTAGAATTATAAAATGCACTGCTCCCCAATACTGCTAATATGGGGCTTGTCGGATGTTGCGATAAGAATTCGAGGAATTCATTGGTCTTTTGTCTTTTACCAAATTCGGGAGTAAACATATCCGATTGGTTGCCATTGTTACTATTTTGTCTATGTTGATCATCAACGGATCCACAGGTGACGTAGTTAAAAAGGTCAGCCTTTTCGAAGCCTGCTTCCACCACATGTTTTTCTCCATTGTTGAAACCTCGCGGAATGGGTATATTTCCAACTTTATGACCGAGTGACCAGTCTCTCCCGTCGATTTCACAGTATACAAGTGATCTTGGCTCCGAACAGAAATACTCGATGGTATTAAAGAGCCACTCTCCTTTGACAGTTGCGCTCCAAATAACTTTGCGAGCGGATTTTCTACGTCTTGTGAATATTGACATTCTTGCACAGGAGCAATAGGAGTCGTAATAGGCACAGTCGTGGACGACATGATAGTGTGCTCCATATCTGCTTCGTTCATGTAAACATACGATGTAGATGGCTCCTTTATATCGGAAAGAACGTAATCCACGAATTCCGCTTTCTCCTCCTCTGACAAAATCAATCGGGATAATATCTGATATAATCCGTGCTCTTTTAGGGATGCTTCGAAACTTTCCCATGATAAATTGTTTATATCTGTTTTTGATAAAAGCAATCCTTTCATCACTTGTCTCAAGGTATGGTGTATTGTGGATATCTTCATCTTGAACTGGAGGTTTCTTTTTGATATTACTTGACGTATTAAAGCTGGTAGACAGTTCGTCAATATCGGAAGATTCATATCGTCTGTCCATATTAATTCCAGTATTAGTACTGCTGTATTTTCGTTTTCCGTTGTTAAAAAATTGTCCAGTATCTGTTGTGTTTCCACAAATATTGGCTTTTTCCTCGCACCTCGTATTTGACGTTTCGTCGACTTCTGTATAGGTGTGCGATGTATGATTGCATCTGGTTCGTATTTTATTCTTACACTCAGTATGTCACCACCAACTAGTAATTTTAAGATTTCGAGTTGACCTGGGTCGATTTGTATTTCGTTCCATATCAATATTCGTTTATCGACACAATCTTGCAACGGAAAACTAATAAATTTATTGAAATTTTGTATTTGCCCAAAATTAAATGAATAGTTAACCACCATGTCGATAAAGTATGATTTACCGCTACTTGCTTCTCCGTATATTATCAATGTATTTTGTTTTGCAATTTTTCTTTCAAATATATTATAAACATCAAACAAAAATTGAGTCACGTTATCTTCAGTTTCCAATTGGAAATATAATAATGTTTCAATGACCTTTACGGAATCTTCCACGTTATAATAGTAATCATTAGCATCTATTCTAGCACAAGCATATAATGGATTAGCATTTA
Source organism: Himalopsyche tibetana (assembly GCA_030503985.1). NCBI lineage: Eukaryota > Metazoa > Arthropoda > Insecta > Trichoptera > Rhyacophilidae > Himalopsyche > Himalopsyche tibetana. Next base: position 17,281,436 of record JAPJYX010000010.1, on the reverse strand, counting down.
AAGTAAAATTGTAAATGTCTACAATTGACATAGTTAGAAATTTAAAACTATACTCTTGCAATGTGTTAGTAAAGTATTTTTTTTTTTATTGTATGTTTTAAACTTAGAATTATAAAATGCACTGCTCCCCAATACTGCTAATATGGGGCTTGTCGGATGTTGCGATAAGAATTCGAGGAATTCATTGGTCTTTTGTCTTTTACCAAATTCGGGAGTAAACATATCCGATTGGTTGCCATTGTTACTATTTTGTCTATGTTGATCATCAACGGATCCACAGGTGACGTAGTTAAAAAGGTCAGCCTTTTCGAAGCCTGCTTCCACCACATGTTTTTCTCCATTGTTGAAACCTCGCGGAATGGGTATATTTCCAACTTTATGACCGAGTGACCAGTCTCTCCCGTCGATTTCACAGTATACAAGTGATCTTGGCTCCGAACAGAAATACTCGATGGTATTAAAGAGCCACTCTCCTTTGACAGTTGCGCTCCAAATAACTTTGCGAGCGGATTTTCTACGTCTTGTGAATATTGACATTCTTGCACAGGAGCAATAGGAGTCGTAATAGGCACAGTCGTGGACGACATGATAGTGTGCTCCATATCTGCTTCGTTCATGTAAACATACGATGTAGATGGCTCCTTTATATCGGAAAGAACGTAATCCACGAATTCCGCTTTCTCCTCCTCTGACAAAATCAATCGGGATAATATCTGATATAATCCGTGCTCTTTTAGGGATGCTTCGAAACTTTCCCATGATAAATTGTTTATATCTGTTTTTGATAAAAGCAATCCTTTCATCACTTGTCTCAAGGTATGGTGTATTGTGGATATCTTCATCTTGAACTGGAGGTTTCTTTTTGATATTACTTGACGTATTAAAGCTGGTAGACAGTTCGTCAATATCGGAAGATTCATATCGTCTGTCCATATTAATTCCAGTATTAGTACTGCTGTATTTTCGTTTTCCGTTGTTAAAAAATTGTCCAGTATCTGTTGTGTTTCCACAAATATTGGCTTTTTCCTCGCACCTCGTATTTGACGTTTCGTCGACTTCTGTAAATCACACGTTACTTAAAAATGTAAAAACTTGGTATCGTTATGTAGACGATATCTTTTGCATTTGGACAGGAACAGATAGACAGTTAGATACCTTTTTACGTCATATAAATTCATTGCATACAAATATTAAATTCACACTAGAAATCGAGCAGCAAAAAACCTTAAATTTTCTTGACATAACAATAAAGATAAATAATAGCAACAGATTAGAATTTGCCATTTACAGATGTCGTCATTCACCATCAATCAATTCACCCGTGGTCGCAAAAACTCATCATTCCATGCAATGATTAATAGATTAGTAAACATCCCTCTCACTAAAGTCAACTTTGAATTAGAGTTAAACATTATTAAACAGATAGCTGTAAATAATGGTTACAACACAGAAGTAGTAGTTAACTTACTTAGCGTAAGCAAGTTAAACAACTCTTTGTAAATAATATCTTTTCAGGAGAGAAGAAAGCAAACGATAATATTAAAAACTGGCGTAGAATTATTTATTTAGGAGACATCTCGTCAAAGATAGTTAAATTTTTGCCAGACAATATAGAACCCGCGTTTTATACAGTAAATAATTTAGGTAAAATTTTATTGAACAGTAAAGATCGCGTAGATTCATCGTCACAGAGTGGTATCTATCGACTCTCTTGTGGAGACTGTCAAGCGTCTTATGTTGGACAGACAGGTAGAAACTTTAATATTAGAATTAAAGAACATATAAGATGTCTCAAAAGTAACAATTTTTCTGAGTTTGTCAATCATTTAATAGAAAATAATCATAATTTTAATCAGATTTGTAATTTAGAAATACTCCACCGAGTAAATAAAAAGGGTTTACAGATGAATAGCTTAGAATTTTTAGAAATTAATAAATCTTAACAAAAAAGAAATATTATTAAATAATATTCTTAATAGCACAGGTGGTTCCCCGTTACTCAAATTGTTTCCAATTAATAGAGTAATCACAAACCTAGCTGATTGACTGCAGCTCATTAGTTTAATAGTTTGTAATGTTTAACGTTATTAGTAGTATGATTAAATTTGTTTGCACTGTTTCGATTTTATAATCCCCTCTTTGCTTCCCTTAAAAAGGAAAAATCCCAATCTGATTGATTACAACTCATTAGTATCATTATCTGTTTGTTTTATTTCGATTCTACACCCCCCTCCTTGCTCCTCTTAAAAGGAAAAAAAAACCCAATCCATTTTGTAATTTTATAATTTTAAAATGTTAGAATCAATCTTGCTTCATTACTTAAGCAAACTTTGCGATAGTAAGTCTGAAAATGCCTCTGAAAGAGGCGAAACACGTGTCACAGTTAGTAACACAATACGTGGAATAATCAAAGTTAATTTAAATTTTCTATTAAAATCCTACTTTTACCGAACTGGCGTTTCAGCTTTCGTTTCGCTCGCATCCACATGTTTTCGACGTTTTGAGTATGTAACTCACTACCGTTTGGATCCACAAAGTTGTCTTGGTGAACGCAAACGAATGCAAACGATGCAGCATCCCCACGAATCTTCAAATTATGAAATGCATTCCTTTTTAAAAATCCAGCAAAGTTTGATCCTAAATATAAATTAAATTGCGTATCCTGTAGCGATTTACTGGTACTATTTATCCGTTGTGATAATTTATCCCACAAAACTGTCAAATAAGGCTGTTTTCATTTTCATTAAAATATTTTGCTAATTTTTTTGGCATCTAATTTACTCATACCTCATACTCATTACCTGCCCCATCTAGATATGGAGGTGCGCCTACGACCGTTGCATTTTTCACCGCCTGCCGTCAAACAAGGAAGTACCGGCGGTTTTCATATTCATTAAAAAATTTTGGCATCTAATTTACTCATTGGTTTTTCAATTTCGGATTTACTAATTTTAACAAGAGCTTCTTTAATGTTTTGATAATTGGACTTCAAAGCCGAGACTGTGTCTGCTCTCGATGTCCATCTAGTGTCAGCTATTCTTTTTATATGTTGACCGTTATGTGACATACTGTTTAAAAGAATATCCCATCGCCGAGTAGACAACGAAAAATAGACATAAATATTGAACAAAGTCAAAATGATGCGTAGTGCCCGAAAAGAATTCCGCTGCATTATTTCCTATTAAATTTAAGGTATGACTGGCGCATGGCACAAAAGTTGCCGTATCAATATGATATATTATTCTTGCTTGTAAGCCACTGTATTTACCAGCCATATACGCCGCATTGTCATAAGTTTGCCCCCTTCAGTTTTTAATGTCTATCAATAAATTTTGAAGAAATTCTAATACGAGTGGTTTCCGGTGGATAGTTCACGACATCATCTTCATTAGTTGCCGTATCAACTGATTTATATGTCCTCATTTCGCCAGGAATGTCATCTTGAATTTTGAAATTTAATTCATTTACATTTTTGGCAGCCAGTATAGCTCGTTCGCTCAACCAATCATGGAATAAGTAATTTTGAGCTACATTTGGAAACACTTTTTGAACGAGTTCAGCTTTTGATTGAGTTAACTGACAAAAATTCTCAGGAAAGGTGATGCAGCCAGTCAGCACGTCTATAGGAAATTTGCCATTACCAATATCAATGAGTTGTTTAGAGAATATGTCTCCAGATTGATCATTTTGCAACATGACATTCATATTATTGGTTAAATGTAATACCTTGACATGTTTCCACAAATTGGAGGACTTTAAACATGCACTCAGTTCATCAGCTTGCGTTGAAGAAGAACCACTGGCAATGTTTGCCGAAAATCTTCTGCTAATAAAATCATTGTGCCACCAATTTTTTTTTGGTTTTTCCGTAGATCTTTTAAGGTTCTATCTAAAGCCTCTTAAGATTTTTTATGCGCCATCGTGCATTCATCCCACACTATTAGTTTACATTGCTGCAAAACCTTTGCCATTGCAGAATTCTTGGAAATGTTGCAGGTTGTAGTTTCGTTGCTTTGCATATTCTATGGCAATTTTAGAGCTGAATGGGCTGTTCGACCGCCTTCAAGCAAAGTTGCTGCAATGCCTGACGAAGCAAGAGCAATTTCATTTTTTGAGCGAATTGTTGTCAATATTAAAGTAATCAAAAAAGTTTTTCCTGTACCACCAGGAGCGTCCAAGAAGTAAATCCCTCCAGTTCCATCATTTATTACTTTCATAAGAGTATCAAATGCATACTTTTGTTCTTCGTTCAATAGTGGAAGATTTATTTGAATCGATTCTTTAAAAGTATTGAGATCATACGATTTTCATACGTTAAGCATTCTTTTATTATGCACCTGAAATAAATGTATTTTATGAGAAATTTCAAACGTCCACAAAGTTATATTCCAAAATTAAGCCATTAATAAAAATAATAAAACATTTTTAGTACTTTTTCCACATAAAATTTATTAGATCAGGACCGGTTTCGCTCATGATGAGCATTGTCAACTGATAAGAAAAACAATAAAACAGTGATATTTATACAAAAGTTAAGTGATAAAAACAAGGTATGACAAACAATTGGTATTACAACCTAGCAAAAGAATTGAAGTAAAATACAAGGAAAATAAACTATAAATAAAAAGTTGAAGACCACTTAGCAATGAAACTATTATGTCAAAAATTTCATTGCTAAGTGAATTAATTAATTGAAAGTGAGTAAATTTTCTACATTTTGATGAGTGGTGTTTTCCCCACTCTTATACAGTGTCAGGGAACCTACTTTTCCTTCAGCTGATTGAAGCAAATTTAAACCGACTTTACCTTTTTCAAGAGCCATTTGAGGTATCATATAATTTCCTTTATGTGTACCCGGTGTGTGCCCTAAAAAGTGGGATAAAGCATTCACATATGCATTGTTTTTTCCAGCTACTTGACTCATAGTTGCAACACGGTGTCGCAGTCCAGTTGAGGTTATATGATCTGGATTTATAAAGGAAAACCTACTTCTTAGTTCCCTTAAAATTTTTGTGCCACAAAAATAAGGTTCACCTCCTAGTTTTGGAAATAAATATTTGTTTTCATTTGAAATTCCAACTAAATTTCTGTATGCAAATATAGTGTCTACATTCTTTTTCATCTGATTTCGGAGAAGTATTGGAACTGTTCTTCCCCCTTTTCCTGGAATATGGAAGCAATATAATGCATTTATAGCATCTTGCTTCTCAGTACTCATAACTTCTAATATTTCTTTAGGGATATCTTGTTTTTCATGTCGGCCGGCTAAATAATTTTCTAACGGAGCTCTCGCTGCTTCACCCGCTCGCCGTCTATTAAAAATTATAATATGGGCAATGGTTATTTTACACAGTTCCTCAGCGGCATAAGATTTTTCTTTTTCGAATCTTTGTGCCATACTCATTTCCAGTTTCATTACTTCTGCGCAATTTTTTTTAATATCAGCAGTTAAAGGCATAACATCATCTTTCAGCAATTTTTCGCTTTTTTCCTAGATTTTTCAGCGTTGGTGGATATTTCGAATTTACGAGCGTGATTTAAGATTAGTTTAAAATCAGTTATTTTATTTTTTATGATGTCTTTAGATGCAGTGGTCAGTATAGAATTTTGTATAGTGCGACGCATAAAAATATCAGCACAATCTTTTATAGCTGTAAAAAGACGTTGTGGCATGCTAGGAGATTTTACGAAACCTGTTATTTCATTGTATCCACTATTTATTTTTACAGCATTCATGAAATCATTGAAATGTAATGGATCAAATGCTAACTCAAGTGATGTTATTTCAGGATTTTTTTCTCGGATGACCATGTACAGCTTAGCAAGGTCTCTCATCTTTGATGTTATGTGTGTCTTTAAATGGTTTTCTTGGACGACGGAGATGGGTTTAAGGGTGGTGCATATAATGTCATCATCATCCGATATCAGCGGGCCTAAAAAAATAATATTAAATAAGAATTATATATAGTAAATAACATAAAAATTAATAACATTATTAAAATGTAGTGATATTAAATAATGTATTTAATACATACCTACAATATAATACATTTATAAATAAATAAATAAACTGAAAGAATAGTCAAAGAGAAAACAAATGTACAATAAATACAGCAAATAATATATTATTTAAGAAAGATAAAACTGTCTCAGTGTGGTAGGTATGTACACCCAATCCTTTTTTACGCGATACATTGATCCAGAAAGTGGCGCGTAAAAAAACTCACTTTCATATAATGTGATAAATCGGTTTCAAAAATCAAAATATCGCGTAAAAAAATATCAAATATTTGTGAAAAATTAAAATTGTTATTAAAATTCGCGATTTTTTTTTACATATAAAATCTAATTTCTTTATTGATTATAAAAATAAAATAAAAAACAGACAGACAGAAGCAACAAACGTATTGAATTTTACTTGAATTTTCCTCGTACACATTTGATAAATTCCTAGATTCAGATCAGAGTCAATTATTATTACATTAGATTTGACCCGAAAACAGTTAAAACTGATTTTTTGAAATGCGCAAGTGTAAAATATATGCAGGTGTTTATTTGGCACGTGCCTAAAACATCTCACAAAAAATTGCTTTTTAATTAAAAAAAAATAATTTCCTATGGGGTTTGTATTTATTATTTTATAATTGAAATATTTGGACGTCTGGAGGGCATTTATTAGATAGAGTAGCTCTCTAAAATGTATGACCGGGAAACGTGCTATTCAACGAATATAATAAATGCATAGTATTTAAACAAGTTTTCAAAAAAAGTCAAAAAACGCGTAAGATCGAGTAAATCGTGTAAAGAAAAGCAACGATGCCGTCTAAAAAATCGCGTAAAGAAGGATAAGGTTTAATGACATTGTAAGCGAATATTACCTGAATCTGACGATGACCTATCAAATACATTGTCTTGTTCCAGCATTTTTTCCACATTCTCAATAACCAATTCTTGACTTTTGGATATTGGTGTACCGGGAAGAAAGGAACTATCTGGCTTGGAAATATTTCCATCTATAAAATATTAATAAAACACATTTAAAAAACATTATTATTAACACATATAGGTCCGCAGATTTGCATACTAAAACATGCGCGGGAGCCGGCCGAATTTTGGGGAAATGGATTTTTTTTTGCGCTCACGTTTAAATTGCGATAACTATTTAACCGATTGATGTATATTTTTTTTTCTTTCAGAAAAGCGTTCGTATGGTTTTATACATATAAAAATATGATAAAATCAGTGTTTCTCAACCGAGGGTTTCATATAAAGAGTCTTAACAACTTAAAAATAAAGTTATTTAGTAAGAAATGGCTATAAAGAGTTGCAATAATATACACTAATTTAAAATAAAGTTACTGGTTACTAACCCCCCCCCCCCCATCTCCTTCTTCTCAGCAACGACAACTATTTTAGTTTTTTTGAGATATTGTAAAACCGAAAATAAACATCTGTTCTATATCGTAAGGTTTTATTCGCAACTCTCAGATATTTTTAAATAATTCTTGTTATATTTCAATTATTTAAATATTTTAAATCTTTGAGAATCGTTTGTTTTTGTTAGAATGGTGCAGGTATATGCTATTAATGAATGGTGGCCATTCATATGTGTAATAATTATGAAGCATTAGGGTCACATTTTTTTCACAACAGAGCCATAAACTTTACAGAAAAAATAGCTCCTTGTCAACAGCGTCTCGAAAAGGGCAATAAGAATTACATAATTTATTGCTATTGGCAAGCCAAACATATATTCAGTAAAAGCGGTGCTTTGTTCGAAGTAAAATAATGATTTCATTTCTTTGAATTTAGGGTTGACTTTCCAACAAGAATTAGTTGCAAAATGTCTACAAAAGAAAAAAAGGATACAGATGTAAAATGAATCTGAGACAATGGATCTGTGTTATATAATTATTGTCATGACTAATTTCACTTTCGTAAAAATCCCATAGAACAAACACTTATTTTTTTGTAAAGAATTGTGAAGCAGCCAAAGAAGCAATAAATAAACTTATCCGAAAATTTAACCCATATTTATATACGTAAACGAAGCAAAAGATCTAACAAAAAAAGATGCATTTTTCCATGAAAATAATATTACACCAAACGTTAAACGTTATACAAAAAATATTATTTACTAGGTGATACTGTGGAATTACTTCTATATTTACGATTAAAAAAAAAATATTTTTAATATATTTGTTTGACATTATCAATTTTAATATCACTGGCAACCTTGATGTTAAATGTGAAGAAAAAAAATCATCACACAAAGTACCTTTTTTTTGTGTAAACTTACACTCGGCAAAACGAACAGATATGTTCGCGCGGACTCCTGCGCACTGAAAGTGAGATGCACACATATGTTCGCCCGGACTCCTGAGTGTTAATAGAATTAATTATTTTATGATAATTCCATGATTATTACATTTACACAGTACAATACAATGTGATAATGTACCTCGTATTATACAAAATAATTTTAGTCCGAGTATAAGAAAGCCAACAACAATTCATCATCCTCAATATTTCAGGTAATGTGATGCAAACTTACCCCCTGTTTCCGTATGTACCTTTGAAAGGTACATAATCTTTTCGATACGACTCTGATACATGTTACTTCTATTGTCCGTTGTACACAACTGTTCAGTTAAAAAACAGTTAAAAAAATACTCAGACGGCCTTGGTCCGTCGCGATTCGATTCCCCCCTCCAAAGCCCTTGCTGACAGAGCAAAATTTTGGCAACGCTGCACTGTGAGATCTAGTTATCGCTTTAAAAAATGAATGGACATGATCACTCAAATGCTACTCTATATTCAGGGATAAAAAAGTATATAGTAGCATATTTGCTGCACGCGAAATTCGCACTTATTTCACCATCGGTATCAGCTTGTCAAGCGCAACACAACCATATATAAATCTCCATCGACCAATGATCACATAAGTGACAAATGAGCCAGTAATTCTAAATAATCAAGTACGCCCGGTAATTTGAAGACGTGTTGTGCCACAAAGTGCCGTAAGATATACTTATATATATATTGTTTATTCAAAATCCGCCGATTCTAATTAAATTGCCAGAAAGAATCGAAAAAGAAAAGTGACTATAACATAAATCTAACATGCCTAACTCTGATAAGATTTCCCTTAAACACACTCTTTCTTCTCTGTTGTGAATATTCAATCAGCCGTGTTTTTAAAGATCTTTCAGACCTCACTCTCGAACAAACTACGTACAATTGAGCATGAGCAAACACTGATTGAGGAAAAAATAGACCCACCCTATCAAATGTTTGGGCCTGCAATTTTCTTTTTTGTCATCTCATAAACTAACGTAATCCCTAACAGGTAGAATTGTTTTTTTTACATTGTCAAAATACATTGTAAAACATTGTGAACCGAACGGTCTAGCGCATTCAAATTGAACCAAGCAGTCTAATGTGTATTACACGTTAATCTTAAGGCCTCTTCTTCATTGCCCTGCTGAAAATATACTTTTTCACCACCTGGCAAATGAACACCGAGTAAAAATGTTGTATGATATTGGTCATGAATCGGATTTTCAAAAAGACGCTAAGCGGCCTCTGGAGCACTGATAAATCGACAATAAATTATTTTATTTCATCATGAACTATTGTATCGGTATCACTAACATCTTGAATATTCTGTCTTATCTCTATGCGTGCACAGTCATTTCCTTTCGTCAAATATTTATGTATGTATTTTACAGCTATTACTGACGAACAAACTTCTACATTGATATGAGCATTGAATTTTCTAGTTAATTAGAGGCTATACGGAACTCCAAAAGTATTGTCCACTTTAAATTTCCGAACAATGTGATTTTCCAAAGTATTATTTCTATGTCTATATTCAGAATATCCACTGACATCCAGATCAGTTTCATCCCTGAAAGCTTTTGGAAATCGTTTGGAACATTTTCCCTCAACCTCAAAAAACCGAAGAAGTGTTTGCAAAACCACTCGGTTCGTGAATGTTATTTTTTAAAACTGCCGTAGAAATTCTGGTCTCTATCTGGCAACTCGGCACTTACTACACTATTAATCTCGGAGCTGGAATGGAATTTGTCTGATTCACAAAATGTGAAAAGACCATGCAGATGTGGCAAACCTCTTTTTTGTTCTTCTATCACATAAACATACGCTATTACCTTGTTATTCTAACAACAGCCATCGAATCTTAGTACATTTTCCTCATGTTCCGAGGTCTAACTATAAAAGAAGAACACAATATATTTCCTGCACGAATACTACTCGTCAAACTTTCTAACAACAGCCATCGAATCTTAGTGCATTTTCCTCATGTTCCGAGGTCCACCTATAAAAGAAGAGGACATTATATTTCCTGCACGAATACTACTAAATCTTAGTACATTTTCCTCATGTTCCGAGGTCTAACTATAAAAGAAGAACACAATATATTTCCTGCACGAATACTACTCGTCAAACTTTCTAACAACAGCCATCGAATCTTAGTGCATGTTCCGAGGTCCACCTATAAAAGAAGAGGACAGTATATTTCCTGCACGAATACTACTAAATCTTAGTACATTTTCCTCATGTTCCGAGGTCTAACTATAAAAGAAGAACACAATATATTTCCTGCACGAATACTACTCGTCAAACTTTCTAACAACAGCCATCGAATCTTAGTACATTTTCCTCATGTTCCGAGGTCCACCTATAAAAGAAGAGGACAGTATATTTCCTGCACGAATACTACTAAATCTTAGTGCATTTTCCTCATGTTCCGAGGTCCAACTATAGAAGAAGAACACAATATATTTCCTGCACGAATACTACTCGTCAAACTTTCTAACAACAGCCATCGAATCTTAGTACATTTTCCTCATGTTCCGAGGTCCACCTATAAAAGAAGAGGACAGTATATTTCCTGCACGAATACTACTAAATCTTAGTGCATTTTCCTCATGTTCCGAGGTCCAACTATAGAAGAAGAACACAATATATTTCCTGCACGAATACTACTCGTCAAACTTTCTAACAACAGCCATCGAATCTTAGTGCATTTTCCTCATGTTCCGAGGTCCACCTATAAAAGAAGAGGACAGTATATTTCCTGCACGAATACTACTAAATCTTAGTACATTTTCCTCATGTTCCGAGGTCCAACTATAAAAGAAGAACACAATGTATTTCCTGCACGAATACTACTCGTCAGCTTTCTGCTTAGTCGAGGTAAGATGATATATCTCACCTGAAATTTTTTAAAAAATGGACCTTTTCCTGGAATATTTACAATGTTGGCGTCAAAAGAAGCGAAGGCACTGGCATTATTATATTGACGAATATAATCTGAAAGTTTTAGCGTTGGGTGAGCTATCTAATAAGAAGATTTTTAAGCTCTACTGGATATTCTGGCTGCTGGTTTAAAAAACGTTTTTCGCTATGGCAACAACTGCTTTAATCGAAGGCTTTCAGCAGAAAAATGTACTGCTCTACATTGGTCACCACCAGCACATTGAATATTTAAAGGACCTTAAAAGTGGAAAGGTGGCGAAGTGGCATTTTTTTTTTACAGATATGTGTCTGCAGAAGTTTAATCGCGAATCAAGTGTGAGGCCGAGGTATTTTACCGTTCGTGCCCACGGGATGTCTGTGTTTCGCATCCGGATGCGTTTGATGTTCTTATCATGTCTATTTGGCCTGCGACTGAAGGTTATTGCAGTGCTATTTTCAGGATGTATTTGAATGCGCCAGTTGGCGAACCAGGCTTGAATGTCCGCACTTGCATTTTGTGGAAGTGCGGTGGCTCTGTTTCTGTTTAGCGATCGTGCTAGGATCGCTGTGTTGTCTGCATATTGCGCGACGATTGTTTCGTTACTCCCGGGTATGAAGGCGGGTATTGGAATGTCGCGAGTGTAAAGGTTGTACAGCAGGGGCGATAAGGTGAAGTGTCTGTGACGGAAGCCGTGTTGCTCATCCGGGATGAGGTTTTTTCCCTCACAAACTCTTCCAGTCGGGATCTATTTACACGCTCCAATAGCTTTCCCATTATCGGGAGTAAGCTAATGGGTCCGTGATTTTCTGAAATCTGGTGCGGTTTGCCTTTATTTCTATGTCTATATTCAGAATATCCACTGACATCCGGATCAGTTTCATCCCTGAAAGCTTTTGGAAATCGTTTGGAACATTTTCCCTCAACCTCAAAAAACCGAAGAAGGGTTTGCAAAACTACTCGGGTCGTGTATGTTATTTTTTGAAACTGCCGTAGAAATTCTGGTCTCTATCTGGCAACTCGGCCCTTACTACACTATTAATCTCGGAGCTGGAATGGAATTTGTCTGATTCACAAAATGTGAAAAGACCATGCAGATGTGGCAAACCTCTTTTTTGTTCTTCTATCACATAAACATACGCTATTACCTTGCTATGGATATATTTTTACTAAAACACTTATTCAATGTTGGTTCAACTTTATTCCATATACAATTTACACTTTAAGATAAATCACTTAAGCTTATTATCCTATGATACGATTTGAGTATCGAGGCGTCTCTACTTCGCTGTAAAAGTTTCGATTTGAACGCTAGATTTGGAGAAGGACTTGGATATCGATATAGGTTTATTGTTACAATAAATTGTCATAGATAATTTAACATAACACTCTATGCTATAATGTTGTGTATACATAACAACCTTACTAAATATCTCTCTATTAATCATATCATTGATGAACTCATCGACCTTGACTTGAAACACTCGCACAATTGAATCTGCTCTATCAGAAGAGGCCTTTTGCCATTCTTCCTATTCATTTTGTATCTTCCCAATTGGGATTGCAGGTGAACGTAATGAACAGATCTGTGCGACCAAACTTTCTAACAACAGCCATCGAATCTTAGTACTTTTTCCTCATGTTACGAGGTCCACCTATAAAAGAAGAACACAATATATTTCCTGCACGAATACTACTCGTCAAACTTTCTAACAACAGCCATCGAATCTTAGTACATTTTCCTCATGTTCCGAGGTCCACCTATAAAAGAAGAGGACAGTATATTTCCTGCACGAATACTACTAAATCTTAGTGCATTTTCCTCATGTTCCGAGGTCCAACTATAGAAGAAGAACACAATATATTTCCTGCACGAATACTACTCGTCAAACTTTCTAACAGCAGCCATCGAATCTTAGTACATTTTCCTCATGTTCCGAGGTCCACCTATAAAAGAAGAGGACAGTATATTTCCTGCACGAATACTACTAAATCTTAGTACATTTTCCTCATGTTCCGAGGTCTAACTATAAAAGAAGAACACAATATATTTCCTGCACGAATACTACTCGTCAAACTTTCTAACAACAGCCATCGAATCTTAGTGCATTTTCCTCATGTTCCGAGGTCCACCTATAAAAGAAGAGGACAGTATATTTCCTGCACGAATACTACTAAATCTTAGTGCATTTTCCTCATGTTCCGAGGTCCAACTATAGAAGAAGAACACAATATATTTCCTGCACGAATACTACTCGTCAAACTTTCTAACAACAGCCATCGAATCTTAGTGCATTTTCCTCATGTTCCGAGGTCCACCTATAAAAGAAGACGACAGTATATTTCCTGCACGAATAGTACTAAATCTTAGTACATTTTCCTCATGTTCCGAGGTCCAACTATAAAAGAAGAACACAATGTATTTCCTGCACGAATACTACTCGTCAGCTTTCTGCTTAGTCGAGGTTAGATGATATATTTCACCTGAAATTTTTAAACAATATGGATCTTTTCCTGGAATATTTACAATGTTGGCGTCAAAAGAAGCGAAGGCACTGGCATTATTATATTGACGAATAAAATCTGAAAGTTTTAGCGTTGGGTGAGCTATCTAATAAGAAGATTTTTAAGCTCTACTGGATATTCTGGCTGCTGGTTTAAAAAACGTTTTTTGCTATGGCAACAACTGCTTTAATCGAAGGCTTTCAGCAGAAAAATGTACTGCTCTACAATGGTCACCACCAGCACATTGAATACTTAAAGGACCTTAAAAGTGGAAAGGTGGCGAAGTGGCATTTTTTTTTTACAGATATGTGTCTGCAGAAGTTTAATCGCGAATCAAGTGTGAGGCCGAGGTATTTTACCGTTCGTGCCCACGGGATGTCTGTGTTTCGCATCCGGATGCGTTTGATGTTCTTATCATGTCTATTTGGCCTGCGACTGAAGGTTATTGCAGTGCTATTTTCAGGATGTATTTGAATGCGCCAGTTGGCGAACCAGGCTTGAATGTCCGCACTTGTATTTTGTACAAGTGCGGTGGCTCTGTTTCTGTTTAGCGATCGTGCTAGGATCGCTGTGTTGTCTGCGTATTGCGCGACGATTGGCAACAACTGCTTTAATCGAAGGCTTTCAGCAGAAAAATGTACTGCTCTACAATGGTCACCAGTACATTGAATATTTAATGGACCTAAAAAGTGGATAGGTGGCGAAGTGGCATTCGGTGTTCCTCCAGTAGCACATTTGTACGTAGGACGTTTTATAACGACTGCCTGTCTAAGATTCTAACACTCTTTCCGTTGATTTTATTGGTCTATCATCCGTCACCTGATTGTTAATGTCAATGATACATTCATGCTCGCCTGTTATGGTTATAAACACTCATATTAAATCTTACAATATGCGTTCTTCTTCATTCAGATTCGCTCTTATCTCATGCTGTGCTTCTGCCACTCTCAGTCTAGAGCAGCCATACATTTTTTTCCTCTGGGCTGGATTCCGATTTTTGCTTTTCTACGTGGGCCCCAACATATTAATTTATTTATTTTATGTATGTACAGTGGAACCCCGATCTACCGTTCTCGCATTGTTCGTTTTCCCGCATTAATCGTTTATTTTTCATAGTCCCGGCCAAACACCCATAAGAACAATGTTAAATAATCCCGCATTAACCGTTCCCCGATTTACCGTTTTCCTCGATCTATCGTTTAAATACTTTGGTCCCGTCACAAATATTATCCCGATTGACCGTTTTCGTTAAATATTTCTCATACTTAGTCTTGCTCGTATTTCGTTTTGCGTTTTTTTCAGTGGAACCCCGATCTTTCGTTCTCGCTATCTTCGTTTTATTGCATGGACCGTTTAATTTTTACTCGACTAAGACTTCGTAATAACAATGTTTAATAATTCCACGTTAATCATTCCTCGATTTATTGATTTCCTCGATCTATCATCTAAATATTATCATCCTGTCCTAATTAGGATTACCGATTGACCATTTATGTTGATAATTTCTTTTTTGACTCATAAATAGCCTTACATCGCATCTGGTTGCGCGAATATTTCCAACTGAAAAGTAAAAACTAAAATACCTAAATAAAGAAAACTAGAACTCTAGCTGAGAAACTGAAAACAATTCAGGGCGTTGAAAAAAACATATAGCAAAAAAAAGTTAATTAGAAAAGTACGCGTGTTTGAAGGGTGGGTGTCTATTAAAATTTAAGTATCCAACTACGAATAGGCAACTTAGTATTTATAATTAAGCAATTAAAGAATAAATTTATATATTCTTTAATTAAAAAAGTCAAATAAATATATGAGTTGGTTGAAAATTAAAAAAAAATGGTATTATTTGAAGATTTCCCGCATTATCGGTTTCCCGCATTATTCGTTGATTTTTCCGGTCCCTTGGAAAACGTAGAATCGGGGTTTCACTGTATTATGATATCAAAATAAAACTATTTTATTTTTTGTTGATATTTATTTATTAACTCATTAAAGCCGGGAGCAAATCGGTGCAAAATACCCCCTGGGGCGGGGCCGATTTGCTAAAAAATAGGATTTCCTAAATTGAACATAACGTTTAAACTTATCTATCGATTTTGATAAAAATTTAAATATAGGGTCCCAAAAAACTTTTTCAATTACCGTAATAAGATTTTTAGACAGGGGTTGTCAATATTTTTATGCACAAAAATCTAAAAAGGTTGAAAACTAAACATTTTAATTAAACAGTTAATTTGTATTTATTCTTTAATAAAGTAATAAATCCCTTTTCAGATCCCGTCATAGAAGAACATCCATCAGTGCACACACAAACCAATTTTTTTATATCAATATTATTCTTCTCTAGAAAAATACTAACATTATCGAGATAGTCTGTGCCTCTGGTTTGTTTCTTCATTGGAAGGAATTTTAAAAAATCTTCATGAATTGAGTTCTGTTCAGTACAATATCTAACGAAAACTGAACACTGTGATGTTGCTGAAATGTCAGTGCTTGAATCCAAAGTCAAACTAAAATATTTACAATTTTGCAAATCTTCTATGATGTGGTCAAAAATATACTTTGTTAAGTACATTTCTACATTTGTACAAGTTGTTCTTCATTCAGATTCGTTCTTCTTTCACGCTGTGCTTCTGCTGCACTCGGTCTAGAACATTGAAGTTCTTCTTCATTCTGACTCGCTCTTCGTTCTCGCACTGCCTCAGCCATTTTTTCTCTAGCTATAACCGCCTTGATTGATATATGGCATTATTTTCTAGAAATAACTATATCCGTTCCATTATTTCTTGGAATTATGTGCGGTTATCCCATGCTATAACAATAGTTGTACCCATCAACAAAAATCACCCGTTTTTCTTGGGGCTACCCTCTGATACCTGCTTTCATTCAATACACATCAGTCTTTTTGAGGGTTTCTTAACCACAAGAATTGTTTTTTTTTTACAATTATTAGCACATTTTAAATCACATTCTCTCATTTCCCGGGACATGTGACTACAAAGTCTCAGGACTCAAGACAGCAAAAAACCTGAGACGTCTCGACACAATCCCTACTGGCCATAATGTAATATCCTTAGGGTATTCAGAAGTACATCTCTGCAGTGCAAATCGCTACATTTTCGGTAACATTTTCGGTAACGTGTTCGTGTGTGTTCTCATATTTTTTCGATCGATCACATCTGCTGTGTTCGTCGCCGGTTGGTATATGGTTTGCTCTATCAGAGCTGCAATAACAGTTGTTATCGAGTGCAAATTGGTAATCTATATCTGATTGTAGAACATGTGGGGCCCTGAAATGAAAACAACATTTTGAAGATCACTTTTGCTACAACCCTTTTCGAAGTAAGTGGCCTCAGAAAACTGTATTTTGTCAAATGTTCCTTGTAATGCAAAGCAAAGCTTTATTCGCATATAGGTAAACTTTGGAAATCAACTAAGTCCACTTGTCCTCTTTGATTTAGTTCAGAAACAGTGATAGAACGGACACCTGCCTGTGAGGTCTTGGATTTTTTTGTACACTGCTGTATACACATTTTTATTATTGCAATAGATATGTTTGCAGTGTCCTGATTTTTTTGTGAGATTTTTTTCACCTTTATGTCTAAATGCTAGGTAGCTATCATTAATAATAGACAACACGTTCCGTCTGGTCGCCATAATTTTTTGGTTTTTTTTTTGTCACTTTTGTAACGCTTGCTAAATTCAGCAACATAAAACTTTTCTTGATATGATTATATTGTCTATCTTTACATCTACATCTCTCTTATTGTTAGATATGGTACAATTGTACAATGTGCATGTTCTGTACAAACTATTGAAAAAAAATGATTCAAATGCAAATGAGTTAACGGATTTCTTAAATAGTTTTTAACTCGTTATAAAACTGGAAAATAAACATTTACCAATTGCATTACAAATAGGTAAAATCAAAAAGATTTTCATAATAGGTTCAACTTTTGGAAATGTAGACTGCATACCTGAGATCTGTTGGTTGTTCGAGCCAAGTCTTCACACATGTTGAGGCATCCCAATATGATAAAGGTTTTCCTATCATTTTAATTAAACTTGACACATGCTCGATTTGAAAGTATAATTTTCTTCACTTGTATTTATGTCATTCATAATACTAAAGCCTTGTTGAGCTCGACACTGCTGATGGAAATAGTATTAATATTTTTTTTATGAGAGATTTTTTCCTGCACCGAATGATGCGTAGATTAGGTCTTAATTTGTATCATCAAAATTTCTGAAATCGTTGATGGCTACTTCAAATTTTAAAAGTTGGCTAACGTGTTTGAATTTCACAAATAAACACAAAAGTAAGAAGGGGAAAGGTCTAAGAAACTACACGTCTTAACGATAGATACGGTGGTCAAGTTGATTTCTACTTTAAATTTTAAATAGTTGGCTTAACACGTTTAATTTGTTTTAATTAATTTACATCTATCCGCGTTGATAATATGTTTTCAAAGTTCCAAGAAGAAGGCTCTAATAAATCAATAAGTGCTAATATATATCTTAATAATCTTGACTACTTGAATGATTTATTCTTTTCAGGAATTAAAGTGGTCTGTTGATAAATGTCTTCCTTTAAGGTTTATGATAACACTTTGAAGTAATCCTTTTCTGGGCAATTTGTCTTTCGTTTCGTAATTGTCACTTAATTGATTTTCAGTCACTTGTATATACTGTATTTGTTTGCTAATGCATTAAATGCATACATAGAATGACGTCACTTATGAACAATGTACCATTCAAAGTTTTGACACATTAAAAATAAAACCTTAAAAATAATTTAACTGAAAATAAACTACATTCTAATGAACAAACAAATGAAAAGTTCTTATTACAGTGTATAATGTTATTTCACTTGCTATTTTTAACACTAAACGCCTCCGTCTTCTCGTCGGTGATAACATGCGGACTCGGTTATTATTATATTTTTTCCAGGATTCTAAGTTAGCACAATGTTTTTCTTTTTTTTTGAGTTGATATTTTATTTCCCAGTCCGTTTATTTGCAAAAAAAAGATTTTAACTCCGGGATCTCCTTAAAAATCTTCATTGTTTCGGACAGGATCCATTTGGGACCAATCCAGGGTAATTTCGTCTTCTTATTATTATCGATTTCTGATTGACTGTCTATGAACTAGTGACTATGAAAGTCTCTTCCTCCATTTTGGGATTTTCCAAAGAAAATAAATTGCACAATAAAATTTCCCAAAAGCACACTCGCGAAAACAAAATGAAGACTGTTAAGAGGATATAGTACCTTTACGCCTGAAAACAGAGTAAATCGATCGTTTGCCATCGACGAAATCTCGTGAACCGTTCACTTAAAAAAAATTTTTTTTCAAATATTACATTTTCCAAACGCTTTTTTACACTATTACATTTTTTTTTTCATGAAAATAGTCATATTTTCAAGAATAAAAGGCAAAAAGTTCACACAGAATTTTTCAACTGCTTTCGTTTTGATCATTTTTAGAGTTTATTGTAAGATACCGAAGTTTAATGTCTTGGAAAGAAATGCAGATAAAGGTTTGTTTAAGAAAGTGATTTGAGCAGAATTTCCAATTTATGTAATATAATGATTGTACATCTATTTGAAATGTACCATTTTTCCCACTTTTTCTGACTGATTTTTAAAGCATAATTGGATCATAAATACTTCTAAAAAAAATTGGAATAATAAAACATTTTATTGTTTACATTTAAAAGCAAAAAAAAAATTAAAAAATTGTCATACCAATAAATAATAACTATTTTTCGGGGATGTGTTTTTCTTGCCGTAAATTTCGCAGACCCAGTCAGTGTGAGAAAGACGTTCGTACTGAGTGCACTGCCACATATTACTCTGCATTAACTTAAAACACTGGTCATACAAATGAATCGAAGAAATGTATTTTTTATTTTGCGATAAAAAAGTTGTTGCGCAAAATAGCGGTTAGGGTTAGGGTTGCTCAATGCGCTTACAAATAATATTATTATTTATAATACAATAATGTCTTTTCCAATAGCGATTATTTTAAAGACCAGTATTTAGCTTAATGGATAAGCATTTTGAAATATTTATTTGGCAATGCTTTTAAAAAGAGATTCTATTCAATATAATAGTAGCAGTAGTTGAATAAAAAGATTTTTCACATTAGTAGTTTTGAATCATTTCTATATTTCAAAAGATTTTTGCTAAAAAAACAAAGTTCGTCATCTAAATCGAAAAAAAACTTGAAAATTATTGGATAAGGTAAGATATTAACAGTAAATATTTTTTAAGAATCATACAGATGGTAAACCATGTTTTTTTGCAACGTAGAGTTTTTATTAGGAATTTTTTCAATAATTTCATTTTAACTTATATATACGTGTACCATCAGATCGTCTTTAGTCAGCCAAGTATGAAATGTTAATTCTTTTGACTATTTTGTTTACATACACATCATTAAATATATTTTTCAAAAAAAAATCGAGCCGCTCATTTTTCACGACTCCGGCCAAAATACCGCGACTCCGACTCCACAGCCCTGGTTTTTTTAATTGAATACATTTTTCTACCGTCAAACTTGTTTTTTTAAAGTTATAATTGAATAAAACAGAATGCTAGAAAATATTCGAAATTGATATATGACAAATATATATACATATGTATGGATACATAATAAACTTGTGAAATATATTAATTCATACATTTAAGTCATTTTTTGTACCACCCAACAAAGTTAGTCCGATGCAGCCGATATAACTTAACGACTTTAATTTATCTATTATATTAAATGATTGAAAACCATATTTTTTCGATAACTTACCAAATTATGTAACAATATTATACCTACAATACATTAATATTCAAATCAATCACATGGTTTGAATTACTTTTAATATTATTAGTATTATGTTTTTTTGTCACAGCCCTGAATGTCGAACTTGTATATTGGCGAGAGAAAAAAAGTTCCCAAACATTATACAAAAATACGAATATATTTATGCAATTGATATAAATTATACAAATAACTTTTTTTGATCAGGCATACTATTCATTTAGTTTCTTCCTTATTGAATTAGTGTTAGGCTATATAAAAACTTGAAGTAAAAATAAACACATCATAACATTTGGTTATGACTTTAAAGACATGCATGGATTATGAATATTTTCGATAGTTTCGGCATTCACTAAAGACAAAATCATTTTATAACAAATTAACAAATAAACTTTGTCATTCCACTAATTGTTTACAAATTGTAACACGTTTTTGGCTTTTTCGAGAAGCGTCTTCATACCAACTATCTTAAAGCTATTATTAGTTAATGAAATTTACCTTTATTCTAAGTAATCAGTGGAATAACTAAGTTTTCTGATAGCAAACATGTTTTTATTCCGTGAATTCAGTATATATTTTTTTTTTTTTTGAAAATGATTACAAATATCCTCCAAGATAGCTTAGATGTCCAACAAGAAATATAAGACATAGTTAATATAATTTTCGGAAAATCCACTGTCAGAACTATGGCGTGAACCAGAAATAACTATCAACTGAAATTTATATTTATTTTAGAACTCAATACTTTTTCCATTTTAATCTTATTATGTCAATATTTTTTATTCAACAGAATGTTTTTAACTGTATTCATATTAAAATCAATATCATAACAAATAGGTTATACAAAATTAAAAATAAAAACAAATTAATAGAAAATTTAAATTAACTTTGATTATTTCACGTATTGTGTAACTAACTGTGACACGTGTTTCGCCTCTTTCAGAGGCATCTTCAGACTTACTATCGCAAAGTTTGCTTAAGTAATGAAGCAAGATTGATTCTAACATTTTAAAATTATAAAATTACAAAATGGATTGGGTTTTTTTTTCCTTTTAAGAGGAGCAAGGAGGGGGGTGTAGAATCGAAATAAAGCAAACAGATAATGATACTAATTTTACTAATGAGTTGTAAACAATCAGAATGGGATTTTTCCTTTTTAATGGAAGCAAAGAGGGGATTATAAAATCGAAACAGTGCAAACAAATTTAATCATACTACTAATGACGTTAAACATTACAAACTATTAAAACTAATGAGCTACAGTCAATCATCTAGGTTTGTCTCATAGTAAATAATATTTTTTCAGGAGAGAAGAAAGCAAACGATAATATTAAAAACTGGCGTAGAATTATTTATTTAGGAGACATCTCGTCAAAGATAGTTAAATTTTTGCCAGACAATATAGAACCCGCGTTTTATACAGTAAATAATTTAGGTAAAATTTTATTGAACAGTAAAGATCGCGTAGATTCATCGTCACAGAGTGGTATCTATCGACTCTCTTGTGGAGACTGTCAAGCGTCTTATGTTGGACAGACAGGTAGAAACTTTAATATTAGAATTAAAGAACATATAAGATGTCTAAAAAGTAACAATTTTTCTGAGTTTGCCAATCATTTAATAGAAAATAATCATAATTTTAATCAGATTTGTAATTTAGAAATACTCCACCGAGTAAATAAAAAGGGTTTAAAGATGAATAGCTAAGAATTTTTAGAAATTAATAAAACTCTTAACAAAAAAGAAATATTATTAAATAATATTCTTAATAGCACAGGCGGTTCCCCGTTACTCAAATTGTTTCCAATTAATAGAGTAATCACAAACCTAGATGATTGACTGTAGCTCATTAGTTTTAATAGTTTGTAATGTTTAACGTCATTAGTAGTATGATTAAATTTGTTTGCACTGTTTCGATTTTATAATCCCCTCTTTGCTTCCATTAAAAAGGAAAAATCCCATTCTGATTGTTTACAACTCATTAGTAAAATTAGTATCATTATCTGTTTGCTTTATTTCGATTCTACACCCCCCTCCTTGCTCCTCTTAAAAGGAAAAAAAAACCCAATCCATTTTGTAATTTTATAATTTTAAAATGTTAGAATCAATCTTGCTTCATTACTTAAGCAAACTTTGCGATAGTAAGTCTGAAGATGCCTCTGAAAGAGGCGAAACACGTGTCACAGTTAGTTACACAATACGTGGAATAATCAAAGTTAATTTAAATTTTCTATTAAAATGAACTTCCACAAAGTTACCGCCGAAACCATCGAAAGTATAAAAACAAATTATTTCAATATATTAGAGAAAGTTTGAGAAATTTGTATTGTATGGTTTATCTTGTTTATTTCTTTTATTATTTCGTTTGACAAAACACCGTCTCTGATTTACATTTATTAAATACGATGGCTTACTGTTTCTATCAATAACTCATATGTAGCATTATAAGTCATTTTCACGGTATATATAATTAACGCATTGTTTCAGTTACATATAATTTTTGCAACAGATATTAGAAGGATATTAGGAAGTAAATTAGATTGTCAGTCTTTGCTACGAAGATAAAAAAGTATTTACTGATTTTCGTCAATAACAAATTGTTTTATATGAAAACCCTTATTACTGTCTAAATATCCATCCGTGTGTTAGGTGGTATTGCTATTTTTGTAATGAAATATACAAATGTTTTGCTTGTTTTGATACTGTAAAAATACGTATTGTGGTGGTTACTTATTTAAGTCAGTGCAATATTTATGCTGTAGGTCAAATTTAAGTTTTGCAATCCTACTGAGTCGCCTTAAGAGACTGAAGTTTCTGAGGGTGGATCGCCCGAAGGTAAACTACGCACACGGGTAGTGAGTGGGGTGCGACCAATAGGGAGAGCGAGAGTGGTCATCGTATGATCTATACTTTGACCAATAGAGTTGCTCGAGGAGAGATTTCTAATAACAAACTCTTCGGCATTGCTGGCTGGTCCAGGGTTGTGATTTATGACCAACCCTTGTCGGCTAAAATCATTGATGTACACCAATGGCTAAAACCAAAGCCCCCTTTAGTGAAAGCCATGCTATGGACTTGAAAACAGGTACTTTTTTCAGATAAGCGGGCCGGCGTCATAATTTTCAAAGTAATATCACATCATTATGGAGCCATTTGTTTCTGATAAAATGTAAAAAATTATTACATATTGATATTGTAATTATATATCTTTTCAATTACATATTTTTCGAAATAAGAAAAAATCACATTTTCTAAGGTTTTTGAAAAAAAATCTCGGAGAACAAAAGCAAACAAAGAAGGCAAATCATTTTATTAAAATTATTTTTTTTACAATATTTCAATACAGAATGAGGTTGGATAGTTCAATAAAAAATCAACGTCATTATTGGGATTTTAATCAATTAATAATTAATCTCAAAATTTATTTGTGCACACTGGTTCGTTACTCAATCTTTCCATAGGATTTCTCAAGTCATATCAGTAATCAAAAATCAGTAAGTCAAACTAAGGTAGTACGTTTCACTTCATTATTTTTTAAATATTATTATTGATTAAATCATCATTTACTTGGTATATTGCCATTATTATATGATAAGACGCAGCATTTATTTCATAATATCACAATAGGCGTCAAAATCGTGTATAATATAAAATGGATTCCGCTTGTTACTGTTGTTTTATGTTATTTATAATTAATATTTTATATAACTGTGATATTTAATAGTGGGAAGTTAAATTTTGTTTGTTTTACCACACATTGCATTTCTTGCCATTCGCTATATTTCTTACAATCATTACTTAATTTGCATATATGACCCTTCCGATGTATCGTAAATTGTAAATTAATAACACCAAAGAATCCCAGAATATCCATACAAGAAATCTTTCAAACATACATGTTATATTCAACGAAAAATAAGCTCATAAATTGGAATTTAGAGTTGATCTACGTATAACTGCCATACAATTTGTTAGGAGAGGTTGGGATTCAACGGCCCGGTCTTTTTTGCTGTTTTTTCTACGACACTGCTTGGAACTTAAGACTGCTATGCTAAAACACAATTGAGAGTTTTCCTGATTTTTCTCCAAGGTAAAAGGACCAAATACGTTTCAGTGTTGTTTTGTAATAGAACAACTGGCACATTTATGAATGGATTCCGATCTTTCACTTGCATAGAATCAGCAGGTGCAGGACTGTAAATCATTATCAACCCTTTTCGCGAATAGCATAATGGATGCTATATACAATTGTATGGGACTGTATTGCGATTTACTTAAACAATATGATTCTGAGCATTCGACATGCTTGGATTGGAAGCTTTCACATTCCTTACTCGCGTGATTTCTAGAACATCTTAGAAGATCCGTGAATGATATAATAGAATGATGACAGACAGGGGGAGGGGTAATATATTCAATATTCAAAATGTTACAAATAATAAACACGCGGAATCCACGTCCCCCGCTCCAACACAAAGTTCATCGATCACGCGAATTTAGCGTTCCCCGGCGTTAATTTGTTGAGATACTTTTCCTTTCTGTACATACCTGAAGCGATTTTCTTCAATCACAAGTGAAATTCCGGTAATTACTGATATTGCAGGATCCAGCCAATGGCAATCTGAAAAATTTGCAAAGATATCTATGTGCTTTTCCATTTGATTTGAAAATTGATTTTTTTTTTTATTAAAACTGTCAATAACTTTATAAATGAAGGTAAAAACTTAGAATTGTCACAAAAAATACTTTCAAAGTCTGGTTGATTTTAAATAATAATTACAAACATATTTTGAAGTTTTATCATTCCAGCCTTAATAGTATGCTACTTTTATTAAAGATATGTGGCATACTTTTTTATTATTCTGATTTAGTTTCTTTGTGTCAATTTTCTGTAATAATTGTTGTATATTCTCAAGTTTTAAGATAAGAAGAACTGTAATGTCATATTTTTTAATATTGTGGATAAGTATATTTTATGTGTTTTATCTATTTGTTTTATAGAGTCAACATTTTGCTTTACTTTACATATGATAAAATCTATGATGTATTCTGTATGCGACCTGAGTGTCGAATGTTTTCTATAAATAATTGATTTTGCAATAAATTTTTATCAATAAAAAAAACTCGTTATTCATTCACTGAACTATACTGAAAATTCCGTTTTTCCTATCTATTAATGCACTAATTCCTTTCCAGCAGTTTACACTTCATCTATTAAAAAATAATTTATTCTATTAGTGATTAGGGTCACCAAGGGATGGAAAAAAATACAAATTATAGTGGGAGAAATTATTTTTCCTATTATAATCAAAAATCTTTATTTTATTATTGAAATGTTTTGACACTCGGGAAAAATTTCGCTTCTAGTGAGTTGCTCCTAAAGTAGTGATTTCCAAACTGGAAGGCGTGTGCTATTCTTTTATTTGCTTTTATTATTTATTTAGCTTTTATTGGACATTTATAACTTATTAAATTTTGAAATAGTATCTGTCAAATGGAGAATATAGAAAGATAGATTTTTGAAAATAGTAAATTTTGCATTATAGCCTCAATTCTGTTTCTATTAGTGGTGTTCATAACCAATGATTCAGCCCTAAGTAAAATCTTATAACATTAAAAGACAGGTGTCAGTTCACCATTGAAGTAAATTTATTAATTATTTAGATCATAGTTTCTCAACCTTTTTAAGCCCGTGGCCCCCTTTCGAGTCTCAAATTTTTCCGTGGCCCCCCTATCCATAGTTATAAAATTCTCGGGGCTCGGGAAAAATGAAAAAATATACATTTATTTTTAAAAAATACAACAATAATATTTTGTACACAAATTATTTGTTAAAAATAAATTATGTATAATTTAAGATTTCGACTGAAGGTGCTTGGTGGAATTTCAATAAATTTGAATCGTTCAAATTATGTAAATTCACACAGATTTTGTCACTAACGACCGGGTTTCGCCTCTCGGCATCTTCAGGCTTTCAAGTGAACAGATGAACTTGAACTGACGCTTAGTAAATGATTGTTTCGTGTTTATATACGAAATGCCTGGATACTATGTGTCCTATTTTTTTTGCCGTGGAAACTTCTTAAAGCTTTTTAAATTATTCAAATGGTGTTTCTTCCATTTCCATGTATTTTGTATAAAATGGATATTAATTAGCATTAGTGAAGTAAAACATATTAAACACATGAGTTTCATATTATCACGGGGTGATGAAAGAAATCCGTGGACAAGATAGTCAATACAATATTGTCGACACTTACTTTCAGGTGCAGTTATAATGTTATCCCTAAATACCATTGGAAAATAATAGAAAAAGTATGTATAATACATACATTATTTCTGATGCTATGTATGATTGTCGTTTATTAGATTTTAATATAAATTTTAGTTATTATATTTTGGGTGGCCGTGGCCCCCCTAAAGTCTGCTGTGGCTCCCCAAAACTGAAATTTTCTTCAATGGCTCCCGGTTGAGAAACGCTGATTTAGATAACTCAAAAAAAAATATAGTGCATACAAAGTAAATGTTGGCTTATTTTTCTAGGGAATTTTCATTTGACGTAGGTAGTGTATTCATAATGTCTTAGATAATCAATTTGAATATATGAGACAGCAAAGCTATTTAACCAGATGAAATAACCTGTAGGTATGGTTATACTTCTCACACCCGTGGGAATATTGAAAGAGTTATTTTCAATGTATAATATTTTATTAAGATTAAGTTGATTAAGATCATATTTATGTAAGAAAAACTTCTGTTGAGATACCTCCATTAGGAGGCCATATGCTCCACGCTGGGAGCGGACATGGATAAAAATATCTATGTATAATGAAATGAAGTACGTTCATTTACTAGATGACCATAAGGTTTATTGCATCATCAGTGGCGGATTAACCTATAAGCCAGTGGGCCGCATGCCCTTATTGAATTTTATAGCGGCCCTCAAATGTTTTTCTCAAACATATTTTTTCACATAAAACATTTATTTAATAAATGTTTTTTTTTTAAATTTTTTAATTCATGTCCGCTCTTAATGTGGATCATATGGCCTCCTAATGGAGGTATCTCAACAGTAGTTTTTCTACGAGAACTGTTTGTTACTCAATCGCTCAACCTCACTTTTTTCAAAGGCACTGTAGGGAAAGAAGGATAAGGCTAGAACAGGACTAGTGGTTGGCTAATCGCTATTGCTACACCCAGTTATTAAAGGATCAGAAGAATGGGAGGAGAGGAAATGATGTGAATTGACATCACAAACACCCAGTCTTCGATCACAACTTTGAATTGAATAATTCCCAAATTCAATGTGATCTGACCGGAAATTGAACTCAGACCTGCGTGATCGGTAGAGCAAGCCCTAACCAACTGGGCCACAGCAGGCGACGTTAGCAAGCTTTTTCTTTAATGAAGGCGAATAAATCGGTTCATAGAAACAGGCTTACTGATGAAAATTTCGAGTTGATTGTGCGGCCACTATACTAAAAATGTTAAGTCAAATTATAAAAAAATAGCTTAATATTAACAAAGACCAAGATCGCATTATTTTTTGCATTACATACAAATAAAACATGTGTGTATATTATATGTATAAAACATGTGTGTATATATAGAAAGTTTTTTATAAATAATTTCCGTTCCAATTTAATCCAACTTGTAATTCTATTTTTTTAAGAGTATTTATTTTCACGTTTTCGAAATAACACGATCAAAATAAGGTATTGGAACCTATCATTCATTTATCTAAATTCGCTTTTTACACGTTTTTTTTTGCACGGCTGTTTTACATGTAACGTATGCCCCGTGTAAAAGAGCGTACCTTAAATTATTTTTTTCTTTGCAGCCCGAACTCATGATAATTTGTTTTAAGCGGCCCGCTAGAAGGTAAAGGTTGTGCACCTCTGCTATAAGCGAATGAGGCGCGATCTTGAGGCCTCCGAATCTTATGGGCCTCAAAAATGGCTGATACACCTAATCCTTTTTTACGCGATACATTGGTTCAAGAAAATCAGAGACTCAGTTCTTGTCATACGAGACTGCGAGTTTGTGAAAAAAATCTAAAATTTAAGTTTTATTTCACCTTTACCACGAGTTTCTGATTCCTAATTTGATTTATTTATTACGTGCACATTACAAAAAAATATAAATGTATAAATGTAAGCAATAAAAAGGATTTTAAGATAATAATAATAACATAGTTTACAGAGAAGTAATTATATATTATCACCAAGAGAAGAAAACTCGTAAGTTAGGTCTAAATAAAAAAATATATCGGTCCTCCTGTAGGAAATATTTACACTTTCCAGATATTTAAAAAAATCATTAATGGTATAATTAAGTGTATTTTCTTATGTATTTCAATTTTTTCATATCTGTGGCGTAGACTGGGTGAAAATAATAAAGAAAACAAATACATCCCTAGAAAGGAAATAGGTATAAAAAGGATATGTTGTCAAATAAAGCATCGTGTGAATGCTACTTAATTGAT
Organism: Himalopsyche tibetana; assembly: GCA_030503985.1. Classification (NCBI taxonomy): domain Eukaryota; kingdom Metazoa; phylum Arthropoda; class Insecta; order Trichoptera; family Rhyacophilidae; genus Himalopsyche; species Himalopsyche tibetana. The sequence continues at coordinate 17,252,373 of JAPJYX010000010.1, read as the reverse complement.
TTGAAAAAAATGCTGTTAATTTCGGATTATATTTGAAAATTTGGCGGACGAATCTCCATTGCGATCAATACATCGATATTCTTGGTTACGAAATTCAACTCTGATAATTATTTATCATGAAAAAAACGTCCTACAATCGAGTGAAATTTTAATAGGAATGCACAGGTTTTATGTTATGTATTAATTTGATCGTAATAGCTTGAAGCAGATTATATTTTCGCGATTGTATTCCCCGGCGTTGATAATTAGAGTTTCAAGCTTCGTGGGATGGATGTCAGAGGTGCGGGCTGAATTTTAAACAGCCGAAGGTCATCGGCCATTGCCCATCCGTCAGTTTTCCCTCAATCGACACGATTGGAAGTTTCAGTGGACGGCACGTGGCAAATAATTTGTCAGACCACCGCACAGCTTTACGTGCTACGTGTCATGTTGCTGTCTTAACTAAAAATATCGGCATAAATACAACTACATATAATGATTAAGCATTTTTTCAGGAAATCCTTTTTATTTGTACATACCTAACCTACATACAAAATAATATACCCGTATTGTAAAACGTCCAATTTGATTTGTAAAATGTCCAATTTGGTTTGTAAAATGTCCAATTTGGAGTGTAAAAACTGTAGTAACCTTCATTAAAAAATACATTAAAAAAACCTTTGGAGTGCAAAGGGTTAATTTCTTATCTATATATTCGTATGTTCTACGATTTGTGGAAAAAATAGATTCGAGATACGATAGAAAGAAAGATTCGAGAATTTTGGTCGAACTGAAAAGTTTGCTGACGACCGATTGTTTAATTTATAAGCTTTGGACGCCGCAAGCGGATATGAGCTCCTCTAAAGCCATTGTACTTTATTGTATATTATTATATTGTAATTCACCAGATGTTCCCAGATTAGATAATGATTTTATGAACATGAGATTTAGGGAAAACGAATAATCAAAAATAATATCTTGCGATTGCGTAATTGAGTAGTTGCTGTATAATGAAAACGTAAAGTATTGCATTATTTATTAGTACTAAATTTAGTAAGCTATTTGCATAATTCCAGTGCAGTGATGTATTTTTGTATATATGTTACCTATAGCCACCGGATGGTTGCGAAAACCTTAACAAAATGCTTGTATAATCTATGATTTACGGTGTAACGGGGTATTTGTGGATTTTATTGTATCTCTCATGTATAACTAACTATATGTACGCAATTTTTATTAAGCAATTGAATATAATTAAGGTCTCGTATCTAGTCGTCTAGGTTTAATATCTAAGGCAGTGTCTGCCAAACTTTTTTACTTCACGGCACACTGGTGAATGTGACTTGTTCCGCAGCACACCAAATAAATGTCTTAGAAAATGATATGTTCCTTATTAATATGAACACTCACTAGGTTGTGTATATACCACCCTTACTGTCTCCCTGTGTCACGTCGACCAATATGTACAAACGTGATAAATATTTATTTTAATAATGATGTTAAATTTATTGAAAATTGAAGAAAATTATTACAGTTTTGAGGCTTCTTCCTTCATGGCACACCCTGAGACATCATGCGGCACACTAGTGTGCCGCGCCACACAATTTGGCAGAGACTGATCTAAGGTCTAGTCTGGTCTATGGCATAGTGGTCAACGTATTTGGCTTCCATGCCGGACCTCACGGAGTCCATCCCTACCCATTACAGGAAAATTATTTCAAAACGCAGAAGAAATTCGTTAAGAAATAATTAATTGTGATAATAGATACATTAAATTTACACACTATATACCATTTGCAGCCTCTCACTTATAGTGTGTTTATCAAATTTCATTAAAAACTTTTTGAATTATTTCTTGACGCAAATTTTTAGCACTTCGGCGTAGACAGATTGGAAGGCGAATCTATACTGGTAAGCGCTGCTCTTTCATCGTTATTTTTTTATGAATACACCTATCCCTCGATTTACACGGTACTTTTTTACACGTTTTCGCTTCTAGACGGTTTAACTCGTTGGGTGCTAACGACACGCCTAGCGTGTCGGTCGATTTATTTCTAACATGCCACAATTTGCTTTGGAGTGATATTATTATTATTTTATTGTTTTGCAACAAAAAAATAATAATAATATCGAATCGGTAGTGCAAGCCTGCAGAAGTCGTGTTTTTTCTTTTTGTTTTTTCACATAAAGGTTGGTTTACACTTTCGCTTAGAACACGTTTACTACATAATTAAAATAATTAAACATAAGTTTCAAATTTTAATTTTCATTATTTACTGTTCTTCATTTTACATTCTTTAAGATTCTTTGAGTATTGAAGTGTTCTGTCTAGAATTTTATACATAAAAAGCTACACATATATTTTTTTAAAGAAGTGAGTCCGTGGTAAAATATACCCCAGAAGGAATATGTGCAACTAAATGGAAAGACCGCTGAGACGTTCTGACGATTTCGTCAGAAATTTTATGGCTGGAGTGGCTACGATGGTCAAATACATACTTGGCATGGGTACGATAATCAAATGCATACTTCTCATGTAGAAAAAAAACATGAAGATGTTATAAAAAATAGGGATTCATTTATTTCAAACAATGATACTAAATTCTTATTATATGTAAAATTTTCAAAATTCAACTAAAATATCATTATATACAGGCTACAAGTTATTGAAAAATTAATATGCCCCCCTCCAAAACAAAAAATTAAAAGATTCCATCTTCCTATTTTCTGCAAAACATAACCAGATAGAAAAACCAAAAGAAGAAGGTGCAAATATTGTTGGAATGAAAAAAGGAGAGAAAAGCCTCTCTTTTTTTGTCCGGAATATCCAAATGAACCGGGTTTTTGTCTGGATCCATGTTTTCGGTTATATCACCAACAAATGCTAAGTATTGCTTAATACAATAATATTCCTTAGTGCAAGTTATTTTTTAGCCTATTTTTTACTATTATGCTATATACAATTTACATATATGTTTACAAAAGATGTAATTTACTCACGTAAATGAAAGTAATTGTATGCTATTTTTTAATATTGATACATGTATCTATTGTTTGCTATGTATTCATGTATACAATATTATATAAATCAAAAAGCTAACATGCAAATTATTTATTTACAAAAATCTTGCATTGTAAACGCACCTTTATGCAGGCGACGGTTATTCCTAAGTACCATAAATTATCCGGAGACCGCTACGCAGTCCTGATATGTATTTGGGAACGAGATTATTATTATTATTAATATTACAAAATCAGCATACTACAATGCATACTCTACTAAAGTCCGCATTGAGTGTGTTAAAAAAGTTAACTTGAAAATTTTAATTCTTCATATTCGTAAGTAAAAAACGAGTACATAATTTTTAATTACGTGTTTTATATCTTGAATAATATTTGTAGCCTTATTATGTCGAAAGAAGTAAAAAGAAAATTTATTTCGTTAGCAAAAAAATAAAAGTATTGGATCTTTTACAAAACGGAGAAAGAGTAATAGATGTTGCTAGATGATATAGCATGAATGAAGCTACAATAAAAACCATTAGAAAAAATGAAGACTCAGCAGCTGGCACTACGAGTACGATCACAACTTCATATATCAGAGATATTGCAATGGAAAACTTGGAAAAGGCATTAATGATTTGGATAGAGGACCAAACTCAAAAACGGATGCCAATTGATACCAATGCTATTACAAATAAAGCATTGCGGATTTATAAAAAAATTAAATGGAAGATACCATCCTCTTCTTCATCTGAAAAGAAGCATACTTTCACAGCAAGTCATCAAGTCAAGTCACAGTGATTTGTGATAGTGATGAATGATAAAAACTCCACCAACCGTTGCAATATTTTTTTAATGAATCTTTTGGATTTCATTTTTTTGTTACTCTATAAGCTTTACCTGTATTTAATTAATAAAAGAATACGTATGTTTATACTTTTTTATAATTTTGTTTTTTATGTATTTTAGAAAACACCCAAATTATGCGCTTTTCGTGTACTTTTCGATTTACACGGTTTTATATTAAAAATATACAATTTAGATTTACACGTTTTTCTCAGGAACCTATCTACCGTATAAATCGAGGGATAGGTGTACTATATGCACTTTTTTTGTTGTTGCAAGGCTGAGAAATAACACAGGGCTAAAGAATATCCTTTTGATAAAATGTGTATAAACTTTGATACACTGTGATTATCGATAAACACCTGTTTTGAAAAAACTGTGGGTTACGTCCTTTTTCCTTTCCACAGTCGATATGCATGACACCTATACCGATGGCCTAGTTCCATAGAACGATATGTCAACATTTTGATGTTTTGACGTATATTACTTATTATATTCAAATACCGTTTATCTATACAAATGTATAACTAGAAAAAAATACTAGTTTTCCCTCGGGAGACAGATGTTTGAATCTGAAAATAAAGAAGTATAAACAATCTTCCCTCAGTTACATATAAATACAACTCTAAATATCGTTTTATGGTTTCGTCAACATTGCTTAATTGAATTGAGTTAAATGATTTACTTAAAAGATGAGAAAAACATTCCGTTTGGATGCTTTAAAACTTTTCTCAGACATGTCTCAAAACTTCCAATTTCTAGTTGTAGCATTATGGAACTAAGCCTTCGATACATTCATAATTACGTAAACATAAACATAAAAATAATTTAAATTTATAGTATCAAGAAGTAAACGGGCACGTCATTGTCAAGTAGTGACAACCTATATATTAAATTATTTAAATCGAAAACTACGGAAAATTTATTACTTTTTAATGTATGTATCTTGGGTTACTTATGAAAATATTTGTACATACATATATTGTATAAATTATAAACAAATTCTTAGATTTATTTTTGAGTTCGAGAATTTCGTATATTGAGATGTTTGTAATGGAATCTATCTACCATTTTTGTAGCCTTTTCTTGTAGTCTTTGGAACTTATTCCCCTGTAAAAATAGGATCGAGTGTACTTCTAAAATTCGCATGAGGTCGTCCACATTCCACTCCATGAAAGACTTGTATTGAAGAATTTTTATCATACACTGATGTCATATTGTCTATCTTTCATAACTCCTTCGTCACTAATAATAGCATTATATTAATTGATATGCTTATACTTAAGGCTTATCATAATCTTTCCGCTCTAAAAGAATAATAAAAAAATGTCACGTGTTCTTACAAAAATTTTCCGACGTTTATCATGTATCATGTAGATGTTATTTTTGGGTGCTTAAACTTCTTTTGGACGGTCTGAAATACTCAACACGTGATTGTCTTGTGTATTTCAGACTATTCAAAATAAGTGTATGCACGAGGGAATAGCACCGCTGACTATTTAATATTATAGGAATGATAATATTAAATCAATGTCCATTTATGTTAACAGACCAAGTAAAATATTATATATTTTAACTAAATTATTTTCTCTTTCAATTTTTTCGAATGCTTGTTTTTCTCAAATTTATTACTTTATACATTTTGATGTTGTCAATATTTTTTCAACTCGAACGAAACTAATTCCTCAGGGATGTAAACGCTCACAGATAGAAAATTTTCACCAAAGTTGTAATTTAGCTTTAAAGCTTGATTCTCAATAGTGCCACGTTTTCACGAATCAATTCAATTGGTCAAAAAAAGACGAGCTACAAACCACCTTGTTATCATCATTGACAACGTCTTATCTTCCATTGTGTTACTAAGTTTCAATTGTTTAACAACATTCATGGGTTTATACAAAGCCTCTTATAGTAACAAGCCATACTGTAAAGTTGAAGACAGGGTTTTTTTTTTGTAGGCGAGTGGTCTGAAGTTCTTAAGTTTAAGGTGAATATGAAACAATATGCTTCTGTTATTCATCAACAAATTCTTAAGATATATTTTTATTATATATCTTCTTATATAGATAAATCTTTTTAAAACGATAAACATTATGACACGCGTTATTCTTCCAAACTTTCAAGACATTTATCACTATCCAAATCAAGGCATCCAATCCCGGGATTCACATTTATTTCGGCATCCCGGTATTCATTCATCACTGGGAAAAAAGAGATGCACAAAATAATGTACATTCAAAAAATTGTGAGTCAGTCATGTCTGGAACTGAGCCAGCCATTTTAAGGCTAGAACAGATTACACACGTAATGAGCTTACAAAGCTTATCAAAACTGGTCCCGATCTCTTCGATAAATTGAGGCTTATTATTTCATTCTACCTTGTATTGATATTGTAAAACGTTTCGCCATCTGCTTGATTCAAGTGATTGCTCTCTGTATACTTTTGGTTAAATGTCTTTTCATTAAAGTTTAGGAGCTTAAAGATATGCCACGAGTTTGCAATTAGCTGTGGTAAATATTCCCCTTCGCTGTAATAAGGTTATTCAAATGTAACCAAAGGAATTGTGTTAGGGGTCTTTAATTTAAACCATACAAAACCATCCAATAGAATAATTGCGTTCTTGGTAGGTTTCAAAATTTCGTAAATTCGTAAATCTATGCGCGTGAATAAAAATACAAAATTATGAGTTTATTATCTCTGCATCCAGGAGGCATAAGGCACCATGTTCATTTTTACCAATTACCAACATTATAAAAAAAATATATTCACTATCTAATTGTTTTTAATTGTTCTTAATTGAACTCATAAATAAAATAAAAAGGCAGTTGTGCAGTGGCAAGTGTAAGGATTGCGTCTCCCTATAAAAGCAGCTCAATCATTTGATTGTATTCAGTAATTTCATAATCCACAACATTGTTGTAATAATAAAGGACTATTTTTAAGGGTGATAGTGACACAAATAATTTATGAATTTAGTATTTACTCGCTTCTTTTGAAGTTGTAGATTATGAAGTTGAGAGCTATGCATTATGGGTAGTAAAAAGCTGTCAGTTATTTGCATTACCCACTTGGCACTTAAATATGACTGAACCAGATAAAGCATCTTGATGTCCGACCAGTGCAATGAAAATAAACTTATTCTTTCAAATATGTGACAAATTTAAAAATCGCATACACAGTAAAAAATCTTGAGCTTTTTTTAAACGTAGATATAATATTTAATGCAAACCGATGTAAGTATATAAAGCAATAGCTTGTTCACTATCAAATTAATAGAAAGGTTACGCAAATATAATATGCATTTAAAATTATAGCCACTGTATTATTAAAAAATCAGGGCGTGGAGTCGGGGTAAAAAAGACTCTTGAAGTGTTTTTTTGACATATGTACTTACATTAATGCATAACATCAAATCATCTTTAGTCAGCCTAGCATGCAGTGGAAATACTTTGGACTCTTGTGGTTTGAACACATATATTTTTTTTAATGGGTCTGAGTCGTAAGATTTTTCCGACTCGAACACCGACTCTACAGCACTGTAAAAAACATGTTGACAAAAAATGTTTTATTTTTATTTTGCAAAGGTTAGGTAAAATTTAATAATTCATTCGTTTGAGATAACATTCACTGAAAGACAAATATTAATTTGGCTTTATTATTTACATGGAAACCGTTCAATCAAAAAGCTCAGAGATATTATATTAAAAACTGAAATTGTATTTTTATATTCATAACGAAACATAAGAACGTACTTTTGAGAGATTTCTTTTATTTTTTTCATTTGCCATAAAATTAATCAAAGCTCGCTTTCGAAATTATGTTTGTCTACTCACCGCCAAAATGTTTGAAATCGACATTTTAGTATTCGTCTAAAAATTATAATTTTTCGAGATTTACATCACAATGATCCGAAATTTTTGTATCTACAATATTAGGTATAAATTGGATCAAGGCCACATCGGGAGGGTCAGCCGCTTGCTGTTGCTATTTTATATTTCGTGGACTCAGGAACTTGTATTATATTTTCTTATTGGATTTTTTTTCACAATATTTCTGTCAAATGGTATTTTAAATATTTTATTTATTTAAATGTTAGCAGGATTGGTGAACTTTTTCATGTCAAAAGCACACACGTTCAAGAAACTTAAATAAACTTACTTATATATTTGAATATATTTTGTAAATTAATGAAAACAATGAAATGAAAAACTTGGATTGATTCAATCGGCAGCACTTGACCTAAAGCCTTTTATTTTCTCACTCGTATAGTCGTATACCATATTATATAATATTATTATAGTGTAGAAGGAGCAGACTTGCACTCGGGAAACACAGAAAATATATTTAACTAATATTTTTAGGTCGGTTTGATGATTCTTACTCTTATTAACGAACTTTAATTTGTCACCGTTGTTTTACCATCCTTATATATTTATAAGGTGATAATTTTTTTAAGCAATAGACGAAATTTTATTTTCAGTATGTTTTTTTGATAATATAAGAGGAGAAACAAATTTTCAATAATAGCACAGATGACTATTTAACATTTTTAAAAAAATAAGAGTCTTACAAGGGCAATCCCAGTATAACTGATACTGATATACCGTTTCTGGTTTCAAAATTCTGGTTTAAATACCGGTTTCCAACAATTAGCCAACATCGAATTTTGAACCTTAATATATTTTCATAAAAATATTTGAGATGAATTGAAATATTCTATATTTACTTAAAATTCTATCAATATTGACAGCTTCCCACAATTGATGAAATTTTAAAGAATTTTTCCATGTGGAGCGAATGACCTTCTAATGGAGGTATCTCAACAGAAGTTTTTCTACGAAAAATGCTGGTCACTTTTTTTGCTCACTTTTCTTTTTTTGGAATAGAGAAAGGATAGGGCTAGGACAGCAATATTGGTCAGCTTATCATTCTCTTTACATCACATTATTTTAGTATTGGAACCGTAGGAGGGATTTTTTAGACACCACCAACACCAATGCATTCGAATAGAAATCGATACAACGATTGAAAAATGCTGTTTTCATTGGGACTTGAAACCGTGAGATTCGTTACGGTAGCCAAATACGTTAACCACTGCACTACGCAGCCACCATATATGACACAAAAGGATATAAAAAGCGTGAATTAGGAAGATTAACGTTTTCATTAAAAATTGACAAACGTTTTAGCTGTTTAATATTTAATTCTAAGATTTCTATGATTATCAATGTGTAGGAACTTTAGCATATTATAAACATTGAACTAATTACCCAAAATCTAAACATTAAAAAAAAAAGCGCAAAGAAAATAGAAAAATAAAAATGTCATTCTCACACAACATTATATTTACTTAATTTAAAATTCGAGAATTCGAAACAAAAACGTCTGTAATATTCATTTTTTTTTTACCTCACGACTGTTTTGGAGTTTGCAATTGTGTACCGAGTTTTTTCACAAAGGCGTATCTAGATTAACGTTATTTTTTATTATTCTATTACATCTAGGATCAAGGTCTTATTACGATACAGTATGCATGCTGATACTACATTAACAAATCATATTAAACATAAATTCTAAGTACAGTATTGACTTGACAAAAAAACATATGGTCTCCTAGTTAAAGTATCTCAGCAGAGGTTTTTTTTCTACGAGAACTGTTTTTTTGACGTAACCTTTCTTTTTACGAGTAGTGGAGATATAGGGGTGGAGCTAAGACAAAATTAGTGGCTCTTGCTACGCTTTTCATTGGAAGGGTGGGACTTGTACACATTACAAATACACGTTACCTTCGAACAGAAATCGATATATCAATTTAAAAATGCTGTTCGTATTGGGAATCGAACCCATGAGATCCGTCACGGAATCCAACGACGTTGACCGCCACGCCATGGACCCGATGTTTCGAAATATTAGTATTCATTTATATAATGCGTGTTTGTGTATATTATATACAGATTAAAGCAGTGGTCTTACTGTTTAGGGTAAACAAATAGGTTAAATGTTTTACGGGTGGAGGGAATTAACATGGCGCGGCCGTCTCTGCGGATTTAGCTTCCTGCGCGAAAGCCTCAACACGTGTGAGCAATAATTTTAGTCTTGAAGGGTGCGCCCGGAGGTCGGCTTGAAGTGAGGGCAGAAGGGCGCAGAGAGCGAAAATGCCATCGCGATTCTTGCGTCACAGGGACAGAATGATTCGATTGTTTTACAGGCATTACTTGAATTCATTTTTTATGAGTATGCAAAAATGTCTTATAATATCTATGATTATCAACGATCTAAAGCAAATTTCGCGTAGGCAACGTACCGATGGTCTAACATTGAGAACTTGAATTGTCATTTTTTTAGTTTCTTCTATCGTCTGTATACAATAGTATATTATACAAAATTTCTCAATCTTCTGTAATCACACAGTCCTTCCAACTGGATGGCTGCCACAGACAAGATATTTCGTCAAATTGTTCGTGCTCAACACGTCAGAGATGTGTTACCTCGTCAATAACTAATTGAAAATTATAGCCGGCGTTCTAGTTAAAACATACTTTTTTCTACGGCAGCCAAAAGGTTAAAAGACGAACTACTTCATTTATTTGTTTTATTTTACTTTTCGTCTTTGTTTTCTTCTTTTAGCGAGCGGTCAATAAATGTGTTACCGATAGTTTAATTGTGGGTTCTGATATAATAAAATCAAATTGTTTTGTATGATCAAGTACTCTAGTTAATTAAACGAAATCGGAAACTTCAAAAAGTTTACGATCAAACAAAATTTCGTGAAAATAAAATGCTTTCAATGCACGGCACTGCTTTAAGTTTTAGCATTGTTAAATTTTATCCGTATTTACTGAAAGGTTCTAGTCAACTAAGTGTAAAATTCCGCTAAAACTCTTTTTGATATACGCTTACCCACTTTACGTACACGTGGCGTCGTCAGATATATTTTTTTAAATACTTAGTGCCAAAGAAAACAAATGTATTATGATTTTTAATTCATATGGCACCGTAAATTGACTGGTAGTGGTCTGTATTAATTAGAATTAGAATTTTAAATGTAAAGAGTTTTGTTAATTTTTACTTACTTTGTAAGTTTCTTAGCTTTTTTTTTATTACTTTCCGATTCAGAAACGATTTTTTTAAATTAATAGTTTTCAACGTATAAACCTACTTCATACGCATTTTATTAAAAATTGTCACATAAGTCTCGTATCTTGGGTTGTTTTATATAAATTTCCCGGGTATCGAGACTGGCAAAAAGCGACGATTTTCCGGGAATTTATTCTCGGGTTGACTCGACACAGAATCCATAGTTTGATATCACAAATATACCGCGGTGAGATAAAAACTTGGGGTTCACAACAATATTGGATGTCTGACTTACAACCACCAGCTCTGAATTAATATATCGAGAATAAAAGAGGTGTTTACAGTAAAAAATATAATTAATATATAAATTCAACGGCGGGGGATACGTATAACACAGGCTTACTTTGGCCCTTTTGACCTTGGCACAATAATTAAACCTTGACACAAAAACTAAAACGTCGAATGGACTATTCACTATATGAAAGTATTTTTTTAAATGGACATAAAACTATACACCATAAACCAATCAACTTCACTATTTAAAAACTCAAATTAACTTTAAAATATTATGTTTTTGGTTTGATGTTTTTAATAAAGTGTTTGTAAGTATAGTCATACCACCATTTAAAACTTAGTCCTAGAATGATTAGCCAACCACTAACCCTGTCCTATCATTTTATTCTTACTAATCGCTTCGAAAATGATAAGTTAAGCGACTGAGTAACAAGCAGTTCTCGTAGAAAACCTCCTGTTGAGATACCTTCATTAGGTGGCTATATGATCCATACTGGGAGCGGAAATGGAGAAAAAAAATTTAAAGATAAATAGCTTTACGTAGTTTTACTAGTTTAATTTTAGTGATAAGCGGTGATAATTTTAATTTGTATAAGTTGATTACCACAGGTAAAATTATATTTCTTTTTTACCATGTCCGCTCCCAATGTGGAGCATATGGACTCCTAATGAAGTTTATATCAATAGAAGTGTTTCTACGAGAACTGCTTGTTACTCAGTTGTTCAACCTTTCCTTTTCCAAAGAGAGTAGGAATATAAGGAAAGAGCTAGGACAGGACTAGTGGTTAGCTAATCGCTCTCGATACGAAACGTTCATAGGATAAGATGGGTGGGAGGGGGGAATTCAAGACATCACATACATCCATGCCTTTGAACAGAAATTCATAAATCGATTGAAAAATCAATTTATAAAACTGCCCGTACTGGGATTCGAACCCGTGACCTCCGTAGCGTTAGCCAACGACGTTGACCACTCGACCACACAGGCGGCGAAAATTATATACGATAACAATATTATTTCTGTGAGAAACCGATTTTAAGATCATAATATTTACGAGGGCCAATAGTTCAATTGGTGATTTAGAGCAGTGCTTCCCAGGTTGGGGGCCGCCTCAGAACATGTTTTGTATTGAAGACGGCCGCGGATTATTTTTTTTCAGATTTAGGAGGCCGTGGAATGAGAAAGGTTGGAAAGCACTGATTTAAAGGAGTGTTTTGGAATTGTATTAACGTCATTATTGTTAAAAGATTTTTAAATGATAATGCAGCAAATTTGCACTTTATTTATGAAACATATTAATTTATTTGAAATTCTATGTGTCGATATCCTTAATTAATTATAAACACACCAAATATACCGATTGACAATTTACCTGGTAAGCGGCTTAATAATAACAATATCGGATTAACCGATTAACGTAAGTAGGTTCTAAAATAATTAATTAGATAGGTTTATCAAATGATTATTATTGAGCTCAATTATATAATCATAATTTTATTTACTCGACAATGCTCATTTAAGGTGATGTTATGGTATAGCTGCAATTTTTTTTAAAAGTTGTTATTAATTGTTAGGAATATATCTTGGTATCCAGAAACATACATTATTTAAAATTCAAACTATTTATACTCACAAAATTATGAAACCGCTTTTCCTGTATGTACAATGTTTTCAGGAAGATTTTCCAAGTGTTAAAAGAAGAGTGTTACCCCTAGTACAAGATTTAAAAAAAATGTGTTTAATTTTAAAAAAAAAAGGCTGGGTCCGTGGCCGAGTGGCAATGTCGTTGGATTGGATTGAGGTGCTCACAGCCAGTGATCTCATCATAGGCAGTTTTGTATATTTTTTTTCAATCGTGTATGTAATATTTAATTATAATTCATTTATTAATTATAGTTTGTAAGTCTTCGCCAAAAGATGATCTGACGATGCTACTCAAAAGGTGAAACAATTATCAGACCTAGTTACACAACCGCCAGCTATGAAATAATAATATTATCAATTTAAATTCATATTTACAATAAAATAATTTTTCTACAAAGTTACTGCCGAATCTGTTTTAAATAGCGCCTTTATTTGACGTAGCGAAAAGTTTATCTGTTTATCGAAACCGTGGAAAAGTGTTGAAATGTAATTTAACTTCTTACAGAATTTTTATAAAAGTCTAAATTAAATTACTATTCGGAATGATTTATTTTTTAGGCATGACGACAGGATACAAGACTGGCTTTATGAATTATTCAAGCAAACGGTTTTCTATTTTATATTCTTGTAATCTGATAAATACCGCCACGTGTCGAATTAATCATTTCGCTGTAAATTGAGAACAATAATAATTGCTTAGAAAAGATTTTTTCACGCTCTTTCAAATGGAAAGATTTAAAGCACTCTGTGGAAGTGAAATGCTGGCATTAATTATACCGCCTCGTTTTATCGAATAACCTTGTTATTCCACTGGCTGTAGACTGTAGTGCCACTTGTGACACGTGTTTAGTTTCTTTAAGGAAAACCTTCTGAGTAACTATATTGTTACGATAAAGAAAAACAATGATTCTGTTTCTTACCATTTACATAATAATGACAAAATAGAGATTTGCTATTTTTCGTGCTACTGGATGCTTTGTTAATACCAGGGCTGTGGAGTTGGAGTTGTGTCGAAGTTGAAGTCGGATTCGTGAAAAATGAACGGCTCGAAATTTTGTTGAAAAATATTTTCAATGATGTGTATTCGAAGAAAATAGGCCAAAGTGTTGACATTTCATGCTTGGCTGACTAAAGATGACCTGATATAATTACATATATATATAAGTAAAAATGAAATTTTTGAAAAATTTCCATGGAGTCGAAGTCGGAGTCGTTTTTTTTACACGACTCCACAGCCCTGGTTAATACACACGATATACCAACTACAATTTTAGTATTATAGTAGTAATTTCGTATGTGAAAAAAGTTTCATGAAAAATAAATTTAATATTGACGTCCTTCATGTCATATTTACTATTAAGGCTCTTATTAAATTCTAAGAATTCAAAACTGTTATTTTTTAATATTTACTCGATGGAATATTTCTACTATTGAGTCGTAAAAAACCGCGACTCCGATTTAAAATTTTATATTTAAAAAAAAAACGAGTCTCTCATTAGTCTTTGTGTTCTTTTAATGTCTACTGAAATGTACTTAAAACATATTGTATTCAAATTGAAATCATTTTCAATATAATGATTGACACAATTAAAAAAATCTTACTATTGAGACATCTTATAATAATATTATGTTCGTTGATTCTAACATTTAGGAAGAGGGAGGCAAGTTTGTTATCAAGCCACGTCAAAAAGTTTCCGCTTGTTAGGTTCGTTTACTTTGACGTTTTCATATTTATTTATCTTATATCATAACCACACTTTCTTATGGGTGTTGTTCTTATATTAACATAATAAATATTTTGACGCCTGTCTTGATCATTATTTATGTGAAGTATAATATAATATACAACAATATATGTCAGGGACTTTTCGCTCAAAACTTATTGTATTACTCGTGATATAGTTATTGTGGCGTAATAAAAATCGGCCTAAGCACGTAGAAATTTTCTTTTCGTGGCAACACCTAGTTCGCCGGTCAAAATTATAATCTATACCGTGTCATGTTTAACGATAATTGTGTTTATTTCGTTTATATATATCGACTGTGGAAAGGAAACGGGACGTAACCCTCAATTTTCTAAAACAGCTTTTTTTCGATAATTACAATGTATACAACTTTACACACATTCTATCAAAAGGATGGAAGTTGAAAATGCCGAATAAGTATCTAAATTTAGCTTTTATGTTTGAAAAAGATGACTTTGTAAAAAATTAAAACCAAGAAAAAACACTGAAATAAAGGTTTTTCTGAGACAATTTCTTTAATTTATATTAGGTTATGTCAATTAAACACCAGTTTAGAAGTCTCCGTGCACTTCAAGGTTGTGTATAATTCATAATTGGCATATGTTACAAAATCATCAAAACACGTTTTTAGCGCCTCCTGCAAAATTTGTTATGTGTGGGTTACGTCCTTTTTCCTTTCCACAGTCGATATGATATCTTAAAGATAAATTACAATTACTTTTCATAACTATTTTTACCTTCGATCAATTTATTGTCCATAATTACATGATATTCTACGACATATATGGTGACAATTTAACATAATCTTTCACAGTGTAGAATTATATTGTCATTACTGCCAGAATGTTTTATGTCAAAAAACCTTGTTTTGATGTAGGTGATCGACTTTTTCGAATATCATGAAGCAAACTAAAATGTAGAGTGGCCGTACACAATAAGACAAATAGATAAACAACAATTGACCAAAATGTTTATAGCTCAAAAACGTTTAGTCGTCTAATCGTCTTTGAGTAGCTGTAGAAATAAGAAATATTTACATACACAAAGCGTTTATAGCTTTCTATCAGTAATAAATACCAACGAAATTGACTTAGTTCATATTTTTACTTCTTTAAATATCGAAATAAATCAATGTTATATGAATGAGCTTGTTTTTTTGCGATAGAGCATGTTTAAATCTATCGATCTGCATTCATAACTTAAAGCACCTGATTTTTGACTTAACATTTTCTAGCGGCATACTTACGAATGATGATGTTACTCTGATCAAAAGTATATTGCTTGTATGACCAGAATGATCTTATGTTAACCCGTTCCCCGCTTTAATCATCATCGTGATTAACAGTAAAGATGGCAACCGCTGGATCAGCACGGCTCCCTCTGTACCTCGCAGAGGATTTTTTTTCAGTCACCCGTTTTTCCGCTCTCGTGCGCCCGACTCTTGGCGCCCGTAATAATTTGTCCGATACATTCAAGCTGCCAATTTGAATAAAAATGTTGTTGAACACAATAATAGCAATTGTTTGCAGTATTTCGCACACTTAACTGATTTAACTATGTACTATGAACTGAATGAAAACCAATTGATATTCTGAATACAGTAAAACCTCCATTTACACTAAAGTCGGGACAGTGTAATTGGGGGAGTGAATCTCTTACAAAATTAGGATTTGGTTTTTTTCGCAAAAAATGCAAAACTAAGATTTGCAAAAAAAAATAATATGTACGAAATATTTAGTTACTAAGTGATAAAATGCAAAGCGCACCATAATCCAAAACATAGACAGTCGCCCGGCTATACGTGTATAGCCTGGCACGTGTTGAATACACAGACGCAAGCCAACATTATGCGCCGCACAGACGACCGTCTCGTAGCAACGGAAATGGAATGCGAAAGTGCAATTGGGGGATTTGCGGCAAATATTTCAAGCCAGCGCGTAATACGGGGTAGTGTAATTGGGGGTTCCACTGTACTCGTATTGTATTGCTTTGATGCTAAATATAGACACGCCTTTTAAAATGTATTTATCAGTCATTAACTTAACAAGCAATATTTAAGAGATTTTTTACTTAAATTTCTATTATTTCATATCGTCATAAAATAAAACACTCATTTGTACAAATTCGACTTTTATTTTATATGATCAGGACCGTTTTCACTCATAACGAATATTATAAACTAATGGGAAAATACATTAATATGTACAGTGTTTGTTATACATTACAGTGAAATTGTTATTAATTAGCGTTTGTTTTATTTGATGGTTTTGAAAAGCTATTATTCTCTGATTTTCTATCGACCCATATATTATATATGACATATTAAAAAGCTATTTTCAATATTTATAAAAAAACTCAAGAATAATAATTGCAATAAATGCGCTCCGAAATGTATAAATCTCCGTCAAAAATATTAGATTAATAACAGGATATATAATATATATACGTAATAATATGAATGTATAACTGTATAAATGTATAATTGAAAAATTAGACAATGTTAATCAAATCCGCATATTTTTGTGACATAAATCTGTTTGAATTCTTAAAATCTTACTATACGCTAACTTCTAGAAGTTTGCTGCTATACTAAAATAAGAAACAATAATCTAATATTTTTAATAAGATAACTGGGTTTTCATAAATCAGCACAAGTGGGCAAAATAAATATATCCACCACAACCTCAAATAGGTAGAAATCATCATTTTGCTTTAAAAGGTTTTAGAATGGTAATTGGTGATCGAAGCCAAACTTGCTTTTCTATCAGAAAAGAGGCTGACCGCAATGTTGTTTATCACAGGTAAATTATGTTGAAAAGGTAACGAACCAATTTCGACGAGATGTATTATACTCCCTCACCATCAAACCGGAGAAGAAAGTGCCTAGTGCCTACCCGTTAAGACTTTTATTTTTTTCTTTATCGCTTTCGTGAGTAAATAAAAGAAATGCGAGATATTATCACACGGAGAAAAGACATTTTTACTACAGTTTTATTAAAAAGCGGAGGTAAAAAATACTTAACTATTTATATGAAAAATATTACAATATCTAGTTTTTATTTAGTGAACCGATCTATTTTATTGTCACTATGGTTTCAAAACCATTAAAATACCCTCAGAATTCGATGGCGCAAGCGTAAATATAAACGTTTAATAAGAAAACTACATATTTCATAACAACATCAAAAATATCGGCGGGAGAGATAAAATGTATAAATAATTAATTATCAGGATTTGTGTCCGCTCGGGTGGCTTGAAAGAAAGATGTGAAAAATTATGAAGCAAAATCTCAACATTTTCATGAAAAGCTCTAAAAAATTTTAAAAAAACTTTCATTATTAATAATCAGTATGTATTGAGGGTATTTTTAAATCCATGTCCGCTTCCAATATAGAGCATACGGACTCCTTATAGAGGTATCAACAGAAGTTTTTTTCTACGTGAACTGTTTGTTACTCAATTGCTCAACCTTCCTTTTTCAAAGAGAGTCATTGGTATCGAAATGTAAGGCTAGGACGGGACTATTGGTTAACTAATCGCTCTCATTACGCCCAGTTATTAAAGGATCGGAAAGGGTGGGAGACATCACAAACACACATGCCTTCCAACAGAAATCGATTGAAAAAATGCTGTTCGTACTGGGACTCGAGCCCGTGAGATCTGGCACGCTAATCGCTGTGCCATAAGAACTGACATTGAGGATTACTGTTACGTAGTTTTCGTACCTTTCATTTGTTTTTGTTCGATACAGTGTTCAAATACCAAGATGTAATTTTCTTCACGAACAAACCATAAACGTACAGTTATGATATTTAATCCAGGTACTGTGTTGTGAAAAAATCATATCAGATAAACGAAACGTGATTGGTGCCTCTTTCTCTGGGTATTTTTTTTATTATAGAATTGCTACTTGAATCTTTCAAACAAAACTAGAAATAGCTTATATTTAAAATGTAGCCACTACTTATTTCTAACACTTAAATGCTTGTAGCATTTAAGCTTAGCCTTTGATGATACAGCTAATATTTTGAACAGTCGTATACATGACTTTTACAATATTGAAAAAAAGACGACATAGCTTTTTACACGAGCATGTAACTTGCCTCAAATCTCAAAATTATATGTTATTACTATTATTAAATGTAAGCAAACAGCCTGTAACTTATGAATAAAAGGTTTAGGTTGAATATATTGAACTATTTACCTATATTTCTTATTGTTTTATTAACAAAATCATTGATAAGTTTGAATAACTTATTCGAATTTTCAATTTTTCCTTTTTTAAAGGTTCTTTGTTTAGTTAAAAAAAACATCTCGTTTTCTATACTTTTTTTCAGTGTGTCAACATCACTTTGATATGTGTTTTATCAACAATATGCGCCACGTGTTTAATGGAAAAGAGAAATAGAATCACTTTGTTCTTTTAAGATCAAAACAATAATTAATAATTATAAAAAAGGCGATCGAAGACCGGTTTGAGAATTTCTGTTTAACCGGTTTTCGAAGTTTCACAAAAAAAATGGATAGCTCAATAAAAAAATTTAAAAAAACGGTTGAATTTTTTAAGAACTTTGATATAAACTTAAACAAAAAAATACTATTTTTGTTCGATGTAAACCAAAACGTCTATTGATCTTTTACCTAGTAAAATAATTTTGCTAACAAATTTCCTGCAATAGAAAATACTCTTTCGCTGGGTAATGAAGTAGGTCGTATAGATTTTTACGTAATTTAATAGAAGATAAAAAACTTTTGTTGTTGTATTAATAAATTTAAAAAATATTTTCAAAATAAATATAATATTTTCAATTTTGCATTCATGCACGTATACTGTCCTTTTACCTACATAATTATGTTGTTTTATTTGTAACAATGGCAGTTTAAACATATTAATATTTTTCAATAAAAAAATTAAAATGTATTCTAATAAATCGGGTTTTGCAAGTTGAAAAACTTGCTTTCGAAAGTCGCAATATTTTGTATTAATCCCAAGCCAATAATTATAATGGTATCTATGTTACTTTAAACCCTCACTGCTTAACGTTAAAAACTGAAGGGATTATTTTTCGTTTCTTTTGTTATAATATTTTCCGTGGGATCATTTCAGACGCCTCTGCTTTTTCCGGTTATACATACATAAACATAATGTAATAATATATACCACATCACATAAAAGTTCCATGTTACTCACTCTCCACGTAGCTATAGAATATAACACGTGTGGCACACCCTTCGGTTCTAGCACGTGACCGAAGTGACACGTGTAGCCGAAGGTCGTCTCAAGGACGTCGACACAATAAGCCGGTCAGCCTTTGAAAAGTGCGCTCCGACCCAATTTTTTCGGTAAGATTCCCGGCTGCCTATTTATAAAGTCTTTCATCTTTCGGATACTAGGGTGCGATACTACATAAGAAGTACATGGCTACTATAAATGTGCATGGCTATCATAAAATGTACTTAATCAATATGCTTTCTGTTAATCCAGAATGAATATATCTACATTTATAATAGATATAGAGGCCAAAAATCCACCTACAGCTGCAAATTTTAAATGTTACATGGAACCATTAAAAATTATTTCAATTTTGAAAGTATGTTTTTTCTGCTAATTTTAATAATTCTAAACCAAATCATTCAGGAAATTTTGAATTTTAATATTTGTATAGCTAATATTTTAAAACTTCGATTAAAAATAACATTGTGCAGATAATATATTGTGAAAAGCTTGGACAATCCAGTAATAACGAAATTTAAATTGCATTGTAAGACTAAATCTAGATAATAATATCTAGTTTTTTTTTTCTTTTACTGTTTTTAGTTTGATGAAAAATTTCAAAAGCATGACAATGATACTGTTTCATAAATAATGGTTTTGGGTTAAGAACAAGGCAGATTCTATCCAAATTAGTTTATAGATTATTTTCTTACTGATTTGGTGTTATTAAAAAAAAGTAATAACTTTGTTATTCTTACGGTTGTGTTGCTGTATGCATTACGGATCCAAGGGGAAGGCCATAGGGGCCATATTGCCCCATTAGGAGAATTTATTTTCCATTTTTCTAATTTTTAAAAGTTTATTGTGAAATGGGCTCTTTGATTGTTAAGTTTACTATGTTTTATAGAATACATACTTAATTATCTATTGACTTTTTTTATATAGATATATTATTTTTAAATCATCTATTTTTTAATGTATTAGTTATGTGTCATGCTTATTTTCAAATTGAATGGCCCCCTCCTGGGAAAATTTCTGGATCCGCCACTGGCTGTATGTGACGCATTTTTCGTCTTTTTTAACAGCATTTTCATACTAAAACTATCGTAAGATTTTTATTTATGACGTAGACCAGGGATGACGAACAAGGGACCCGCGTGAAAAAATATCTAACCCGCTTAAATTTTTAGAAATGATTGTTTTTGTAAAAGCTTTAATTACTCAACCTATGTGACCCGCAAAATGACTTTTTTTTATTTTTTAAATCAAATTTGACTCACTTGCGAAAAAAAATCGCCATCCATGACGTAGATTAGACGTACATCGTACTTAATTAAAAATTTATGCCACTAATCTGAGATTATCAATGACCTCGACAGCCATTGAGAAGACGACATATATTTAACTTCCTAATTATTCATTTTTAAATTTACATAATTATGGATACGGGCTCTTAAAAGTTTGTAGCTACAAAACTAAATATTGTGAAAAAATAATGTAGCAAAATTTCAAATCATTTGATAATTTAACATTTGGTCAGTCATTTTTGTAATAAAGTTAATGGAAATTCCAAAACATTTGCAATTATATATAGCGAATTTACGTTGCATCAGATGTTTTTGTTTTGAGAACGAATGAAAAAAATACGAAGAGAATTTATTGAAAAAAGAAATTCAATATCATTGAAAATTAAAACACACCACCTCTTATCATAGTCATTAACGTTATCCGGAAAAGACTAAATTACTAAGATTTGAATCCTCAATCTTCTGATATCGAAGTGAAGGATTCGACTCGTAATATAATGTAACATGTAGCTAGTTTTATCCTTTTCGAAAATAAAATCAATACATTTGCATAACAGTATTTTTGATATTCCCGATAGTTATTCGCGTATTTTTTCCCCTTTTTAAAATTTGATCGTAGTTCACGTGTCTACCGTTGATCACATTTAAATATAAAGGATCCTTTTATGATTACGTAAATCAATTAGGTGGGCATGAGTAAAACTGGAAACAGATCCAGAAAGAGTCAACGGTTGTAACATATTACAAATTTCCGTTTAATGGATTATTTTTTGTAAAAATAGTGTACCACAGAAATGGAATAAGATAGATAAGTAAATATTCTAAGCGGATACGCATGATAACATTATCTGTGAAGAGCTTTCAATAAAGTTTTCGTAAAGAATATGTCATAGACAGAATATATATTAAAAGTCTGTAACTGCCAGGGCTGTTTTGTCAGGTAAAAAAGGACGACTCCGACTCTGAATTGATTTTTTCAAACATTTCCGTTTAACTTACATATATATGTATACCATCAGATCATTAAAGCTACCAGAATAATTCTAGTAGATTTCACCGATCAATATGATGAATAGACTAATATTTTTTCAATGTCTTTAAATTATTTTCCTCCGGTTTTTCCTACTCAAACAGCACTTTCGGAAAAACACTTGACTCCACAGCTATGCTAACTGCTCGTCTGAGAGAAAATGTTGGTGTTTCGCGGAATGGTAATGTCATTTGAGCCAAGAATACATTAAACCAGTGGTTTCAAACCTTTATGTTTCTGTGCCTCCCTTTAAAGAAAAAATATCTTCGCGGTTCTCTATCTTTTATTTCATATAGTAATAAAGACAGGTAAATAAATATTTTGGACTGTTCGTGTCTCCTTTTGCAATAGTCCACGCCTCAGAGAGGCGCGCCTCCCAGGTTGGAAATCGATGCCTTAAACGAATTAATTTTGTTATAATTCATAATGCGTTATTACCGCGAATAATCAAAAATGCAAATTAATGGTTATTTAATATTTATTTTTGTATTCATATAAAAATAAACATTTTAGCGGTCCGCGGAATTTTATACCGCGAGTTTGGTGGTAAAGTCCAAAAGTCCAAAAGGCTAAAACGAGTCATTCTCATCTCGTATGAGCATAAATTTTGCTAGCTTATACTTCTTTCAGAAATTATTTTAGCTTTGAATTAATAATTTAATTTATAAATCTTGAATTTATTTTTGAAATCAGGTCCGTAGCTAGAGGCTGGCGAATAGGGCGATCGCTCCGGACGCCGAAGCGCCGAAGTAGCATAGGGGTTCCAAAATAGTGCCAGTAGTTTTTATAAAAATACGAAATATCGACGCAAAAGTCCTTTCATCGACCCAGCTTAAAATATACCACGTTATGCTTATAAGTATATTCCAAAGGTACGAATAATCGTTTTTTTATTATTCACTTGTTACAAGCTAATGGAACGATCATAGTTCGCTTAGTTGTTTTTACATTATGTAATTTCTAAAAAATAAGGAATGTTCCAGAATGATGAATTTAAAATAAACACGCAAAATGGCATTACAAAGTTTTACGACTATAACAATTAAATCGTGATTGTCAATTCAAGTACTCTTGAATCTTGATGCAATCATGTACACGTGTCGTTTTTTTTTGAGAATTCGTGATTTGGCATTTCGCGCTTGTGTAGATTAGCCTTGAAAACAGGCAGTGCACAATTAAAAAATCATTATTTTGCACTATTACCGAATCATCGCAAAGTGCTTGCACAGCAGGCAATAGTTTGACGTGTGTATAAACAACTTATAATGAATTTAATATTACTGAATGTTTGGTAGCTGATGATTGAAAGCCCGTTTCTTGAATTGAGAATCTAATATATTTCCAGTACGTATAATATTAGCCGACAGTTTCTTTTGCATTACAACCTTAACATCCTAAACCATTTGGTTGCCACAAGCCAATATGAGGAGCAAACATTCAAAAAGTGTTTTGTCACAAATTTTGAAAAATGGCGTTTTATATCAATTCTAATAGCCCATAATAAAACATATGAATGGAAATCAAAATTAGTGCTTAAAAAGGTTTTTTTTCATATTAAAATGAAATCATAAAGTTGACACATTCATACAAACCGTCACTTTTGCAACACTTAAATCATCATTTTCCAAGCTTAGTATTTGTGTGACAAAACACTTTTTGAATGTTTGCTCCTCATATATTATATATCGGCTTTTTGACGTCAATCATATTTGAAGTATCCGATTTATATTCAACATTTTTTATGGTATTTCAGATAGGTAAGAAAAGATATAACACTTTATTAAAATATGTTTTTAAGTAATATCGATAACAATATATGATTTTGAGATTGAAGTGTTGTTAGGCTAACAAATAATCACAAAGTAAAACCTAATATTTTAACCATACATACAAATACAAATTGGTATCCTAATACTGTACTTTGAAGTGAATAAAACAACTGGAGAAAAACAAAATTAAAAAATGTAATTCCAATGTCTGCATACAAGAATTGGGTCCTGGAAAACAAATTCAATACGTAAATCTATATATATAAAAGAAAGTGGGGTTTGTTACACCACGTATATCTCGAGAATTACAGCTCGGATTTCAATGATCTTTGTTTTATTAAATTCGTATCCGCCTAGAATAGCAGAATAAGCATTAAAACATCGGAAAAATATCACGGGAAAGAAATTATGAATAAAATAAATGTTTTCATACATTTTGTTTATTTGAAATTTCCAAATCGAACGCGGAACATGATTTTGTATGCTGTTTACGGTTAATGCACTAGATGGCGTTGGCTGCATTATACCATAGACTGATGATATTGACAGTTGACTTAACGTCAATCGCGATGTAATTATACGCATAACGTTTTAAATATTATTATTTCATTGATTTGAATAGAGTACACCAACTTGGGTCGCGATAAAAATACACTGAACTACATTTTAAAACGATTTCGAAATAATACGGTGCAAAAAAGAGGAAAATCGACCATTCATTTAAAAACTTGGACAGAATATTACACGGGAACTGGATATCTCAAGAGATCAAAGCGATGTCGTACAAAATATGCGTAAACGGTTTCGTCTATTGTCTCATAGTGTGGTGAATGTTTTTTGCTACCTTTGATTTTTTTTATTTTTTTTTAAATAAAATTAAAATACAATAACCAATAATGAATTTAATTTAAAATAACTTTGATTAATTAAATTTTATATTAAAATGAACTTCCACAAAGTTGCCGCCGAAACCATCGAAAGTAATAATGAATTTTATTTTTTGATATCCTGAATTGATTTTTATGCAAGGAAATCTATTTACAAATTTTTTTTTTATCTTCTTTTATATACATAAAAATCTCGTGTCATGGTGTTTGTCGCCAAACTCTTCCGAAATAGCTTGACCGATTTTGATGATTTTTTTAATGTATATTTGTTAGATATGAGAATAGAATGTAAACTATATTTCATCCCGCTAGGTGAAGGGTGTCCCGATCCAGATTTTTTTTCAATATTCCTGACAAGTCATCGTTCCAATTTAAAACAATTGAAATGGACGTCTTTAAATTCAAATTTCCTGGCTTAGAACTGAAGCATCGTAATCATATTGAGAGAACTTTATTTTAAAGTTTGCATCGCTACGACGTTTTTTAAATAATCGAATATACTGATTCGATTTTTTGAAGCTATAATTATAGGGCTGGGAGCTGATTTGACAGATTTTGTTCAGTGACGTCATTGATTCGATTATTGGCGGTATGGTTATATTTTGCATCCTGCCTTGAAAATCTTTTTTATTTCTTACATGCATTAGGAATATTCTAATGACAGTATGGATATTTTATTGAACTATATTTCAACTTTTATTTTTAAATCTTCTACTACGAAAAATGATTGTTAGCAAACTTAAACATTATTCAAATAATTAAATAATTTACAATTTAAATACTACAGGGCTGTCGATATCGCCACGTGGTCTATTTCTGCTGCTACGAAAAATGATTGTTAGCAAACTTTAACATTATTCCAAAAATTAAATAATTTACAATTTAAATATTGCAGGGTTGTCGATATACGCCACGAGGTCTATTTCTACTACTGCAAAAAATGATTGTTAGAAAATTCAAACATTTTTCCAAAAAATAAATAATTTACAATTTAAATACTGCAGGGCTGTCAATATATGCCCCGAGGTCTATTTCTGCTACTACGAAAAATGATTGTTAGAAAATTTAAACATTATTCCAAAAAATAAATAATTTACAATTTAAATACTGCAGGGCAGTCGATATATGCCCCGAGGTCTATTTTTTTAGTACGAAATATATTTTTAGACTTTTTATTAATCTAAAAATTATATTATTTACAATTAAAATACTGCAAGGCTGTCAATATATTATGTCCCGAGATCTACTTCTTCTTCTACGAAATATATTTGTTAGCAAACTTAGAACATTTCAAATATTCTAAAAAATATATTATTTACAATTTAAATACTGAATGACTATCGTTATACATCCCAAGATCTTTTTCTTTTTCTACGAAATAAATTTGTTAGCAAACTTAAACATTTCAATTATTCTATCACTATTCTAAAAATTATCTCTATCTCTATATAGGCTCGACCGATTTTTATGATATTTTTAGTGTATATTTTTTAGATAGTAGAATAGGTTTAAAAGTATATTTCATCCCGCTAGGTGAAGGATGTCCCTATCCCGAATTTTTTTTTAATATTTTTGACGTCCGTCGTTCGTATTTCAAACAGAACGAAATTATTTATGTTGTTGAATGACAGATGGCGCTAAGTGCGCAGCAACTTAAGTCTTTTTAAGTTTGATACGTGCCATGGTTACGTCAAACAATCAAAGGGTATTGTAAACAATTATCAAGTGAATTTTTAATAGTCGTCACAAAGCATTTCTTTCGCTGTCAAAAAATTATGCTACCTAAAAGACTTGCTATTAGTTGATCTAGACCTCAAGCACGAAAGAAAACGGCATCACGAGCTTCAGAAACAGACGAGCAAGTTTGGAAACCGTTCGAGCTCTCACTGCTCAAGCCCGATCGTCTGATACAATGATATGCAAACAACCCTTTTGACCGTGATTAGGAACGAAAAACACAATTTTATATCGACAAATTGGGTACATTCGTTCAAACAAATCTTCCGAAATTGGTCCCAGAACAACGCATAGCGTAAGACAGAATTATGCATGCAATCAAACACAAGCCAAAACGTTGGATCACGAAACAATATTGCATTGGCAATCGCTTCATCTGCAATTGCAGCAAATCTTTTGGATGGTGGTCAAACAGCGCATTCAGCAAATAAATTGCCTTTGAACACCAACATGCAATATCAAAAAAAAAGTCATGATTGATGAAGTACTTTAATCATATCAACTCATTAAATGGGACGAATTTACTATGGCGCACAAAAAGGCATTGGAAAATCTTCACTATATGTACACTAAAAGATTTGAGAGGAAATGAACAGGTCTTTGGTGGCGAACCTTTTTTATTGTCTGGTGTTTTTCGACAAACTCTACCAGTTATACCACGTTCAACAGCTGCTGATGAATCAAGTGCATGTCTCAAATCATCAGTTTTATTGTGACATGTGCAGAAATTGACTTTGAAAGCTAATTTGCGTGTAAAATTACAATATGATGCATCCGCTGAACGTTTCAAAAAAAAATTGTCAGATATTGGTAATGAAAAATAGAAATCGATGAATCCACACATTACCACCAAGCTTCTGTAAAATTACAGGAACCGTAAGCGAATTGATGCACAAAGTTTTCCCAAATATCGCAAAGAATTACAAAAATCATCAGTGGCTTAGTGAATGTGTTATATTAGCAGTCAAAAACAACGATGGTAATGCCATCAACTTCAGGATTCCAAACGAAATACCAGGCAAAGAAACAACGTATAAGTCCATCGATACTATAAATTGATCAAGACGAAGTTGTCAATTATCCAACTGAATTCTTAAACTCACTTGATTTGCCAGGCATGCTACCGCACGTTTTAACACTGAAAATTGGCGTACCTATTATTCTTTTCCGAAATATAAATCCACCACGACTTTGCAACGGTACCAGGCTTTCAGCGAAAAATTAATGAACAGTATCGTCTAAGCTTCAATTTTAAATGGAAAAATTAAAGGAAACGATGTACTGTTGCCAAGCATTCCAATAATTCCGACAGATAAGCCATTAAAATTTAAATGTTTGCAGTTTCCAGTGCGACTCGCATTTGAACAATCGCTACAAGTGTGTGGACTTCATTTTAAAAATCCATGCTTCTCATATGGACAGCTGTTTCTGGCCTAATCACGCGTTGGAAAACCTTAAAATCTATTCATATACGCACCAGACAAAAAAACAAAATATATCCAAAAGCACTTCAATAAACATAATTAAAACACAAACACTTTCTTTCTTTGAGTGGCATTGCAACGCATGTCGGGTCAGCTAGTCTATTATATAAAAGGTCGGATTTGTGACAATGAAAAACTTTACACATCATTTTCACTTTTGGCTATGAAACAAAATAAGAAATTAATTTACAGAATTGAAATCATTTCTTATTTACCGTTAAATAAATAAAATAACCGGTGAAAAAAACGTATTTTTAAATTGTTCACAGCGTCGTGAAAAGATGTGGGTTAATTAATATTGTGTACGGACGAGCGCATATTTACTAAATTAGGAAGTGGGACCGAAAATGACTTAATAGTTTTTCTAAAGTTTCACTAGAAATCGGGCAATCGTGCGAATTTCCCTGCATGACCCCTTTTGTTTTAATATTCGTATCACGTTGCCTGACGAAACCGTTTGGAAATTGTCAGGCGTCTACCTCAGGGGTCAGCAAACTTCTTTCGTAAAAGCCATATTGTAAAATAATTAGACCCGACGGGCCAGTAAGCAAACTCGAGGATGTTAAAACAGATGACAGCTACAGTTCGGGGTGAACCTCGGCCGCCCCAATCAATCTCCTCCACCCTCCTGCGCCAGTCGCTGACCTCCAGTACTCGAAAGTTCTGTGACACTCCATCCATCCAGTGAAGTAGTAGTCTTCCAATGTTTCGTCTTCCCTCAAAGGCAGCAAATATGAGACATTTTGTTGGTTTACATTAGTTCATGCGTGGTATATATTTGACCCAGTGTAGGCGTTGAGTTTTTCTAAATTTGACTATGTCCGGCACACCGTAGATGCTCATGGTTGTGTCGACGTCACTAGATGCCATCATTGCAAACAGGACCTTGATTTTTTAGGAAAAAAAATGTTCATGTCTCGATAATACTTATAAATTGTATAAAAACAGATGCATTCGTTTTTATTACGTTGATAATGTTTACACCTTTATAGTTGTTGTCCAGATTTTTTTCTAATTCTTGTCTGATCCTTATGTGGAGCATATGTATTATTAATGGAAGTATTTCAACAGTGTTTTCTTATTTGAACTGCTTGTTAGTCAGTAGCTCCAACTCTTTTTTGTCTCCTGAAGTGTAACCCCACGAAAACGCCTACAGCAACAGCAGCACATTTGTAAAACTGTCCAAATTACGTTTCCTCTCTTCAAAAACATGAACTAGTGCTTTTATGTTTTGATTTCTAATTTAAAGGTTCTCATTGACATCACAATAACGATCTTGTAGGTCGAAACATAGTTCTGACAATTCTCGGAAAGCGTAACACATCAATACAAGACTCGAAAATCATTTTTTTTCAAATACATTTTTGCGAATATTGCTTAAGCATATAAAATGTCGAGATAAAAGGTGTCGAAACGCCGTTCCCCCGCGTTAAATGTGAAATAAGCACTGTAATTATATTTAATAATTAAGGTTGGTATAACAGGAACTGGATTTTTTCGATGGCAAAAAATGTAACATTCTTACAATAAAGTCGACTTATGAGAAGAATTTAATTGCCTTTTTGAGATAATATTTCATCAGTCTGTAGTTAGAAGGTGGAATTTGTGGCAAAATCAACGGTTGGATTTGGTCCGCTTGTCGTAGTTATAGGACTGCTGTCATACATGTTTTCTACAATCCACTATTTTATTTTGTTTTCATACAGAAGTGAGAGAAGATGAATTACAATTTTAAATTTAGGTCGAATTTTTTTGAATATTTTGCACTCGTCTCTCATCATCAAAATGCGGGGAAATCTCGTAGAATAATATAATGTTTCCAGGAATTTTACATTTTGTTTTAGATTATAGATATTTTTTATACGCTTTTTGTCTGTAAAAAATAACAGCAAAGAGATCAAACAATGCCTGAAGATTTCCATTTATTATGCATGTAAATTTATACGTTTTATTTTTAACGACAGCTTTTTTTGTTTGATTGATGTAGGTCAGCGGTCACCAAACCTTTCCGACCACTCAACTCACATAACTTTTTTATAGATTAAATAATGATCACATAATATACATATATATTATTGTTTATATGCTGCTGTTTAATTATAAAGAAAATATTAGAACTATGTTTCCTGCTGCCAGTGCCGTTCCTAGGCTATGTGCCGCCCCTAGGCCGACCCCTAAAATAGCGTCCATTTTCTTTCATTCCTTCCCATTATTCTAGGAATAAATATACAAATATAGAATTTCGAATCCTCTACGCACTTACACATACTCAAACAAATCTTTTGTCACTTATTCCGTTTTGCTTTCAGGTGATTCATAGTATGTACCTTATTGACAAAGATCCTCACAAATCAATATGATCCAAAAGCCCACATTATTTTTAAATAACTATGAAAAATAACTATTACCGCCAATTACACATCATAAAAAATAATGCAAATTTTAAATGCACTTAAATAACATTGATATCGAATCTTGATTTGGTATGTTGTTAACCGCTTCAGTACCGTAAGGACACTGGTGGCCGCTACATACGAACGGCATGAATACCTTAAATCCACTGAAGAACACGAATGCAACTTGAAAATATTAAACTATATATATATCATTTCATAAGTAAACTTTTAATATTCATAAATTCAGTACTATTTTTTAAAACTATTCAAACATTATTTAAAAAAAGCGATAGGTATGTGAGTGAATGTTTTTTAGCTTAAAAAATCGCGATACTGAAAAGGTTAAACAAAGACATTGAGGCATCATATTTATTTTAAATCAAATGTATTTAAAATAATCTGTGACCATTTGCCGCTCCCTAGGACTTGCCGCCCCTAAGCAACTGCCTACTCGCCTTTGCCCTCGGGACGTCCCTGGCTGCTGCGTATTTGAAATTAATTTATAAAATCTTGTATCTAATAAGGCTTTATAGTTTTTTTATACCCTCAAAATTTTCACGCGAAAAAAAAGTAACAAGGATGTTAACTTTTTACATTTTTTTGTTTTTCTGCTTAAATTGCATGTATGTACCTATTCCATGAATTTTATTTTATGTCATATTATATTAGATCGCTGTTTAACACTTGAGTGTCAATCTTCAAAAGTTCGATGTGTCGTCGTTCATCATAAAAACGATTTCCAATATATGCACATATATCCAAATATTTGCTTATGGCATTCGCTGATGATAACTCTTTGTTTACAGACGCTAAACATAGGAATCCTCAAGACATTTTTAGCGGCACGTGTAGATTAATCACGATTCACAGAATCGGCGAAACACCGTCATCGTGTACGGCTTTAAAGTGGCGAGTTTTTTTTTTGCGATATCCGGTGCAAAGCATACATTAGCAACCTTCTTCGAAATAATTGAGGAAACGTTTTAAAAAAAACAAGCGGGAAAGATAACTGCTTAAAATATCTCACATCTTATATTTTGGACGGATTCTGTGATTGATTTATAATGCATAAATAAATTCAGTTGTTGAAACATTATTATGGGAATACTGAACAGGACGTTCTGTGGGTAGGGTTGTCAGGTGTCACGGATTGGCCGGGATTGTCCCAGAATTGGAATCGCTGTCCCGTATCCCGGATGAGTACTAAATTTTCCCGGAAATTTAGAGAATACTATTTAACTAACAAATTCCTGGGTTTTTGGATTCGAAAGCCTCGTAAGAGCTATGAAAAAAAAACGAGTCACGCTGGTATTTTGGGCAAATCGGTAAATTCCTGGGTTTTTGGATTCTAAAGTCAGCAAATCGGACAAATGTCCCGGATTGACTTGCAAGAAATCTGGCAACTCTATCTGTGAGTCTGCCCTGAGGTGCATTCCACGAACAGAACTGTGTACTGCAGTCCGTCCTCACACTAACCTTCTAGGCCACGCTGACTTGATTATTTAGAACTTCATGGAAAAAAATGCTGATTTATCGCTATCGATGAGATTGCCATAATCTTGATTACTCGCTAGAACCATAAAACTCGTCTAAAACGATAGGCTCTTTGAATACGGGAACTCATTATTAACATGACTTAAGAAAATTAATTAATAGTTAGTCCTTCGTTGACTCCGAAACGAAGGGGTATTTGAAGGAAAATAGATAGCTATTCCTCAATCCTTGTGGAACTTAATGATTTGTTATATTTCACTTTCTCATATAGTTGATCAATCAAGTAGGGATTTTAATCCAAAAATATAGTTCAGCGCAATTTCTTTTCATGCATAAACAATTAAAAATCATTTTAGTCCAATGTAGTGTTCCTAATCCCGAAATCTCGATCAAATTGGTGATCCGATGTAAATGTAAATACTCCACGATTTACTACCATATTTAATGATAATATAGTTCCAGACAGCGTTCTTCAGTTTGTCTATATATATAATTTTGTAAAATAATAAATAAATGAATTGGGCTGTTATATCCTCTCATATTTTGTAACAGTCCTAGACTGAAGTAGACATTTTATTCCATAATTTTATACAAAATTCAGTTGCAATCAATTGTTTTTTTCGGATGGGATCAGTGATATACGCCATTGTCCATTGAAGTTTCTGTTATTGAATTGACGATTGATTTTACTGTTAACTAATTAAAACTCTCATTTAAAAAGCTTCCATGTATAAAATAAACTCTTCCGATTCTTGTATATTTATGTTTTGTTTTCCTTCGTAAATGGTTGTCTAATTATTGATAAAAATAAAAAAAAACATTACAACACCCTAAAAAAATAACATAGACCTTGTAAAGAGATGTTTGTGATATCTTTTCTTCTTGAATTGATTTCAAACAACATTAGCTTAAAAATAGAAAATAAAATCTGCCGCTTTGGCCTTTAGTTGTAATGTCAGATATTTTTTAGTTCAAATTAAGCATACAATGAAATCATGTTGATCAATTCCGAGATTGGAAAATTGTGAATCACGAAATCTCGGGATAGCAAAAGGGTTACAAGATTAGATGCCCAAGTTTTCTGATGTATATATATATGTCATCAAAATATATAAAACAGGTTTATTTAATATTTTTATTCACTTACAGCTTAAAATTTATTTTATTCTTTATTATATCTTACAAATTTTTAAATAAATTTAATATTAATCAAGTATTACTAGTATTAGATTCATTGAATATCAAATCGTTTGTTAAGTATTTCGTATAATATTATTTCGTTTCGTTATATAATTTGATATGATTTTGAAATACTTTATAACAAACTTGGCCGACATTGTTACAAACTTTCCATCCTACCCTTGAGGATTAATATTAAACGACACTAAGATAGCCTTTAAGAGTTTGCTTGACAATTATTCCGATTCCCAGTTTTACAATTATCTTAACTATTCGTAATATAACAAGGAAACTAAAGTTGAAGGATAACGTGTTTAAATGTCTATACAAGGGACTAAAAGCAAGTAAAATTATATTTATAGTGACCGAAAATGGCATAATTTAGAGTTATTAGCCCATCTCCGCCGTGACCGGTTATGGCAACGGTGGACCAAAAATTTCATTACCAAACCTTATTAAAAGAATGATTGTTTTGTCTACTTTTTCATTCGTAAAATACAATTGGTGATTAATTCTTTCCCACTTTATCATTAAAAGCAAGATTTTTAATTTGGACTGTTTTCCTATTTTTTTAAAATCTATGTCCGCTCACAATGTGGAGAATATAGCCTCCTAATAGAGGTATCCCAACAGAAGTTTTTTTTTTCTACGAGAGCTGTCTGTTACTCAGTCGCTCAACCTCACTTTTTCAAAGTAAGGGAAAGTTTAGGGAAAGAGGGATAAGGCTAGAACAGGATTAGTGGTTGACTAATCGCTATCGCTACACACAGTTATTAAAGGATCAGAAGGATGGGAGAAGAGGAAATAATGTGGATTTACATCACAAAACACCCAGTCTTCGATCACAACTTTGAATTGAATAAATCTCAAAGTCATTGTGATCTGACCGGGAATCGAACCCAGACCTGCGCGATCGGTAGAGCAAGCTCTAACCAACTGGGCTACAGCAGGCCTATACCTAGGCATATTGTATAAACATTTTATATGGCGGGGTATACACTTGAATATATTGTTATATGTATTTATAATACGGAATAAATCATATGCTAGCTACAAATGTATTATTAATGGTCAAATCAGGTATAGGAGACAATGGTAATCAGTACCGGCTCGTAGTTTTTTGCGCCTGTGTTCGAGGCCGCACACTTAACACACGTCACGACTCGGCCCCGGTGGTAATGATTATTTAAAATCTAAATATCGTACCTCAGAAGAAATCGATTTTTAGATACCCAGTGCGTCTTTTTCTTCAATAGTAACTCGCCAGTCGCCACCGATATCAATATAATACATTCAGCAATGTATAAAATATTTCACGGTGTGATATTGCGGGTATGGAATTGATGTTAAGGTATCTGTATAGTGTAGTGTTACGCTCGTACCAGAGAGTGTACATGATCATGAAGCTGTCGAAGAAATTTCACAGATACATGATTGATCATCCTAACCCAACGATAAAAGCATTACTTGGCGAATACATAGACTACCCCCATACTTACAACGCGATGCTACTGCGGGTCACTTTGCTCAAAATTCATTAAGCCCCTCTTACTTCCACCACTCCCTATATCACCTGCCTGGTTGACGACGTCAAACTCCGGACAGATGAAAAGGGCACTGATCACAACTAATTATAAGGAACATCCAGGCACCGAATAATGAAAACAAGGGAAAGAAGAGGAAACAAATGAAAACGATCAAAATACATGATAAGAAAGAGAAATAGAGCAAGTGCTCTTCATTCTGTAAAATGTGAAAGACACCAATCATAAAATATTTGTGTAAGCCCTGATCGACCAATTTCTCTCTTCCTGTTTTGTCTTAAAGAAAAGTAATGACAATGAAAATCTCGCCGTCGTGTTGCAAAGCTGCGGGGGCGTGTTTTACGAAGAGCAATAATATGAAATAACATAACTTAAATTAATCATTCAATGATAATCCTCGATAATAATATATGTAATCACATAAATAATCACCAAATAGCCACAGATAGCGATTTTATAAGTTAATTATTTATAAACTAAACATGCAGTGCAGAATAAATGGAATAAAACATTTTCATTTTAGCATCAGTGGTTGGTAGGACGTGTAGCACTTTAAAATTTTATACAGATCTTTCTTTGAGTAAGTTCCTTAAACAATCTAAAGCTTACGACCCACCGGTGTGTCGCATACCTACTAACCACACACGCTACCCACCAGTGTGTTGTCATTATTATGACGTCAATAAATATTTTTTAGAGTTTGCATCATTGAAAAAGGGTCCGACATCTCTTAAGGACAAAATTGCTAGCTTACAGGACAAAAAACGTTATTTTTTTCTAGCTGTTAACGGGTTAAAGTTTAAAATGGACATTTTAAAAGACAAAATATCGTTCAATATCTTCAAAAATAAATAAATAAAAATATTCTCGTAGTTTCTATAGAAATGGGGAAGCAAGAAAGAATTTAAAAAATCTTCATGCAATTTTTTATGAATACAGTCAATCGTAATTGAGATCGACAAAATTTTGCTTCGCGATCGACCGGTTCGGAAGTCAAATATTCGAATAATACAATGTACGAGCTTTTCATCACGAACATTGATTGTTTTATCCTATCGATTTTCAACACATAGGTAAATGTTGTTCTCAACACGTGTTTCAGTGAGTATTTTGGTGTTTAAATAAACAAAATAAATTATATTATCAATATATAATGCAACGCCGAACGTCTTTTTGTGTGAATTCAGTGGTTTTATATACATGCATAACAAATAATATTCGATTTGAACTAGAATTAGTTAGTCACATTAAAAGACTATTTTGGGGATAAACACTTATCTCTTTTTTTACACAATTTTTTTTTCTAACACGATTGCCAGACACAAAAATTACAGAAGTAGATAAGCGATTTCTACAACTCACTACAGTATTAACGAACAGAAGGTTTCATTAGATCCTAACACATTAGACGAGTTCGAAATTTTTAGCAATGAAAGCAATTTATGTCTAGTCCCTTATAAAAGTTCCCTTATATATTCAAGTGGGGATGAGTAGTATTATTTTTCTCAATTAAAAGATATATAAAGATGAATAATTTTTTGTGTAATTTATTTGTTGAGTCTTTTTTATTACTTTTTTACACGATTTTCTATACCACATTGTTGATCATTTATCAAATAACACAGTATCAAAGAGTTGAGAGTATTTTAAGAAATTATTTTAAGCTAATCATTATTTGGGTTAATTATCTACGACAGTAACAATCATTTATTACACAAAGCAATTCGGTGATTAATTAAGGATGGCCAGCCTTGTCGACTAACGTTAACCTCTTAATCTTATTTACACAACCAGGGTAACTCGTAGATTGTTACTAAACTAAGACTCGTATATCTAAATCGTCTTGTAATTAATAGAAATATGTAATTAATTGAAACCTAGGTAGCTCTTACAAATATATATATATATATCGTTCAATTTTTGAACCAAAAAATATGCTTATTTCTACAAAAATACATATGATTAAATATCCTTTTATCTACATTTAAAAATAAGGTATTAATGATTTGAATACATTTAAGGATTATTGATATTACCCGCCTTGGTTTTTGAGTGCTCATATATTCTGACCTATTTATTTTATAAATATGAGGACAGATTAAACATGTATTCGTGTGAAAACAGAACATGGAGCAATTGTGTATTCTGTAATCAGGATAGTGGATGAATATTAATCACTCGCTTTAACAGCAGTTGCTCATTGATTACACGATAACCATTAAAATCTTTTCATTGTGACATATTAAGTCATGCACACCACTGGTTTTAGCTTCAAGGCCGAACTGCTCCTCCCACATCCTCCCACCACTTAAAGCGGCACGTGCGTCCAACACTTTCACAATTTGCACATTTATACACCAACACTATCGAGAAGATTTACTGTGAGGTGAATCGTCAACCGTTGGAAAATGAGCTCTGATATCCTATATATATGTAGGTATCACAACAGTTATGAGTATTTTTAACATCTAAAGCTTTTGGAGCAAATAAAATTTTAAATTTTAGCATTTATTTAGTGTTTATTTTTTAATCATAAATAATAAGTAAAAAAGTCAAATTTAAATATAGCTGACTATACAATGTTTATTATGTAGACAGAAAAGATTTTAATTTGTAACAAGAAATACAAAAACGACAAGGATTTAATTCAAAATAGAGAAAAACAAACATGCATACAAAAGTACAAAGAAACTATTCATGAGTACAAAAAAATTGAAATTGTTGTAAAAAAAATACATTATAAGAAGAAATTATTAAACACAATAAAAAATACGAGTTCAAAAGCAAACTTGCTAAAATTTATAATAACTTTACATAAAACATGTTTCAATAGATGAGTATTTAAGCCAAATACGACGATCTGCTAAAATTAGATAAGTGCTAATGAAGCGTGGTGCATCTACATTATATTCAGGACAGGAAATGGATTGAATGGCAGTACTACCAAATTCCAAATGCTACATTTTCGTAACAAGTAATAGCAGAAGAGTATCTGCTTTTACTCTACTTTGAAATTCATTTAAGATGAGATAAGAAGAAAATCGAACGAATTAAATCTATTTGTCTGTTTGACAATTTCACAATAATTTCGCATATATCGTATTCATACATCTCTAGTTAAGAGCTATAGTTGATAGTTATTTCGGCTACACCCGATCGTCGGAACTATTAAGCGACGCCGAAAAAGCCATCAACTATTTATATATATAATATTTTGTGTGGAGCTATATCGTTTCATAAAATTTACTGAAAATAATGGAGCCCTACGAAGAAAGTAATTTCGAAACTTATATTTATGTTACTTATTTATTAATGGGTACGGCGAGTATTGCACGCAGGCGGCCAAGTCCATAGGCGTGGCCCTGTCTGGCAACCCTAATCGAAGCACACATCAAATATGACAAAAAACAGAAAAAAACGAAAACTAGACTACGAAAGGATACACCACAGAGAGAAAGCAACTTGAAATTTTACTGGGAAAAATAATGGCTTTTACAAATGTTTACAGTCCCTGACTTGCTGTAGAGTATAACAATGTGCCCAAATATACGCGCCAAAGTTTGAGATCATAATATTTTGTATCTAAAAAAAGACATCAGTTTATTTATAAGATTATGTTTTTTTTAGACATAAATTGTATGCATACATAATTAAACAGTGTAAAATGTTTATTTACATCTGAAATAAATAATGTTGATGACATGATATCGAATTCAAACGAGATTATTGTATCTTTTAACAGTACATAATTCAAAACAAATCTTTTATACGTACTTGCCATATTAGTAGAGTAACCATAATTGCTACGTATAAATGCGGGAGCTTAAGAGCTATATAAATAAAACATTTAAAAAGTGAGTCGGTAATGGTTTTATTTTACTCTGCTAAAAAGTCACGAGGTGCAAGGCATGCTTTTATATCCAGTTATATTTTAAAGCTGATTTTACCTTTCTCATTATATAATTTCCTTCTTTCACATAATTATAAAATTGGGCGCAATTCATTTTAAAATTATAGACAAATGTAAATTCCTTCAATATTAAAGAATATATCGGCCAGATGTCGTACAGTTTTTCGAATGATCGTTTACCGTACAACTATAATATCAAGCCGGCAACAAGTACTCCAGTTTCTTTAGTCTTTTTTTTATTTATTTATTTATTTAATTAACATTGTACAAGGTTGACAAATTATAAATTTAAAACTTTTACAATGGAGAAAAAAAATAGTATAATTTAATATTAAAAGCAGTAAAAAAAAAAAGTGGCAAGGAAGTCAACTGAGTAAGCTCCGACGAACTCTACTTTAATACATAAAAAATAGTATTCGTCGGAACTCACCCACGTCTACGTGGAATATGTCGACATCCAAAGCAATATTGTTGAACACCGTTAAAGCTCTCCCCAGTGGCATCCCCATTGGCAGGCTGGTTCTACACCTTGAGAGAGCAAACAATTCATGTCCACGATTTCTCAAAAAATAATCAGGAACATTTAGATTCACATTCTCAAGAATGGTGGAATTCTCATTTTGGCCTCGTATAAGTCGAAAGAAATATATGGCTTATCATTTAGTTGCCATTAGACAAAATATTTTATCCACATTTGCATTGTAAGCTGGAATGGCAAATACGTATTCTCATAGCTTTAATATACATGACTTCTGAATCTGATAAATATGCTTTGTATCTGCAAAACACTTCCAATATTTTTTTTCGATCAAGTTAACCATCACCCACTATAAATTTACTTAATTTTATAGATGCTTCGCAGTTTTGATTGTTATTATTTTTCGATCACGACCCATTCCAGCTTAGGGTGAAAATGGGACAAATGGTAAATACAAGACTGAGTAGTGAAAAACGATGACAGTCCCGTATTTATGGGACGTATGGCAACCCTACATATTGTAGATATTTTTTAATAATAATTACCGTTACAATGTCGCACCAGCAAAATAATGAAAAAAAACGCCGAAATAATAATTATTATAACATAACAAGAGAAGTATTTTAGCATGATTATTATAAAGGTTGTTTGGTTAAATGTTTTCAGTCCAACTTCATTCAATTTGTATGTAAATTCATTGTATTGAAATTTCTTTAGAAATAATGTAGCCCTAGTTATCCAAACTATTTTTCAAAAATATACATAGCTAACAATAATGAAACCAAATTTGTAAGTTTAACAAAGGTCCTTTGAGCTGTTACTATTTCATAAGCAATAAATAAATATCTTACGAAATCAGAAAAACATTCAGAGATATTAACATATTTAAAAACAGGTATGCTTAATATATTTTTCAAATTATCATATGGAACGTTTTGTTTGAGATTAGTTGATATATATTGACAAAATAAGATGTCACTATTTAACCAAGTCGCAATTAATACATATCAAGGCTGTGGAGGAGTCGTTTAAAATAAAACGATTTCGACTTCGACTATAAATTGAAACACAAACTTGATTCCGAATCCAACTCTGAATTCTGTTTCGAATAATAATGTTTTTTTCCTCCCTCAAAATTGTCTACAATTGTTTCAATCCTTTCAATACGATGAATGGGCTAATTTATTTTCGAATATATTTGGCTCACAAATACTGTATGTACAAGTTCTTATGTGAACGGGGAGTGTACTTTGTTTTATTATCTCGCTAAAGAATTGAGATTTTTTCCCGTGATTTTTTGTAATGTTACAAAATACTGTTTATTAATTAACGAGTTTAATTATTTTTAATGTTTTTGGACCTCAAATTTTTTATGCTTAGTGTGCATGCATGTCTACAAAAAAATCGTTAGTTTTTTTTCCGACTCCGGTAAAACCAGTCCAAATCTACGACTCCGACACCACAGCTCTGGTACAAAAACGCTAAAAGCTTAGTGGTAAGAACAATATTATGACAAAAAAAGTCTCAATTATAAAATTCTTGAAATTTCGAGTTTTTCAGTCAAACGAAATTTATAAAAAATACACTCTTCTAGGAGTTACAATTGTTTCCAGTTTTACCAAAACTTGGAACCCTGTATTTGTAGTGTTTTACAAAAATATTGGTTTTGTAAATTCGAAAATGCCAGTTTTCGATGTAGAAAATTAGCCAAAATCTAATTTTGAGTGTATAGAAAACCCATTACATAATTTTCATAAAATTGTTCGATCGCAAATTCGGAATTGAAATATTTTAAATCTTCTAAGATTCAATATTGATGTATTCCACAAT
Organism: Himalopsyche tibetana; assembly: GCA_030503985.1. Taxonomy (NCBI): domain Eukaryota; kingdom Metazoa; phylum Arthropoda; class Insecta; order Trichoptera; family Rhyacophilidae; genus Himalopsyche; species Himalopsyche tibetana. Next base: position 17,211,523 of record JAPJYX010000010.1, on the reverse strand, counting down.
AATTGATCTGCCTTTTGATAATGTATTACTATTTTAAGAATCCGTTAGTTATTTATGAAAATCACTCGTTTATAATTATGATACATTTTATAAAGACAGTATTTTTATGAAATATCAAAATAACGATTTTGATTGATAGTTATTTTTTAATGCTGGTGTTGATACAATTTATTCTTACGGTAATGCAATCCATTCACTCATCCGATGTATTTTAACCTTTTGTTCAATAACGTGAATTGAGTGTTTTACATCAACATGTTTCAGTTCCTATTCGATCATTTAAACGGGATGCTGTGAATATCGATTTGGCTAACGAGAGTCCTTTCCTATACCCAATTTTTACACTCCTACCAAGGAAGTCTGACCAACGCATTTATTATCAGAGTTTTCATGTATTTTTTTATTAACATTAGTCAATATTATCGAAATTTAGAGCGATACGACACTTAACCATGACTATAAAAATTCAGAAGTTTTCAAAGAAAAATAAAAATAAAATTTTGCGAACCATAAAAAATATCGAAAAAATAGTGCTGGAACGCCGTTCGACCGCGTTACATGGGAAAAAAGCACTGTCTAGATTTACGATATAACAACACATTTCAGACATTTCATTTCGAAATAACATATTTTGAAAAGAATACCAGAAAGTGAAAATACCTCCACGATATTTAAAAATATAGAAGTTTATTTCTAAGATTAATTATAATAAAAAAATATATTTGTATACCACGTTGAGGACAAAAATTTACTTTAAATTTCTACGAAAAACTTAGATCATAGGTTCCCAACGTTTTTCGGGTGGCGACTCCTTTTTATAAAAGCCGTGTGACTAGCCACCCTCCCCCAGGAATTTGAAATCCTCGATTTACTTTTAGCCCGGATTGTCTCCGAAGCTCCTTTTTTTTTTTTGCTCACCGAGGAATTTAAAATCCTCGATTTGCTATACTTTTTCCCAGGATTGTCTTCGAAGCTCCTTTTTTTTTTTTTTAGCTCACCGAGGAATTTGAAATCCTCGATTTGCTATATTGTGAAAATCTAAAAAAACCCTTGGGTTGGGAACCCGTGACTTAGATAGTTTATTATGTGGGCTAGTTTATTTTCTGTAAACCACGTCCAATTAATCGCGTATGGCTTTTGGCGCTGGGTACAAAGCAAAGTCAACGCCAAACATTTACTCAACCGGCTTTACCCAACCCAAACTCAACACCTCCGAAGATAGAAGTGTTTGCAAAGCGTTGAACCCGTATAATAATAAAAGCAATTTCCACACCATTTTAATCAAACGAGTAAAAAGAATAATTCAGTTATTATACGAAAATACCTTTATTTAGCCGGTTGTCTTTGATAATTTAAAGGATGTATAATATTTGTCAACGTTGTCATTGTGATAATAATTATTTTACATAATTTACCTTTTATAGTGAAACGATTGCCGTATCACAATAACAAATAAATTCACAAATTATATATAAAAAAAATCGATAATCATACAATATTGAGCGTTAACTTACATTTCGGTATGATTCCCTTCATGGAATTAACGTCAGTAGAGCGGGACATGCCCACAGATGAAAGCAAAAAAGGTCTAGGTCCGAAATACAAGTAATAGCTTCTTGAAAATTATTTAAAAGTAATTAAAATGAGTTCGTAAATTATTCTTTCAGTTGTGCGTTGTAAAATTCTACAACAAAATATTTACCACTTGAAATTTTATTCAATATTCTTCCCAGACTGACCCATGAACAAAAACATGTTTTTATATTTTTGTATGTAATTTCTCAGATCAGCCCGAGAAGAAAAAAGGTCACACACACCCATGTCCTTGATATGAAAATATTTTCAGTATTTTTTTTTGTCTTGTCGGTACTTACGCAAAGTACCCTCGAAAGATTAGTCTGATTACTACGATCCACGCAGCAAAATTATGATTAAGCAGTATGAAATGTCAATACGTGGATTCAAAAGTTTGATCGTAAATCACATTAGACGGAATCCGAGACCGTTACTGTCCGGCTAAATTCAATAAATTATTTACCCTAAGCTATTTGATAAGGTAGACAGTAGTAGAGCATACAATCCCGGAACGGGATTGGCGTTTTATCAATCCCGGGATCCCGCATTTGTTCATTAAGTAGTCATATCTGTTTTGAATTATATACTCTTATAGATACGCACCACTATACGCCTTGGAAATAAAGCCTGCCTTAAGATGTGATGCTTAAAAAGGAAAAATCAAACGCGATAAGTTCGTTAAGCATTTTTATATGTCACTCAAGAGCAACTCGCGGAAAAGATACATTACGAACACCCATGCCCAAGATCTTAAATTCAAATAGAAAAATCTACCTTACTCGGTCTTTAGGGATAATCTCATACTTGCTAGACCACAGAGGGAGACAAAATTTCATGCTGTTTTTAATCAGAATATATTATAATAATACGGGTGCCTTGATCTCGGGATTGGAGCCCTTAGGACCCTAGGTTCTAGGACGTAGGTACTAATTTCTATAACTCACTATTATATTTTTTTTTGTTGTTAAATGTTTATTGGGTGTAAAATTGTGATTAAATATGTAATGCTAACATTATAAATTATAAACTATAGCAGTGGCCGGCAATCTTAACGGAATTACGGAATCAGAAGCTGCCAAATAAAAAAAGAGTTCATCCGTACAATAGAAAAATCATCTCCACCTCAATCTCTAAAGTCATTATAGGTTTTAAAAAAATACACACAATCAACTATTATTGTAAGTTAAAAAATATTTTTTGAGAAAAAAATGGTTGGGGGGGGGGTAACCTCTTGATACGCCACTGGGTAGGAGTACTTGTAAGCCTGAAATTTCGACTACCGAACTGTAGTCGACTATGATTCCTTTCACGTTAAATAGACTCAGACAACTTTCCGGTAAAAAAATCTACTTTGACTACTTTTGCGTATTTTATTTTCATTGGCGAGCCTGCAAAATTGTTTCTATTCCAAGCCGATAATTTATTCATTTGATTCATCGTCAAATGTTTGATTCCGTTAGAAGATTCAATATATCATATAATATAATAATAATTTAACTCTGAATTCATGTTTGCGTAGTTGAGAGCGATGTCATAAAGCGGTTTATTTGTCGAATAACGGGCAACTACATTCAAATACAATTGCCAACACGTGCCTAGCATAAGAAAAATAATAGATTTACTATCCGGATAAAACCAAAGCATTCAAGCGGTGTTTTTTGCAAACATAAACTTTAGAACAAGCATAATGGATTTAGATGTTGTATTTCTTAGAATAAACCTGTATATTAAATTTAGAGAATTACTGTAGGATATTGTTGTTTGACTTAGTCTAATACTTAAGTGAACGAATATTGACTCAACAATGATTGGGTACAGAATTATTCATTATTATCAAAATTTATTATCCTTAAATATTTTAATTCAAATGAAGATAAACATAAATTTACCAAAATTGAACCTGCTGTTATGGATATATTTTTACTAAAACACTTATTTTTAATTCAATGTTGTTTCAACTTTATTCTATAACATAGTTTATACACTTTATAATAAATCACTTTATATTATTAAATCAAATAATATCGATGTGAGTATTGAGGAGTTTCTACTAAGCAGTAAGACGTTTCGATTTGAACTCTCGATTTAAACTGGAGAGAAAGGAATTGAATATTGATTTAGTCCGTTGAAAGGTTTATTTATTGTTACAAGTTATGTCATAGAGAATTAACATATCACAGAGGTTAATGTTGTGTATACATAACACTGCCATCTAAGCTTAATTAACCCAATTATACCTATCCGATTTACTAACCAAATTTAAGCAAATCGAAAAAAATGTATTTATTTGGTCTTTCTCGTAGGAGTGACCAAAGACAACTTACGTTATTTATCACATATTGATAATTTTTTGCTCGTGCATTACTTGGTAATATGTATTGAGTATTATTTATGCTCAACATTTATTTCTTCCACCTCCCCCCGAACGATTTTGAAAAAATAATGAAGCCCGTTTCTCGAAAATTTTGGTGGTGGTCTACGTGATTGATTGATACAATATATACTTATATGTATATTATTATCATTCATATCAGCGAACCTAAATCAAACTTAGACGAAAAAGCGGTAAATTTTTATTTTCACCTTGCGGCGAAAATCGCGATTTTAAATGGAAGTCTGTATAAATATTAATGTCGTAAATAAACATTCGTTGACATTAAAAATGATACAGTATTTCATAGCATGTACGAGAGAATTTCTAGAGAACATTTTGTATGCAATCAGTTAACAAGTTTGATCTGCCGTGACGCAAAACGGTTAAGCATGGCTGCTTTCCTTTTATTACTGTACAAAATGATTCCGTGTTTCGTTTTTGGCACAGTTAATTAACAAAGGAGTGTTTGTTGTTGAGTGAAGTTGGCAAGCAAAAAGTATACGAATAAATCGTTTTCCAATTCGTTGACGTTAGCGGGTGTTAAAAATGCCCGACTCGCGAATTCACAGAATACTCAAATTAAGCTAGGAAGTTGACTGCGTGAAGGCTTACAAAATTCTGCACTAGCATCGGGTAGTGTTCGGGCCAGGCAGTATTTGTGGACTGTATCGACGCATGCAGCTTATTAACGTTTTGTGAAAATGTTCTAAAATTCAACCGATGAATTTGGCAAATAAGACTTGACTTCAACTTACTAACAAACAGAATCTATTGTCACTTATAAATCATTTTACTTTATTCTCTCATTTTTTAATACTACCGAATACATCCTATTAAATTATACTCAACTGTCATCGAGGATACTATTCCATCGTATGGAAGAAAAGGCAAGCACTGACGAAACTGTAATTACATGATGCCCCCTGGACTTACGATTCCTACCGATTTCTGGCTTAGGTTATTTATAACGACAGGTTTACAGAGTGTATTCTGATTACTTTAAATCAATTTAACGTACCTGGGTAGTGCTTGTTAGTTTTTAAAAACTGTGTTAGAAAAACCATTTTTTTTAGCTAACTTTGCAACACTTGAAAGCCGGCTTTATCAACATAATAACTCGTTTCCTTATATATAAAAATACTTTAACATTAGTATTTTAACTGTCATAGTTACAAATAAAACAAGGTTAAATATGTAGCTTAATAGTTAGTTTACTATTATATATATATATATAATTTTTGTTATGCATTTTGACTCAGATACACACAGTTCACTCGTACATCAAACTCGAAAAAACTGAAGGCTCATTTCTTCATATACGAGTCTAAGTACAAAAGAATAAAAAAGATCTTATATTAGATGATTTAATAACTATACGACCTACTTCATTACTCAGCGAAGATAGCAAAACTAGGTTACCAAGCAATAGATCTGTGAACGTTCTGTGTTTTTGCCGAATATATTTTTTAAAGTTAGTGTTTATATAACATAATTTCAAGTTAACAAAGTTTATATTTTTTTCCCATTTATGCGCTCTTGTGCTTTTTTGCGAAATCCGGTTTATACCGGATCTTAAGAGATATTGGAATCTGCAAAGCTGTTTTTTGAGAAGTCGGTTGTTGTTTAAGCCCTAAGGCTAATCACATTTCGCATATCTCAATCTCAATATACATTTCGCAGATTACGAAAACATATATGATAAAAATGGTCATGCTTATTTAACGTCTCGGTGTATTACTCCAAGACTTTAATAAATGTCATCCAATTTCATCGAAGGAAACTTCATAGCATAAAAGAACGACGACTCGACGGCGTATTGCTTTTTTGAAAATTGACAGGCTTAACAAAGTCACGTGCCCGGGTTAGTGAACCTCCTGCCAAAAAAGTCAAAAATCGTGTGCAAGAGAATATTCCGTCGAGCGAAATGAATATATTTTAATGCAATCAACGCCATCTTGACCCGTATTTAATTCAAAGCCAAAATAACTCTTTATCACTGTAGGAGTGACTATGAGAAACTTTAATATTACCCCCTGCCATTTTCATTTATTTAATAGTACCTATATAATTACTTTGACTAGAATAACTAGATATTAGATGGCGACCCCTTTAAGAAACTCGCATAGAGAAATACAGTTAATCATTGATTTAATGTTTTTCAAGGGACGAAAAATGCAGGAAAGCTTCAAATAATATTAAAAAAAAACGTTTATTTTTATTATGGAATGTAGAGTATGTATTTTTTAAGTTCTTAATAAAAATTGACCTATTTGCTGTTGCTTCAATTATAACAAAGAACCCTCAAACTCACATACTTTTCAACTATTTTTGCAATGTCAATCCGTTGTTCTCCTGAATTTTTTCGATGTCAAATTTTTTTGATTTTTATTTGTCTTCATGGGGTGCATTTTCGTTTGATTTAGAAAAAATCGCGAAACCTAGTGTGAGGCAAGACCGACTTTATAAGCAAAATAGGAAATATTCAACAAATACGGCCGATCGGGAAAATTTTTGTGATGCAACAATAGTATTAAGATGAAAGAAATCGCCGAGAAAACAAATCTCAAGTTATACACGATTTTATGTTGAATCCTGGGATTGGAAAAATTGTCAATCCCGAAATTCCGGGATCACCAAAAGGGTCCGGGATTGGATCCCCTTGCCGCCACCTAAATCCTGGATAATTTTTCTACATGACTAGGTACCTAAGTCTCATTTGATCAATGTTGGAAATTTTAATTAAAATTTTACGGTGCTTTTTATAATTAGGAACAATTTAATAATTTTCAATTGAATTGTAGGAGTTCGTGAGTAGAATAACTATAAAAAATCAAGGAACTTTTAACCGGAGTAATTGTTGAGTTTTTTTTAGCCAACCGACGGAAAGGGGTTCACCATTGAAAACAAATGTTTTGTCATATATTTTATTAACAAATATACAATAGCGTAGCATTTCAGTGATAAAATTTTGCAATTGTCAGTTTTAGAAAGGTGGCCAAATATTTTCATAAACTAACATCCACAGACATCGCAGCTCGTTTGTGTTGGTGTGTTAACCCATTCAAACATGCGTCATATTTTTTTGAAACGGCTCTAAATCACCAGCGAGTACCTATCTATCCGCCACGTGTCTACTCACTCGGACAATGGACGTCCGGTTCGTTCAAGCCGCAGACGGGGTAATCGATCACGACTCCAGCCAGACTACTTCGCGAGCTGGCAGAAAAATGTGGCGAAAACTTCGAAGCACTGTGACCGTCGTAAAGCAAAACAAACGGACGGGTTCAGATGGAATTATTGATCAAATGGTTTTCGGAATCCGAAAATATTTTATTGCAAACGTTTGTTGGACCTGCTTCGCTGCGGGCACGTGTCGGTATTAAGTTCATGATACTCTGTGTAATAAAATAGCGGTATTACTTATATGCTAAGCGAGACAATTTATCAGTATAAAAAATACAAAGACAGATGTCATGTAAAATGCATGTTTTTGCGTCACACATTTGTCACATAATAATTATACATACATATAATATTACCGACTGTGAAAAGGAAAAGGGATGTAACCAAAAGGATGTAAAAAGTGGTGTGCTGCTAAAATTTTATCAACCGGCTCACATCTGGGTCGACGTTTTTGGGATTTTCAAAAAATTTCATGTCAATTTCAAAAACCCAGAAATTTCCAGCACAAAACGTTTTTTTTTTTTTGGCTCTTTCAAGTATTTTGGAACCCAAAATCCCAAGAATTTACCGGTTTGTTCGAATTACCGGTGGGGAAACTTTTTTTTAGCTCATCCAAAAATTTTCGGATCCAAAATCACAAAAAGTTACGGATATACTAATAACCGTAACGGGTCTTATTCGTCTATCATCTGCTGCCATCGACTTCGGAGACATGATTTAAGGAATGGTTAATTATTTTAATATTTTAGAAACCGGCTCTCCTAATCAAAATTATTTTAGTGACCGGCTCAGCAGAGCCGGTACGAACTCATAGCAGCACACCACTGGATGTAAACCACACATAACAAATTTTACAGAAGGCACAAAAAACTTTTGTGATGATTTTGGAGTAATTACAAATCATGAAATATACAACTCCCTCCCGCTCCCAATGTGGAGCATATAGACTCATAATGGAGTTTATCTCAACAGAAGTGTTTCTACGAGAACTGCTTGTTACTCAGTTGCTCAACCTCTCTTCTTCCAAAGATAGTAGGAATAGATGGCTAGGAAAGGACTAGTGGTTAGCTAATCGCTCTCGATACGCCTCGTTCACAGGATAGGATGGGTGGGAGGGGGGAATTCAAGACATCACATACATCCATACCTTTGAACAGAAATTCATAAATCGATTGAAAAATCAATTTATAAAACTGCCCGCACTGAGATTCTAACCCTTCATAGCGGTAGCCAACGACATTGACCAGACGACTACACAGGCGGCAATTGACTTTATCCTAATATTAAAAAAATAAATTGCTTATAAAGTTCGAGCTAGAAACTCGGAGTGTTATCATTTGTTTTTCGGATTTACCGATTGTTATTGTTTTAATTTAGAATTATTTTTATTTTGTACACTTCCATTAAATCTTTGGTCGAACACGACCCGGGTTTCGCCTCTCGGCATCTTCCGGTGTTGATCAGTGCGCGAATGTACAAAATAAAAATAATTCTAAATTATTATTAAATTTCCATCAAGCACCTTCAGTCGAAATTTTAAATTATGTTATTGTTTTGATGAAAAAGTACATTCCAACAGAAAATACGATTCTGGCTTGTAAATAATTCGATAGATATTTTCGCAAACGGTATCCGAACTCGCTTGTAGAAAAATATATAAAAGATTAGGGGGATGAAGTTCAAACTCTTTTTAGAAGGGTGTAAGTAAATAACTTCACGAGAAATCTTGAAGATCTTTATCGAAAAAACATAATCATAAAAGAAGAGGAAAAGAAATTTCTCGCAATTTTTCCACCATTTTAAGAAAAACAAGGGAAAGGAATAACCATTCGTTCTTTCTTTCTTCCCATTTATTTTTTCTTTCATTGTGTGTTTTATCCATAACCTTCTAAGCTCGCTGTTTGTTCGAGTTATATTATTAATTTAAATTTAAAAAAATAACATATCCGAATGAATGCACGAGTTTTGAAAGCAAAATACTTTTTATCACTGAGATTTTTTACTTTTATTTATTTTGATTATTCATAAAATTTCCATTGAAGTTTTATAAATGAAATAATTTCTTCTATATAAGCAAAAATTGATTCGCTTTTGTAAGTATGTATCTATACTCTTTTTAACACGATTTTGAAATTACACAGTCTACTGAAAAGAACGAATAGTATATTTTTACATAAATTATTTGTTCTAACACTATTATCAGACACAAAAAAAACACAGAAGTGGATAACGGAGTCCCTAATAACAAGAAATACAACAACACAAGACAGCAACAATAAACAAAGGCTTCATTCGATCCTAAAACACTAGTAGTTTCAGACATTTCTAGCGATGAAAGCGATTTATGTCTAGTCCAGTGGAGGGAAACCTGCGTTATTTTGGCTTGATCAAAATATTAACTTTGATCAAAAAATTATACGCAGGAGTTTGGAAAAAGAGCGTAATCAACGCTTTATATGTGCTACAGTCGAAAAAAATGGGTAGGGGGTGTCAACGTTTTCTTTACTGCGGCCTTATGTTGAATCCGATAAATGAATGTGGCCTTTTGAATTGAAAAGGTTCCCCACCCCTGGTCTATTCCTTCATATACGTAAGTCCCCGTATATAATCAAGAAGCGAATAGTATTATTTTTCTTAACTAAAATACAAATGATGAACAATATTTTGTGTAATTTACGATTTTTTATTCCATAATGATGTTATTGTTTCAAGTAACACATTTTTTAAAAATTCAAGATCCAATTTTTATTAACTTCTTCTATGAAATTAAGGAACCAATCTTCTTTTTTTCACGGTTTTTTGGAACGTATCTACCGTGTAACAAAATGTGCTGAGTGTATAAATACAATACATAATTAATTTGCCATGTAGAAGAGAATTATTTGGAAGATTCTAATGTTGGAGATGAGGTGGAAGCCAAATAAGTTTTATTAGTTTATTTAAAACTGATTTATTCAGTAAATTTTTACGTTATTTTAAATGGTGAAATTCTTCTAATTATAGTCAATGTTTATGTGTGGCAATAAAGAATACAAAACAAATATTCTTTTGAAATACGCCAATTTGAATCAACAAAAAAAGTCCGGAGATTGACATTATATAAAAAAAATACTTTTCATCAGTAATTTCATAATACACAAGTCATAATTTTGAAAAAGGTGTTTTTGTATGAATAATAAAATATCGGTTACTTATCTTATTTTAAAATATTTAGGTCACCCGGTTTAATCGGCCACCACGTGTCAAGTGACTTGCGCATGTTCGGGTTTTTGTAGATAAGGATGGTAGCTATGATTTTTGTGTCAAAAATGTGATAGTTATTACGCAAATAAATAAATTATCAAAACAAAAAAAAACACACGTGTGTGAAGCAACGTTCCCTCTAAATTTTCTATTGTGTGTGCGGACCATAAACTTCTGTGAGCAGTAAATTTTCAGCAAAAAAAAAATTTGCGCAAATATAAAAAATTGGTGAAACCATCCTTTTTTTTATAATATTTCTGTGTGCGGGGATGGAAAAATGTGTGCGGGCACATTTCGGGAGGTGTGCGCGCGCACACGCGCACACCTTAGCGGGAGCATTGGTGTGAAGTTGTTTTTATATTTCTATGTTCCTCCTTTATTCCGACAACGGAATGTTCTGTTTAAATCTTTTTATGAGTAATCAATATTTTGTCTAATTTACTTATCGAGTCTCTTCATTGTTACCCTTTTTACATGATTTTCTATACCACTATGTTTTATTTAATTCAGGAAACTAATCTTCATTTTTTTTATTATTTCTATCACTTTTTACACATATTTTTGTGGCACAGATCTACCGTGTAAAAAAATAGTTTAGTGTGTACAACTGTACACTTTCTGTTCTTTCGGCTCTTTCGGAATAATGGACATGGATTGTGGAGCTCAAATGACAATCGGCGCAGTCCATATTTTTCGCTAGAATTTTCCAACAACCATTTCATAAGTGGATAAATAGCCGACATCAACCCTCCATGTACATCACGTGTTATACATTTAAGTCCATGTGTCGTAACATGTTGTACATACTTATGAGGCTCGCTCTGTACTTCGATATATAATAGATTTTTAAAATTAGAAATCACTTTTTGTGCGAATGTTACTTAAATTATTAAGTAAAAAACAAAACAAAAAATCTCTTGTTTACTTGCAAATGCCCTTGTTGAAATGTTGCAACACGTGCCGCTGTTAAAAGATCGTGCATAAAATCAGGAGGTCAAACTTTATAGATAGATCATTATGTTTCGTTTTTCTTAATGGTTACGGGGAGCCGCCGACATTCCGTAAAGATGTAGATAGCGGCCGCAATAAAAGATCATTCTAAGAAAAGAGGTAATAATCTCTGTTTGAGAAATATAAAAAAATACTACCCAAACTTCTGATGTAAAGTTTACGCATTACGGGTAATCGGCAATTTCTGAAAGTATTCTAGTATTTCTTCCATCAAACTCATCCGGTTACTTTTAATTTATTACTAAGAAATACAATTATTAAAAGACGAATCTTGTGTAGCTATTATTTTAAAAAATAAACTAAAATTTACCAAGGTATCTGGTATCTCAGTTATCTGGTCAGATGTGGATAAATATTTTTTTTTTCTTGTAAAATCAAAATTGATAACTTAGTTGTGTACCTACTGACCAGGTTACCCAGGTGCGGATAAATTTATGAATACTTGAATTATTGTAATACTAAAAATGAAGGCATGGGGATTCCACCAATGATCGAAAGTGGAGAGGAAAATGCAATAGTAAATAACTAATTATTTAATCCATAGGTAATAATGCATTTCTAATTTTTAAGATTTCACTTCCTCTTTCTCTTCTTCACAATAATTCTTAAGTATTCATTTTTAAACCTTAACTATTCGCGATGGAGTATGTATTTGAAGTCAAATTTATTTGCATGTTCTGAAAAATTGTAACGAGTAAAAAAAATATTTGCTCCATATTCGGAGCCACCAAATGGTTCCTCCAAGATTTTCTATCCCACGTTCGTCTCTTTGCTTCTTCCTAGGTAATTCCAGCTTCCCGTAACTCCACTGAGTACATGCTATGACTCATCAGAATCCTTCTACGACGACGCAATCCATCCGATTGACAGAAGAGACAGGTAGGATTTAGATTCTCTTGAGGCAGAGGGAGGGAACCTTTTATTCTCTAAAGGCCGCATTCATTTTTCTGATTCGACATAAGGCCGCAGTAAACATTGACTAGGGAATCTTTGGCCGGAAACAGGAATTTACGAGTTTACAAAAAAATACAGAATTACAGAATTGGCCAGAATGCCGCACCAGAGTGGCCTAAAGACCGCAGGTTCCCCACGCCTGTCTTGTTGCATCCGCAGCACATGTCCAAGCCAAGCCTATCGTCGCCTTTTTATTCTATACGTAATAAAGGTATTTTGTGCGTAATAATAAATCTTAAATCCTGATTTATTCTAATAGTAGGTAATAGTTACGGCTTATGTTTATGATATTATTATAATTTATATTATATTATTCTTGATATTTATTTGTTAAGGAAGAATAGTGATTTTAAAATGTTGAATATATAAAGTTAAAGGTCCATAGCTGCTGGAGGTATTTTTTGCTGCAAAATCAGCCGCTTCTTGATTTTGTTTCCAGGTGCCTTTTTTTTGCTAACTCGTGCTAGCAGTTTAAAAAATCGTGCGACTAATATGCGGCGTTTGCGCTGAATGATGACAGTCGTTGTGGTTTTTTTTTATTCCCGACCAAATCCATTTGTTAAAGTCACTCTGATTCAGATTATAAGCACAGACGGCGCGCATGGATGACCTTTCTCACGGCTACACACGTGCAGTAATTATTTGTCGGATTAAACCACTAATATGTTCTGAGATATAGCGCAGAAAGGTGTATGGAGCATTTGTATTTTAAAAAATATTATCATTCTCGTATTAATACTCGTTATTTGTCACAAACAGTGGCGGATTATCCTATAAGCGAATGAGGCGCGCGCTTGGGGCCTTCGAATCTTATGGGCCTCAAAAATGGCTTATATTATATAGCAACTATACTTTTTGTTTAGATTTTTAGTATGTTACGTGAATTCTTTAACGTTTTTATGTTATTCGAAAAACAGGGCCTCCAAATTTTATTGCGCCTCGGGCCTCTCGTGTGCTTAATCCACCACTGGTCACAAATTACACATTGTAGGAGCTGTAATTAATTGATCCAGATCATCAGACCAATCAGCCTAGCACGCCGTGGAAACATTATTTATTTATTTATTGTTAAAAATTAAAATTACAGTACATGACATAACAGCTGACGCCAATTCGCCATGCACTTGAAAAATATAATAAGACAAAATATAAAATAAAAATACACAGTAAATCAAATTCAACATAAAAAATCAAGAAATATAATAGTAAAATTTATCAAACAGTTCACAAATACCACCACATTATGGAGTCTTGTGGTTTGAATAAGGGCCTCCATTCTCGGGATCAAATTCTGTGATCTCGAAATTCCGGGATTTTGACAGAACTTATCTCGGGATTTCGGGATTGACAAAATTAGATAAAGTTGAGAGTGGTGTAAAAAACTAAAAGTAAGAAAACCCGTAACATCTTGCGTTTTTCAATTTGTAAATCCTTAAAGAGCTAAACAAAATGCTCTCACGCTGATAATTTTGGGAAGTCCGCAAATTCCTGGGCTTTATGGAATAGTCAATATCTACAATATCTACGTGAAATTGTTTAAAAAATCTCAGGATTTCAAAATTGACGACCAAAAATGTCTAAATTTCGAATCCCAATATACGATTTTATGTTGAATGTTCAATCCCGAGACCCCGGAATTGGAAAATTGTCAATCTCGAAATCGCTTGATCACAAAACATAGATACCATCCGTACATACTGTAGATACCATCTGTCAAATATAGCTTTACTGATACTGTGCAACAAAATTTTAAACCAATTGTATGATACGTTTTTAATACCTGTGTTCGCAAATATATATATATGTATACTCGCTACTAAAATTTAGTTTATTAAAATATACTTTCGCTGTCACATATATTTACATTTATTAACAACTGTATCTCTGAAAATAGCGTAAAGAGTTGGCACAGTAAGGTAAAACCGGGAACACCCAACATACGAATACCAATGGCGTCTGAGATGTGAATAAAAAAATTACAAAAAAATGGCATCGTGAAAATCATTCATTTTTGTAAATAACGTTACATCAAGTGAACTCAATTGATGATTCTATTTTTGGTAGGGTTTGCAAACTGGGGATATTTTCTTATCTATAATCGAGGGTTTTTAAAAATTTAATTCCGGGACGTTGTGATTAATTCAATGTTATTTGAATAAATATAAACATAATATAATATTTGACGATGACTACACAATTTCCCAGTAGTTCTGTTTAATTAATATCAAGGTCTTTCTGGAATTCTTTATCATAACTTTACTATAATTACCATCTTCATTCGTAGGTTAAGTCTAACGAATTGTGTCTGTATGTCAAGAATACTCAACATTCAAGATTTTTCTGTTACATCGGAAAATTGATGAAATACTTAAAACATTGTTCTAATCTTTGTCACCAACACCATTGAGAGGTTGTAAGTCGATGGCTGCCAGAGACGAGATATCTCAAAAAAACTTCGTGCTCAACACGCCAGAGACGAGTTATCTCGTCAATTACTAATTAAATTAATAGTTGCAAATTATAGCCGGCGTGCTTGGTAATTAATATTAATTGTCTACGGCAGCTAAAAGGCTAATGTTATCAACATATCGTTGAAAATGTGTCAGTCCGATCAAAACATGTATGTAGTTAACATCGCTGCTTTATGGTTGCGAGTCATGGCACGTTACGAATGTTCAGAGGAAAATAATACTGTTCTTTGAAAACAGATACCTTCTGCAAATACTCGGAGTTAGGTCTTGCAATTTAACGTCAAACTTCAATTACTTGTAAACGGAAAATAGTTCTAGCTATAATTTACCGGTTAATGAAAAAAATAAACTAACAGATATCTGACTCCTATTTTCTAAAACTGGGTCCTAGATTGAAACTGAAGAAATATTTCTGAGATGTCTTTTTTGTTTTTTTTTTTCTGAAATATGAAAATGAGTTATTGAATATTCTTAGGTATATTCCACGTCGAACATTATTTATCATATTTAGTAAGACGTTATCCATTGAGTTATTAATGTATTTAATACATAAGATACATACTTTAGAATTTCATAAATTTAGTATAAATTCCTAATTAAAATTATATGAAACGATAAAATAGTTTTGGGAATGAAAATTTGTTCTCATAGAAGATATCTCTATTATCATTAAGACTTTGAATTTTGTAAATATTTGTCTCGCAAATGAAAACGATCGTTCTGATTCAATCCTATTATAGTTGGTCGACAGATCATTTTATTTGTAGGATATTTGAAAAAATATGTAATTTTTCAATGAAACGAAAGTAACATATAACGAAATACGCATGTTATATAATATACTTATAATAAAGTTGCACTCTCAGTTTGATGATAAATGGCAGATGATTCTGTCATGGCAAGTTATGGGCAAAACAAAAATAAAACAAACGTTATTTATACAGGGATTAAAATCTAAATACTCTATGAAATGATTTTTCAGGTGTATTTTAATTTAACGTTACTATAAGTGTAATAGTTATAAAGGTGATTAGAAAATGAAAAGTGATAACAGAAATATTCAAACCGAAGATTATATGTACATATACAATATTGAAAAAAAGGGATTAAGCAAACGTGCGACTAATTAGATATGTATAATATAATCGGTATGTATAAATTATTATTTTTGCAATTCAATAAATCGGCAGTCTGCTAGACTTTTTGGCCACGTGCCAGATTGTTAATATTCAAAAGGTATCCTCCACATTCTCAACGCTCACCTGAAAAAACACAGATTGGCAATAGCTTTGAAATAGTCAATGTTAATAGAAATTTGAAATCAAATATAATGTTAAAATCGTTATTGATATTTCGTGTTATTTTAGTATCAACGTAACGTAACGTTACACGGGTTTCGTGCTTTTCTATGAGAGGAACGATGTACAATTTACCGCTTTATCTTTGAGTTGAGGAAACTTTTAAGCTTAATTTCAAAACGCTATCAAAAATAACGATTTTAGCATGACATTTTATTATATGTGACATTTTTGATTGCTGTTGCTAGCGACTTCAACACAGTTTGAGTTGTTATGATGACATGACAACTGTCACAATTCATAACTTTAAGGCATGTGCGTGCAACTGAAATATGGTTTGAGGTAATAATGCTTCTCATGTAGGGCTTGCAATATCGTTAAACCGGTTGATCGGTTTACCGATACATCGCAAAATTAACCGGTAGTTACCGGTAATTATTTTATCTCTAATTAAGGCAGAGAAAGGTATACTATAACAAAAAATATTGCAGATATGCATCCGGAATGTGAAGTCATGTTTTTCAACTCTAGCAACAACTTTGGATTCTGGAAAGGATTCTGTAAGAACTTACGTGTTTGGTTATATATTATTCATTGTTCGTGTAGTGCTTGTTATTCTTGTGTGCATTCTTTTGAATATCCTTAAAATAAAATGAACTGCCGTCTTAACCTTTATACGCCCAGCGGTCCCGCACGGGACCGTTGATTATGGTTCATTTCGCTATCGGACTACACTGATTTGTGATAATATTATTCAAGATATGAATATTAGGTTACATAAATAATGTCTTTGAGATACTGATCCATAATTTTATTTTCGGTTTCAATACATATTTTTGTTATACGAGTAATATCAACATCCGCGTTAAAAGGTCCGACTCTTAAGAAATAATATGTCCGTTTTGTAATTTTAGGCAGACCGTAATAAATCAGTTCGGACACAAATAAAGCTTTTGTAAATAATAAACAATCTTTTATTTTGATAACGCTTTTTTTTACTCAACCAGGAAACCTAGTTTTGGAGATACAATTTTTTTAACGGATGCGTTTGTCGCGAATATTTAGCGAAAAAATGCTCGGGCAGGTGCTACTCCTTTTGCGCACAGCGGATAAAGGTTAAATATAAAATTATTGGATCAGAACGATAGTTTTGAACTGTGGGACAAATATGTACAAAATTTAGGCCATCACGTAAAGATTTGCCTTAAAAAGATGCCTGACAAAAAAAATTTTTTTTTAGAAATCCAATAAAAATATTTAATTGCTAAGTTATTTCATGAAATTTTAATTAAGAGTTTATATTAAGTGTATACAAAGTATGTTTTTATACACGCGATGAATGTATTATTACATGCATCCATAAGTCAATCGATAAACTAAAACAAAGTTAATATTATAAATCACCTAACTAACAAATCTCAACATGGCATATATATAAGTGATTATTCAATAACTCATTTTCATACCTAAATAAAAACATAAATACATACATATAAAAACATGTATATGATAAATTACCAGGATGTTAAAATCAATGGGATTAATTATTTACCGGTAATTGAAGATTGACAGTAAATTGCAAGCCCTTATCTTCGTGGTTTTCATTATAAGAAATAGTAAAATTCTGTATGTAATATTGTTAATGGTTTCCAGTTTGTCAGTGATTAGCAAAGCATACGTTCGGGCTATTGTTTTGTGACCCCGTAGGGAACGGAATCGAGCATTTATCGTTTTTTTTTTTTTTTAAATAGATACCAATTTAATTATGATGAAATTGAATACAAAAATGTGTATTTTGGTAAAATGCATAACTTTTCGTATTTTCATAAAATTTTATTAAGAAGAAGTCTCAGTCGCCAATTTTTTACAACCTCTAATCTAACTCCACAGTTGTGGAATGAAGGCACTACTGGAAATCAATTAAACACTCATATCGCTGCCGTGTTACAATAATTGGTGACGTATGTCGTATATAAGGAATCCAATTCCGGGATCCCGTGCAGTTTTCGATACATTTCAATCCCGGGATTAGAAGACATGATCCCGAAACTTTCGGAATTGATTTTCTTATAAAATAGAATCGTCTTAGCTTTGTAAAATGAAGCGCACCCAATTGATTGTGAAATCCTCAAATATTATAAACAATGTTTCATTTTTCATTATTTCACAAAGCTGAATTAAGATAACACTAGCTGTAAGCCCGTTGCCCAGCAACGTGAGATTTTTGTTGCATTATAATAATAATATTTAAGAATAATGTTCAAGTTTTCTAACAACCATTTTTCGTAGTAGCAGAAATTTCGTAAATTATTATATTTTGGAATAATGTTGAAGTTTGCTAACAATCATTTTTCGTAGTAGCAGAATTTTCGTATATTTTCTAATTTTTGGAATAATGTTTAAGTTTGCTAACAACCATTTTTCGTAGTAGCAGAAATATCGTAAATTATTATATTTTGGAATAATGTTGAAGTTTGCTAACAATCATTTTTCGTAGTAGCAGAAATTTCGTATATTTTCTAATTTTTGGAATAATGTTGAAGTTTGCTAACAATCATTTTTCGTAGTAGCAGAAATTTCGTATATTTTCTAATTTTTGGAATAATGTTTAAGTTTGCTAACAACCATTTTTCGTAGTAGCAGAAATTTCGAAAATTATTAAACATTTGGAATAATGTTCAAGTTTGCTAACAATCATTTTTCGTAGTAGCAGAAATATGGTAAATTATTATATTTTGGAATAATGTTTAAGTTTGCTAACAACCATTTTTCGTAGTAGCAGAAATTTCGTAAATTATTAAATCTTTGGAATAATGTTCAAGTTTGCTAACAATCATTTTTCATAGTACCATAAATCGACCTCGGCGCATATATCGACAGCCCTGCAGTTTTTTAATTGTAAATTATTTAATATTTGGAATAATATTTTAGTTTGCTAACAATCATTTTTCGTAGTGGCAGAAATTTCGTAAATTATTTAATTTTTAGAATAATGTTCAAGTTTGCTAACAATCATTTTTCATAGTATCATAAATCGACCTCGGCGCATATATCGACAGCCCTGCAGTTTTTTAATTGTAAATTATTAAATTTATGGAATAATGTTCAAGTTTGCTAACAATCATTTTTCGTAGTAGCAGAAATATCGTAAATTATTATATTTTGGAATAATGTTTAAGTTTGCTAACAACCATTTTTCGTAGTAGCAGAAATTTCGTAAATTACTTAATTTTTGGAATAATGTTTAAGTTTGCTAACAACCATTTTTCGTAGAAGCAGAAATTTCGTAAATTATTGATTTTTTAGAATAATGTTTAAGTTTGCTAACAACCATTTTTCGTAGTAGCAGAAATTTCGTAAATTATTGAATTTTTGGAATAAAGTTTATGTTTGCTAACAACCATTTTTCGTAGTAGCAGAAATTTCGTAAATTATTGAAATTATTGAATTTTTGGAATAATGTTTAAATTTGCTAACAACCATTTTTCGTAGTAGCAGAAATTTCGTAAATTATTGATTTTTTGGAATAATGTTTAAGTTTGCTAACAACCATTTTTCGTAGTAGCAGAAATTTCGTAAATTATTGAATTTTTGGAATAAAGTTTATGTTTGCTAACAACCATTTTTCGTAGTAGCAGAAATTAAGTAAATTATTTAATTGTTGGAATAATGATTAAGTTTGCTAACAACCATTTTTCGTAGTAGCAGAAATTTCGTAAATTATTTAATTTTTGGAATAATGTTAAAGTTTGCTAACAATCATCTTTCGTAGTTGCAGAAATTTTGTAAATTACCTAATTTTTGGAATAATGTTTAAGTTTGCTAACAATTATTTTTCGGATTTTCAATTATTTAACCATTATTTCCAATAAAAATCAAAAAATCAAATCCAATTTTTCAATAAAAAATCAGTTGCACATTTTATCCAAGTGTATGAAAAAAGCAAAATATTATTCTATGATATATCCATATCATAATTTGAATATTCTTAATGTATTAAAGAATTCTAACAGATTTTCAAGGTCAGACGTGAAAAGATTCATCATTATGATTCAATTGATCAAATCCGCTCCAAAAAATATTAGTCTCACATCGACTCACACGATCAAACGATTCATTTCGATAGCCCTATAATCATAGTTTGCAATAGTCGAATTAAAGTCTTTGATTATTCGAATATTATGATGTATGGTGATACAATACTTTAGCTCTACACCAAGAAATATCGAATTTTCAAACGTGGCGATATCAGAACATTCACGCCCGGTTTAAAATAAGCCGCTCCCATTGGATAGAACAACATTTCAAAAATGTGCTGTTCAGAATAAATCGAAATCATTGGTCTGTACCTTACTGCGGACGTCCTTACAGACGGACCTTATCGGCTATTAATGTTAAGATATTCGAAAATAAACTCTGCAGACGAATACTATAAAATGAAATACTAGAAGTCAGTTATGTAATAAATTACGTTTTAATGAATCGCAAAAATATTAAATTCTAGAGCATATTATAGGTTACTGTAAGTGGACACTTGACGATAAGACGATTTTTATTAGTATGAAATGTTTCTTGTTTCTTTCTCATATTGTAATGTTGGTTGACTTTTTATTTATTTGTATGCCATTTCGGCTTTTCTTTATGTTTTATGCGTTGTTATGTTTATTATTATCTGTCAAATCCAGTGTGAATATAACATAGTGATTTTTCTATTGTTACAAATATGTATATGACTTTTTAAAAATAAAATTTCTGGCTGAGGCGGTAAAACAATAACATAGTAATAAAAACACAATAATCCTTTGTACTTCATTCCACTTTATTTAATATGTCTGACATATTAAATAAAGTGGAATGAAGTACAAAGGATTATTGTGTTTTTATTAATATAATGCCTTTCCACCAAGTATTGACAGTGAACACCCTAAAAGTGAATAACATAGTAACTCTTTAAAATTAGATTCAAAAAAACATCATATACCAGTGTCAAAAAATATATTTCTACGGTCGTATTCCCAAGAGACTATAATAAAGAATAAGTTGTATTATTAATTTTTGACAAATATTATAAATTTCATTTATAAAAATAAAATATGTAGCACTATAAAAAAACCTCCAAATTTCGGGACTAGTCCCAGGATCATAAAATTTTAATCCCGAAATCCCGGGATCAAAATTTTGGCTCAGGATTGGGTTCCCTAGTTGTATACAACGGAACTTCACGAAGAAAACGGTTGATGATAGTTTTACATTTCTACTTATTCGCAGAGAATTCCTATCATGAAACCTCGTCCACTCTATTTCGTATTGTTTTTTACAAATTGCCAATATCCGTATGTGATATCCATTCTTGTAAAGAAAACATATCGATAGCAGATCTCAGAGCGTCGGACTAACAGTACACTTAAAAGTAACGACCGTTACGGCCCAGAAGCCACGTGTAGTGAATAAAAACACGTGTAACCCTGTTTTTTATTGCACCATTCGTACGTTATGGTGAACACTGACGAGCCCGAAAAATGATATTTTCCCATTAAAAGTTCAGCTCATGCTATAAACCAAGACCATTAAAGTCAAAATCGAGTGAATTATGTTCCTTTTTTGCCGAAATTTGGATATTCGAAGACGTCAAACGATAATAACTTACCTCTAAATTGCCCCTTTTTAACTAAATGAGGTCACACACACAGCACGAAATTGTAAAATTACAAAGAAAACAAAACAAATCAAAATGTTTTGCAGAATGACAGGATTTCGAACAGTTCGGAAGTTCACCACGTCCAAATGTAGGTATATGTATATACTTTTTAAAATTAAATAATATGTAGTTTGAATTGCAAGTATATTATAAAACAATATTAAATATACAATTCTAGTACTCTATAATCAAGTTCTAGTAAATCTATTCCATCAGAATTGGACGTATATATTAATAAATATTTGCATAATGCAAAAAGATACAATCATTCTGTGAGTAAATAATTGAAGGTTCAACAGTAAGTTAATCTTAAAAAAATACTTAATTTTATATTGTGTAACGAAGCCGGTCACAATCTTTATTAAAATAATGTGAAATTAGTACATACAAATAATATTTCTTATGAAAACAACAGAAGGTATAACGAACAGACTAGGGCATCCAATCCCGGGATCCCGTTCAATTATCTGATCCCGAAATTCCGGGATTGAGATGGCTGCGATCCCGGGATTTCGGGATTGAGAAATTTTGAGCAAATTCTCGAAATTTACACGAAATTGGCAAATCGGAGATTTCAAATTCCTCGGTGAGCTAAAAAAAAAAAAAAAACGAGTTTTCGTGAGATTCTGGGAAAAAGTATACCAAATCGGAGATTTCAAATTCCTCGGTGAGCTAAAAAAAAAAAACTAGTTTCTGTGAGATTCCGGGAAAAAGTATAGCAAATTGAGGATTTCAAATTCCTCGGTGAGAAAATCTCACCGGGATTCAAAATAAATCAATCCCGAAATCCCGGGATTGGAAAAAGGCTTCGGGATTGGATACCCTAGAACAGACGTCACCTAACGCTAGGGTTGTCAGACGTCCCGATTAATCGGGACGTTCACCAGTTTTCAGTCTCCTGTCCCAGTTTATGAGCCACGCTGACTATTTGGGAAAGTCAGTAAATCTTGGGATATTGGATTCGAAAGCCTAGGAAGAGCTAAAAAAAAACGAGTCACGCTGATTGGCAAATCGAACAAATGTCCCGGTTTGACTTGCAAGAGATTTGACAACCCTACCTATCGTGCATTATTGTACCCCAGTGGAAATCTTTTTGTTTTTTTCTAATTGTTTTAACCGAAACTTCTCGATAATTGGACCAGTGTATCACCAACAGCCTTCAGGGATAATACATTTTTTTTCCAGTGTCAGATATATGTTAATAATGGCTGGTGGTCGAGAATTTGTGACCCAAGTAATTGAGCTATATCGAGATCTTCCTTGTTTATGGAGATCAGTTGACCCTCACTACCATGATAAACATAGGAGGAATAGTGCCTTGGATCAACTGGTGCAGTTATTCAAACAAAAAGATCCTGAGGCCACAAGAGACATGGTTTTGAAAAAACTTAACTCTATGCGTGGCGCTTTCCGAAAAGAGATGAACAAAGTAAGTAAATGATTCCGTTGAATTAAATCGCTTGCTGTTGAATTATTTTCTAATCAGATTTTTATGATTATACACTTAAATGTCATTGTAAGTGTACAAGTGTAATCAAGTTCTTTATTTATATATAATTAATAATATTGATAAAATCACACCAATTACAATTGTTTTTTATCATTTTTATGACATGTAATGTGATCTGAATTTCGATGCTGTATATTATCGTCATAATATACATTATTGTGTAATGGCGATTAACAAGAAATTAAACTTTATATTTAAGGGTGATGTTCTAATAATAGCAAAGTTTCTTATTCTCCTCTAATCAGCAGTCAATATTTCCAACTAGTACGAATGCTTCTTTCGGAAAGTTGTAGTGCTTTCCGTTAATTTAAATCAATACTAATAATGAACGAGAGCTTTTTGAATAAAGTGTAAATGAAACTCAATAAATTATTGTTCAAATCTATTATACACCAATAATGATCCTGATAATAACCTGCGTGGTCGAGTAGTCAACATCGTTGACTTAGAATAAGGATGTCACTGGTTATTGATTGATCTTTCAATCAGCTTATGGATTTCTGTACGAAAGCATGAACGTATTCCCCCTACCACTCATACTATTATAAAAAACGGGGCGTATCGAGAGCGATTAGCTATCCACTAATCCTACCATAGGCCTATCTTTCTATCCCTACTATATTTGGAAAAAAAAGTGGTCGAGCAACTGAACAACAAACAGTTCTCGAAGAAACTCTTCAGGTGAGATTAACTAAATAAAGAGTCCATATGCTCTACATTGGGAGCGGACATAATTTTAAAAAATCGTGATTAGTAATCATATGATATCAGTTTGATAGGAAATACATTTTTATGTTCAAGCTTTATTTCAACAGAAAATATTTTCATTTCTACTTACTATAATGACTTCGTAATTATCATTTTGACATTACAAATATACCTACATATTTTTGAAACTTAGTTCATACACCAATGGTAATAAATTATTGTCGCCAAAAATAGCGTATTTACAGAATGCAGTCTATAATGCAAACGCCATTTTGTATGCATGTATCCAGTGGCGAATGAAGCAATTGAGGGGCCTCAGGTGCAATATAATTTCAATGACCTTTTCATATGTAAACCGAAAAATAAATGCATTATATTGAAAAATAACAGAACACTATTTTGTGCTTATTTCACAATTAATTTATTTTTATCAGGACTTGTTCAAGTCATCACGAGCATTTTCGACTTGTGACAGTTGAAAATGCTCGCGGTGAAATCTTGAAACCTGTTTTGATTAAGTTTAGAATAAGAACAAAAGAGTGATTCATTATTTTTTAGGGTATTTATTATACCCATACTGTATGAGTTTATATTATGTATGAGCCATACATAATATAAACCAATAATAATGTCTTATGTGCTACTTTACTATAAAAAATGCAGTGCACTTACACTACAAGCTAGGATAAATAATCTTAAAATAAATCGATTTTTTTGTCTAAAAAAATATTAAAACAAATTTGACTCGACACATAATATATTCATAATATTTAATATAACCAATTTTATTTAAGTACACCCCTGGAAGGTAAAAACAATAAGTCATGTAAATGGCGCCAAACAAAACGTAAAATAGCATATTTATGACTGCTGAAGTGTGTTGACATTGGCGATTTTCGCTATTATTTAGGTGAGTTGTCGTATGTAAAATTTATTATTTTTTCAAGGAACAAAACATTCCTTCGAGCTGATTACATATGCTTAATCATAATGGAAAATCAAATAAAATCGAGAAGTCAGCTAATTATATACCTCATCGATCAGAGTAGTTTCACATTTGACTTAAATTTGTATTAAATAATGTCATATAAACAGAAATCTTTAATATAATGTTTAATTATGTATATCAATATCGATTTCAAATGAAGCGGGAGCTCAAATGCATGAATTTCAAGAGGATTTAGTAGCAAGAATGTATTTTTCCAAAGATTTCTGCGAATTTAATATAATTTGTATTTCCGAGGTCATCATTGCTGTTTGTTTGCAATTGGAAATAATAATCATGACATTTTGAAACAATCAATGGAACACTTTTGTACTTATTCCGGATATTGTTGTTACCGGAGTGCTATATTTGCAATTTCTAGTCATTGTATTTGAAACTATAATGAAATTTTGGATGTCTCGTGAAATATATTTCAAATAAAACCGCAGTTTTCTCCGACGATGGAAAACATGAAATTGTATAAGCTTCATTCATAACTAAAATTAGCCAAAATGCAGACTACGGCAGTTTACTTATTAAGAGTGTTTTTATTTGGTTACGCGTTGGAATGATGGGTTTCTCTCGTCAATGCGCAAGAAAAATCCTACCATCACCCAAACGATTAAAGTCACATTTAATCGTTTTATTACCCGATGGTTTTGAATTTCGGAATGATCATGAATGGAGACCCTTAAATTGTTATACGAAGCCTACTTGATTTTATCTGACCGCATTGAAAGTAAAACGAAGACATTAATTAATTAGAAACTGGTTTCAATTCATGAAGATAATAACAATAACAGCTTACAGCGTTTCAAACACTTTGTATCTTAGTAAAACTAATATCAGCACATACTCTTTAATCTAAAACAATGATACATCTACCGTATATATTCAACCCGCAATTTAGCGATTCTACTCGCCCTTCAAAGAGCACTTCGATCGTAAGTCGATAGTATCTTTTGATGAAATCAGTCAAAAAACTATTGGAGATACATTATCTGTAGAGACACGTATTTTGTGCATCTATTTTTGTCAATTTTAGCATTTTCATTTCGCATTTTAGCGTTTTAATTTAACCATTAAAATTTTTCAATTTTAGCATCAATTAGCATCTATTTTTATTAAGAGTTGAATTTCAAATAATAAACAATTTTGATGAATTTTAATACAATTTATACACATATATAATTAAAAAATGTTTTGTAATTAAAATACACGAATATAAAAATACAAAAACAAAGCACAAGAATATTAAAAAACAAAGACAAAAAACATGAATATAAAAATACAATATCAGTTAAAATTTATTAAACCTCATATGGATTGAATAGTTTACTCCAGGGGTGGGAAACCTTTTCTTCTCTAAAGGCCGCATTCATTTTTCTGATTCGATATAAGGCCGCAGTAAACATTGACTAGGGAATCTTTGGCCGGAAACAGGAATTTACGGTCAAAATATATCAGGAATTTACGAATTTACATCAATTTACAGAATTACAGAATTGGCCAGAAGGCCGCACCAGAGTAGTCAAAAGGCCGCAGGTTCCCCACGCCTGGTTTACTTAATGTTTAGAGGTATAGATTTGTCTTGTTTGTTATTTTAGCACATATTCGCATATTTTACGAATTTAGCATCTACTCCGAATTTTAGCATTTATGGCAAGAAGCCCAAAATACGGATCTCTATTTATCTGTAACATCAACAGTTCTAATTAATGTAATAGTAATTCTAGTATTCCATTTCGAATGAATTTTTCCAACCCGCAGGGTATAACCGTTTTCTATATATATATACAGATCGAAGAACACATCAATACATAAATACAAATTCTTCAGTTCCAAAGTGTAACAAGTCTAAAAAATGCTGTTTGAGTTATGTTTAAGTAATGCATAAATAATACCGATATCTACCCGTTCCAAGATGTAGCAAGTGGTAATTTGTGATAATTTTTTTGATGTCAATAGTAATTATTCTACAGATAAAAACTGTAACGATTAAAAAAATGCTGTGAAAAACTCTGAAAATTGATATCATTATAAATATTATAATATAGTTTTTAGTTCTAACGTTTCATTAAAATCTACAAAAATTAGATATACAGTCGTTAAAAATTAAGCCTGCCAAATCTCATTTCCTAATTATCTCAAAATTAGGGATTTTGAGTTGCTAGATTTTGGAACCGAAGGTGTAACGTTACATAATATAATTTTTAATTTTGCATACATGTAATAAATGGAAGTACATAATTGTTTAGCAAGAAAACTTGTTAAACTTGTTATTAATATAAAATTAATTAATATAAAATGTTATTAATATAAAATTTAAAATAACTTTGATTATTCCACGTATTGTGTTACTAACTGTGACACGTGTTTCGCCTCTTTCAGAGGCATCTTCAGACTTACTATCGCAAAGTTTGCTTAAGTAATGAAGCAAGATTGATTCTAACATTTTTAAATTATGAAATTACAAAATGGAGTTTGGGTTTTTTTTTACTTTCAAAGGAAGCAAGGAGAAATATTATTAATTATTATTAAATAATATTCTTAATAGGACAGGTTGTTCGCCATTACTTACATTGTTTCCGATTAATAGAGTAATCACGAATCTATCTGATTGATTACAGCTCATTAGTTTAATAGTTTGTAATGTTTAACGTCATTAGTAGTATGATTATATTTGTTTGCTTTGTTTTGATTCTACAACCCCCTCTTTGGTTCCCTTAAAAGAGAAAAATCCCAATCTGATTGATTGCAGCTCAATAGTATCATTATTTGTTTGCTTTATTTCGATTCTATCACCCCCTCCTTGCTTCCCTTACTATGCAAACGATATTTTTCTTTCACGAATAGCCATATTTTTTTATCATTTCTACATAAGAATTAGATATTTTATCAGTTTTAATTTCGTCTAGCTATTTCTGATAGAATACTTTTTTAAGACGTGCGTCATTGACAAATGACCGAATCTAAATGACCTATTTTTTTAAGTGAACAGGGATCACTTGTCCGCCTTTACATAAATATGTACAAAATAATAAATTTCCCACGCAGAAACTGCGTTGTTCATTACATGTAGAGTGAAAAGAAAATGCCTTTCAGAGAAGAGAATCTAATCAGAATTAAACCGCAAGTCATTTGTTTTTCCACTCTTACACTGTGTGTACAATAGCCGAAACAGTGCGAAAACAAATGAGTTTGCGGATAACCACATTAGAGTTGGACCACAAAACATTTATCATTATTCAGTAAATAGGTTCAAATGAACGAATCGAAGAGGGAAATCGTTGCGAAATTTTCAATGAGCCACTCATTTGTATGTTCCAAGTGACTTGTTCCCAATGCCTTTCTTTAGTGCATTAGATATGTCTTTATTGTATATGTATGTACTTCAAATAACCAAGAACTGAGAACATATATCGGGAGTCTTCCGACATAGGTATAATCAGGATTTTCCCTCATCTAACGCGATCGAACGCCTTTCCGTCACAAATGTTTCAAATTCATATTCGAAAAAAAATATAGTTGAAAACTTTTGATTTTTTGTTAGAAAGCTATTGGCTGTTTGCCCCACCCCACGTTGGGAAACACTGATCTACATATAACTTTCTTATTGGATCTTTCATTGAACCTTCAATTTTCATATTGCAAATCAAAAACTGAATGCATTAGTTCAAGCTTTCGAAGAAATGATACACAATTTTGGACATTTTTACAAATGTTCTTTTGGCGATCAGCGTTTTTGCATCTGCAAATAGTCTTCTTATTTAAATGAAAATCAAAAGATTTTCTATATTCAAGGGGTTAATTGAAACAAGGATGCTAGTCAGAAAATATGTGGAGCTTACTGGGCAAAGCATGAGCGATTGTTTAACCACTAGCTGTGTCCTAACCCTATCTTTATATTCTTACTCTCTGCGAAAAAAGAGAGATTAAGCAACTGAATAACAATCCTTTTATCGTGTTGTAGGAACCCATAAGCTCTACATTGATAGCGGATATGGATTATAAAAAAAACTTTTGTAAAAAGATTGAAAATAAGTGAGTTCCGGCACCTTATTTTTTCAAAAAAAAAATTCACTGGGTAGGTATAATATATTTCAGATAATTTGATTGAAATAAAATTTTCACAATTAAACTAGGTACTAGGTCATGGATGTCCAACCGGTAGATCGCGATCGACCGATCGATCCCAAAGCAAAAATTGGTCGATCCCGAAAGCTTCCGTGAATTTCGAAAAAATATATAATTTAAATATAAAATATACTAAAATTGAATTATTTTGTAAGCATATTCCTATCTAATGATATGTATTTCGCATTTAAAATAAAAATTTCTAAGTTTGAAGAAGAGCAAAAACCCTAAATACAATTTCTTATTAGAATCATGTTAGAAGTCGATCGCGAGAAAACTTAAGATTGAAAAGTCGTTACCAGGGCAAAAAAGGTTGGACACCCTTGTACTAGGTTGTCATGTTATCGGAATTATATCAAAATGATTATACGGTCAAATTAACTGTACTAATTATAGTTTATTTGACCGTATAATCAAGCTGATATAGTAAATTATTTACTCACTCTCTGGGTTTTGAAGTAATAGTTATTCGGACCGCACGTGTCAATTTTATTGTAAGTGATACCAAATGAGATAATGCAACGAAAAAGAGAACGGGCCATAGTTCTGGTGAAATACAATTTTATAATTTTCAATAGATCCGTCAGCACTATTTTCAACGGTGGGCTCACTCTTCTACAATTATTCGCTGTAGTTTTTAAAGCGATAATTTTTTATACATAACCAACTCAGATTGCATGAGTGAAGAGTATCACGATTAATACGTAGTAGAAAGTATTATTTTCGTTTTAATTCTACGTTACAAATACTATACTTAAACTTACATAGATAATAATAATATATAAGTACGTCAAAAATTGCAGTTAAGTACTGATTTGATCTGAGGGCTCGCTGGACAATAATTTCGGGGTTCGCATAAAGATAACAGCATGCTCTGGTGTAATTACTTCAGAGGTGGGCTGGATGGGGGTCGGAGGGGATCGCTCGAGCCCCTTGTTAAATTTTACTAAGGCCAGCGATCCACTTGTTAATTTTAGAGAAAACAATATTCTCAAATCAAACTAGTACATACCTGCAATTTCTGACTTTTATATTGTCTACGACAGCTTCAGATTTTTAGACATTTACATTGATTAGTTTACGGTAAATTGCATATTGTTACATATTATAAGTGTATTAACTAAAAATCGATTGCTTATTAAAATATTGCATATAATTGCATAGGAGTGTTAAAAAATTCACTCCTTCCCCGGAACACCGAGAATTGCTCGGAGATTAAGCGAGCTATTTGTTAATGTATTGGCAGCCCACCGCTGAATTACTTGAATATAAGTTACTCCGAATTATGCGTATTTACGAGGTGAATTTGTATTATATTTATTGTGCATCTGATTCTGCAAATTAATGTGCAAATATGAGCTTCATAGAGACATCGTTTCGTTTGTGGCTTCTTGGATTCTTGATCTTAGACCAGGTCTAGGCAAACTCCGCCCCGTCGCAAAATTTTATGCGGCCCGTGAGATATGCACCGAGGAAATTACCAACTGAGATTACTTATAGGGAATTGCATTCTCGTTCGGAAAACTTCCAATTTCATAATAGTCAATTCTCACTCATTCGACCAACTTGTAGATTATGCTCGAAAAATGTTGGTTATTTTTGGATCAACAATTCAATCATGAATCTCAATAAAAACGTTTTACAATCAAGCATCACTGATGAAAAAACTTTTTTTTTAAATTTTGAATTGTCGATTATTAGAGAATATTTTTGTACCTTAAAATTATATTATTATTGCGATAGTAAATTTGCTTAATTAACGATAGCATTTTACTGACGGCCCGCCATTAATTTTGATTTTCTTATGTGGCCCTTTATTCAAAAAGTTCGCGAAATGCCTGTCGTAGACCATCAATGGTAAGATAATAATGTATTGTATGGTATCTATATTTTTGCCTTGTGTTGTTTTTAAATGTTTTTTTTTGTCTTCTACGGCGTAGTGGTTAGCGTTGTGTGCTTCCGTGTCAGATCACACGGGTTCGAGTCCCAGTAGGAACAGCATTTCTGTTCGAAGGCATGGGTGTTTGTGATGTCTAAAAAATTCCTTCCCACCCTTCCGATCCTTCAATAACTGGGCGTAGCGAGAGCGATTAGCTAACCACTAGTCCTGGCCTAGCCTTATCCTTCTAACGAGAGGTTGAGCGACTGAGTGACTAACAGTAGAAAAAACTTCGGTTCAGATACTTTCATTAGGAGGCCATATTATCCACATTGAGAATGGACATGGCTAAAAACATATATTTTCATTACCAAAATAATTTCCGAGTCTAAGATGACTTCTTTATTTTATAGCAAGTGATTTCAAATTTATCTGAAAGGTGTTAATTAACTATAATGCTAAATATTCTTTTGTAGCACTTTCTTAACTGATCGGGGCGATATTTTCATTGTAATTCATAGCTTTATGCCAGTTTTTTTTTGTTTCTGCAACGGGCTTGACTTTTCTTACCAATGAAGGTCATCATTTAATATTTATTTGCGCACTAATTACGTTCAATATTATTGATATCAGAAAAATGTACCGCAATGCAGTATAAGTGTCCAAAATCTATCATTTAAGTGTTTTTGAATAAAATTATTTTTAATAATATTATCTTGACAATCCCTGCCCACGTGTAGTGCATTGATTCACGATTTTGGTTCAGTTGTGACATCCGTTTTACCGGAAGTAATATGCTTTCTCTTTCTTGCGTAAGTACGCTGTGTTTCAATAAAATATTTACATTAATAAAACATTGATATTCTGATAATATTTTTTTAACGTATTCGGTGAATTAAAATCCACTTTTTTTAAATATCTTTAGAATGAATTATGATTTTTCCTATCCTGAAAAAAATTAAAATGAAGTAACACGATTTCAGTAAACGAGCCTTTATTTTAATACGAGTTTTAATTGTCAGAAAGCAACACAATCATGTGTTTTTATTTAATTTAACGAGAAAAAAAGTCCGATGAATATAATATTAATACGTACATAAAAACTGTTTCAGGATAATGGAAGATATCTCTCATTTTTACGTATATTTTTGTACGTTGTATCTTGAAACGTATCCACGTAAAAAATAATAAAACGTGAAAGAATAAGCTATCTGAAAAAAGTTACGAATTGAGAATCAGTGGTGTTCTCAATAATAGGGTTTATCTCGCGAATGAAGCGGGCTGACACAAACTGTCGTCACTTTAAAGGTTTCCTTCAACTGTCTCTGAAATGCGGTCGCTTGTGGAAATAATAGTTGATCTGACACCAGTCAACACAAACATTTTCCAGATATATAATCACGACTGTTGTCACAATTAAATATTTATAAATAATGTAACAATGGAATGAATTATTTTAATATGGAGTAGGCTTACAACGGTTATTTATTTTTTAGTGTCCAATGTAGTTAAAGGGTTAATCATAGTTAATTACGCACTTAATACAGAATATTGTAGTCGTATATTCGTATTCGATATATAAACGGTTATATCCAACTTTATAATTTCAAATAATCATTTGTATTTAATATGTAATTCTATACATGTTTTCTTCTTAAAAAATATTTTCACGTTATAATTGTACGGTCTTATTTTTTCAATATTTGTCCTTTTGGTATTTGAATGCTTTTACTTTTTTGCATCGATTATATTTGTACTAAACGTTAAACAAAGAATCTTTTTGTTGATGGTAACCCAGACACATTATTAATAATAACATATTATAAAAAAGCTCTCTGATTTATAATAAAATATACCGGATGCGAGATCAGTGATTGCAATGAATCAATTAGAATTATCATGTTGTCATTTATTTAAAAATAAATAAAATTATTAATAATTAATAAATAATCAATGTTATTCTTGAGTTGTTTTGGTCTCTCAAAAAATGGAATGTCAACCAGACTGTGTATAGTGCGCATATAAGAGGAAATGTGAGCCCAAAAACCAACTGAAAGACCGTCTAAAAAGAAAATAGAGATCGCATAAATTAGTAAAAAAAAGACACTTTCTTCGCTTCCTCATTTTAGTAGTATTGACCTGTCAAGAATGTATTAGGTGAAAATTACAGGTTCCAAACTCGACCAATTAATTAAATTAAATTTTTATTCTTATTTTTTATATTTCTAATCATATCTATTAACGGTTCTCGAATGCGATATAATTTATTATAAAGAATGCAGTATTCCAGCATTAAAAAGTTCCCCACCCATTCTGCTAGTGGTAAACGTAAATAATATATTTATTTTAAACAAAAAAATAGTATATTTTTTTATTTAATTTTATAATACTAAGCTTCAAAGATTTATGATCAATGCTCCCGCTAAGGTGTGCGCGTGTGCGCGCGCACACCTCCCAAAATATGCCTGCACACATTTTTTCATCCCCGCACAAGACCGCACACAGAAATATTGTAAAAATAAGTTTGTTTCACCAAATTTTTATACTTGCGCACACTTTTTATTTTGCTGAAAATTTACCTCTCACAGAAGTTGATGGTCCGCACACACAATAGAAAAATTAGAGAGAACGTTGCCTATGATGCTTATTTTATAAATCGTATGATAACATAAAATTCTTCTTTGTATTTTATTTCACTTCACAGTCTTTTATTATTATTTTTAATTAGTTTACTTAATTTCCAATATCTCCGCAGGCCAAAAATTACAAACATCTGACATGTCGCTTAGCGGTCTTCTACAAGATGCGCGTGCAGTCGCCGCCGGCCAGGGGTAGGTCAGCGAGGGCCGCACGAGGCCCGGGGGCCTAACTGGGACGAGATGGGCCGGCCGTCGACCTGGCCTCAGCCCGGGATTTGCGACACCTGTACATGACACGTGCGAGTGCTGGATGGCGAGATGCAATAAGGCCGATGCTTTTTGACACGCGTGAATTTTTTGGCGTTCAATGGTGAAAGTAGTTCAGTACGCTTTTCCTTCCTAAAATTCGACACGTGCATGAATCAAAATTTTGGAAGTATAATATATTCATGAAAGTCAATTTATTCAAATGTAAAAAAATATATTCTTTATTTACAATACATATATATTTTACAAAATAAATGTAATTATTGATACTTTTTAGAATACTGCATTACACATATTTTTTTTACCCATTGGCGCAAAAATTATAATATGGACAACTAATAAATTGTTTGTTTTTTTTTAAGAAAGCGACCGACTTACTGTTGTCTTTTATCTTTTACGGAGATACTTGCTAATAAAGAAAACATCTATGTTTGATAAGAAAAGAGTTTGTCAGTCAGTTATTTGATACATGCTTTTCGACGAGAATAATTGTACATAATAATACATAGGTTTCTTATAAGGAAAATAGTTACTTGCTTGCTTAGTTCTTAGACGTGTAGGATAGAAAATTATGAAAACACAAAATCTAAGAGTCAATCACCTTTTTTGTACTAATTCCACAATTTTATACAATGATCAAGACCGAGTTTGCTCATCGCAAGAGTTTTGAAATAATGAAATATATATTCACCAGAAATATAAAGTCCGTGGTGTAATGGTCAACGTCGTTGGCTTCCGTGACAGATTCAAGTCAAGAAGTGTTGGTATGTATGTGTGATGTCTAAAAATTCTCTCCCACCCTTCCCTAAAATAACGGAGTGTAGCAAGATCGATTAGCTAACTACTATATCTGTCCAAGCCCTATCCTTTATATCCCTAATCTCTTCGAAAAAAATAGAGGAGTAACCAGCAGTTGCCGTAGAAAAACATGACTTTAGACATCTCCATTAGGAGACCATATGATCTACACTAGAAGTGGATATGGATAAAGAAATGCTCAACTCCGAATTAAATTTTGTCTTTATGTATCAGATATTTATATTATATTTTTAAAAAAGTATCGAATAAGTCATATACGATAATTTAATATCAAGTTTAAATGAAAAGTTTTTAATTATAATCAGGGCTGTGGAGTCGGATTCTTGAAACATGAGGGGCTCGAAAATTAAAAAAAAAAAGATATTTAATGATGTGAATTCAAATGGTCCAAAATGTTCACATTGCATGCTTGGCTGACTAAAGATGACCTGATGAAATACATATATAATATGTAAGTTAAAATGAAATTATTGAAAAAAATCCTCGGAGTCGGTGTCATCTTTTTTTACACGACTCCACAGCCCTGATTATTATAATACATAACATAATGTACTATATCACAGACCCTTCAATTTGACGTGAGGTAAAGATAATCTCTGGGTAATGCAGGTTTAAAATTTTACGTAATTATCCCTATTACAAAAGAAATTTAGTCAATTTTCCAGCATCGTATACAGTGTTCCATCTAAGCCAGTGTCTGCCAAACGTTTTCACTTCGCGGCACACTGGTAAATGGGACTTGTTCCGCGGCACATCAAATAAAAATGCTTTAAAAAAAGGAAATGTGGAAAATGTGTCGAGTCGACCACTATATATGTATATCGACTGTGGAAAGGAAAAAGGACGTAACCCTCAATTTTCCAAAACAGCTTTTTTTCGATAATCACAATGTATACAACTTGACACACATTCTATCAAAAGGATGGAAGCTGAAAATGCCGAATTAGTATCTAAATTTAGCTTTTAAGTTTGAAAATGATGACCTTGTAAAAAATTAAAACTAAGAAAAAAGACTGAAATAAAGGTTTTTCCTAGAGAAATTCTTGAATTAATATTAGATTATGTCAATTAAACTCCAGCTTAGAAGTCTCCGTGCACTTCAAGGTTGTGTTTAATTCGTAATTTGCATATGTCACAAAATCATCAAAACACCTTTTTAGCGTCTCCTGTAAAATTTGATATGTGTGGGTTACGTCCTTTTTCCTTTCCACAGTCGATATATATGCGAACTTGACAAATATTTATTTGAATACGTTGAATTAATTTAAAATTGAAGAAAATTTAAATGAATAGGCATTATTTAAAATGATAATTTTTGAGTCGTCTTCCTCCGCGGCACACCTGAGACTTCTTGCGGCACACTAGTGTGCCGCGGAACACAGCTTGCCGAGTGCGCGCACACACATTACAACAGAGCGCAAAAAAGTTAAATCAGTTATACCACCACCAGAATAAATTAATTGACATTAAATAGTGCTGTTAATTATCGTCATTATTAAAAATCAACCTTTTCGTTTATTGGGTCTAAATACCGTTAGGTGGTGCACAAATCTTTTTATTTATTGTAAAAGTTGCACAGTCAATGTCTTTTGCGCACATAACTTTTCGAAAATTAGAAGGAACATTGATCGTATACCCATCGTGTCGGAAACACTGAGATGCAATCATTTTATTGCAAGCGACCCCGGGGTTTTAGAATGCAGACACGTGTACAAGACCTAGCGGTGGAATGAACCGACAATCGCGGAGCTGCAGACACGT
The DNA here is from genome assembly GCA_030503985.1 of Himalopsyche tibetana. Classification (NCBI taxonomy): domain Eukaryota; kingdom Metazoa; phylum Arthropoda; class Insecta; order Trichoptera; family Rhyacophilidae; genus Himalopsyche; species Himalopsyche tibetana. Next base: position 17,175,011 of record JAPJYX010000010.1, on the reverse strand, counting down.
GTCGCTGTAAGGGCCACAGTCCGCGGCACAGTTGAAGATGCCGCAGGCCGACCCCGACCCGTGCGACCTGATGCCCGAAATTTCGACACCTCTGACGAAGATGGAGACGTGATCGGAGCGTCTGATTATATTGTCCTATTATATTTTACAGAGAGTTGTAACGAAATAAACTTTGGCGACCGATAATGAATTGAAAACTTTTCATTCGGCGCGTAGAAAGTTTTTTGTCGATTTTGGATTCAAAATAGAACATGTTTTTGATTAAATGATATATATTAGATAAAGACACAATGGAAATGTATAATATATGTGTCAGATTTTTTTTCAAACTTTCTTTTTTGGCAATTATTAGGATCTGTCAAAAAAACTGTTTTCAATATCTTAAAGAGATATTAATATTTATTTAATATCTTATTACTAATTAGCAAATATTATTTTTGTTTTTATTCTCCTATATATCATGTATGAAAATTACAATAGAAAATAATGGATTGCAGAATATTTTTGTACAAGGGTGTTATTTAAGTATATTTAAAATGACAATGCGAAGTATAAGGTTTCTTAAAATTGTTTAGGGTTGGTTTTTGACCAATAATTCTCCCTGCGCTCCATTTTTATCGCATCATTAGAATCCCGCATTTTTCGATGTATGCTAAATATATGATAAAATTCACAACAGAAGTCAGAGTCTTCGTCAGGTGCCATGATTCGCTCCCGTAAAGCAGCACTACTTAAATAGTAACGTTGGAAAAATGTAAATTAGTTTTAATCGTGTAAATTTTTGTGTCCCAGACAATCTTTATTGAATTAAATGTGGTTCCAGCTATATTCCTAAGCAGTTTAAGAATAGCGTATTGATAGTATAAATATAGATATATAGAAGGATAGAAACGAATACAAATTTTACAGATATTAATGATTGAAACTGTATGTAAAATCTTTGGGTAATTATTCCAACCCTCGATATGAGCTAATTCACTAAATGTCTGACTTCAAAAAATCATCGTTCAATCTTGCCTTCTCTGGAAAAGTATAATATGACATTTGGCGTAAAGGACACTACCCAAAAGAACATAACTCGATCAGAATGCAGAGAATGCCCAATTGGGTGTTTGGTGTAGCATAATTAAAGAGAAAAGCAAATCCATAAAGCTGCCTCTATATAGATAATGATATATGGGTGAAGTAAGAAGAAGGCGAGTATTAGCTAACAGATCTTCCTGCGTTCAATTTTTATAAATGTAAATCAATTTAAAAGTATGTCAGGAAATAAATATTGTTTGCGAATTCGCACGGATTGAATTGGAGTCTTCGAATGTTACTGCTTAGGCATGGAGAGTGTGAGATATCTGCGATTTCATTGACTTTATTAATTTTATTTGAACGATTAGAGTTTAGACGGTACATTAGTGTTGTAAAACGTGATGTGATTTTCGGATAAGTAAACATCGCCTTGATATAATTTAACAGGTGTGGCGGGAAATCCAATGGCACGTCTGCTGCAGGTAGCACGTGCGTAAATTTTACTGCCACGTGAATAGTTCCAATTTTCTTCTGATGAACTTTTAATGGAAATGAATTAATGGATGGCAGGTTAATTGGCCCAAACATATTTTAATATAGTTGATTGGAATTTTACTCTAAAAATATCTAGTACTTTTTTACGCGATTTAAAAAAATACATTTTACAGAAGAAATAGTGAGCCTGCGTTTAAAAAAGGTACGACCCTGCGCAAAATCATGTGATGTAATTATGCTCTGAAACTTGTTTAAATACAATGCATTTATTAAATTCGTTGAATAGCAGTTCCCGGTAATATTTTTTACCACCTAGAGTAACTATGTCAAATAAATGTACTTCAGATGTCTAAATATTTTAAAAACAAAATAATAAATACGAACCGAAGATGGAAATATTATTTTTTTACTAAAAACATTTACATGGTGATGGCACGTATCAAATCAACACCTGCATTTAAAAATAAAATATTTTATACTTGAGTATTTCAAAAAATCAGTTTCAACTTTTCGTCGGATTAACAAAAAAATCCAAGGTAATAATAATTTTATATATTTATACATTTTTGATACTTTTTTACGTAATATTTTGAGTTTTGGAACCAATTTATCAAATTATATGAAAGTGACGTTTTTTATCACTTTCTGGAACCAATATATCGCGTAAAAAAGGGTGTATCTAATAACTGTCTTTTCTTATTTCCACAATAATGTTTTTTTTCCGTTTATAAAGTTTTTTTCGGCATTTTAAACATAATAAGGGCACTTGTGAAACAATTCACATCTATTCAACTCTTGTCAGATACACGAGAAATTTTGAAAAAATCTGTTAAAATCTGTCGAAATTGTCCTACTTTTCAGGCTGCGAGTTCGCGATGCAGCGTGATCCACGTGTCGGAGCTGCTACTGCTCTTATTCCAAAAGTGTGTCAACAAACTAGGCAACATGACACTCGGCGTTGCCTGTAATTAATATCAACAGCCAATCGTCATAATTATTTTTGTGTACATATTACTCAATAAATACTAAAAATAGTTCTGTCTGAAATTGCGCGTGAGCATCGTAATTAATACGAGAATAACAATGAGAGTTAAAATTAGCTTACATTAATTAAAAGCGACATTGGATTTAACATGCTACGTGAGACTAATAATAACTATTTAAAAAATCGTTACCGTATTGGCGGAAATTAATAAGTAAGAAACTAAAGTAATATAAAAGAGTTACGTACAAACACAGTGAGATTCTTGGATGTCGATTCTTTGTGGTGAATAAATCAGCTTTTGATTTTATTGTACACGTTTAAAAATAACAGTAGTTAACGCATATTAGAAGCAGGCAATTTATCCCTTCTTATAAATTACTTAACTTATTGATTAAAGTAAGGTATTAGACAACTCTTGTGTCAGATCGGCATAAATCTCTCTGTATTTTTCTATGATAATTATCTATGAAACATATGATATCAAGGTTAGAGACTCTATCCTGAAAATTCAAATTTTTCATTTACTATTCACTCAGGTTACTTACTAACTTCTCCCAACACGGTGAAGAAATTATCTTTAATTTAAGTGAGAATTTCGCAATAGTTATTGTATACTGTGAAAAATGATTATTTCATATTAAAAACAATACGATTATTCATCCTTATCATATTTTAAATCGTATATTACAAAAATCCAATACCAAGTATTTAAAAGAATATTTTCATATTCGCTCCCAATGCCGTTCATAAAGAACAGTGATGGCGAACCTTTTTGAGAAGTAGGTCGAATTTTTTTCATTATTTTTTCAAGTCCTAGCTCGTGGCTCGTTAAGTCAGTGGCGTCACTTGTAAAGGGGGACTGGAAGTTTACATTTCCTTTTTGTTTGGCAACTTTTACTTTTGCAAGTGAAAAGCAAAAATAAAATGAATACGTCAAAAATTGATATGAATGGGGTGATACAATGAATAACCGCTCCAGGTTCCCTGCACTAAGTATTTTAATAACAAGGAATAAAGGTAATAAAAAAATATATTTTATGAAATATTATTTATTCATAGGCAAAGTTACAGGTAGGGACTAACTGTCATGAGTCATACACGCTTCGTGACAAAATTACAAAAACCCGACATTTACGACCATGTACGTCATACACAGGCGCAGTGATAAGATAGAAAATCAGCTAGCCAATGTCCACTTGGAAACATTTTTTTATAAATTCGACATTATTCTTTATTTTTAAATATTTTTGACTGTCTGTTCTCTCTTTTATGATATAAAAAATAAGTTTATAAAAATCAACTCGTGGGTCATTTAAAAAACCTGCGTGGGTCAGTTGGTCTAACCCGCGGTTCATAGGTTCGCCATCGCTGATATAGAAAGTGTTTTACTTAAACTGCTAGTTTATTTTCGAAGAGAATAATAATATAATAATAAAGTGTTTCAGCAGTATATTCGCCAAATGATAAAAAGATAAGTACGACCCCAGATTTTTAAAACGCCAACCGTGGCTCCAACCGTGGCCCGTCGTTAAGAAGCACCGTTGCAGCAGGATTCATTCATAAAATTATTATATTTTATAATCTCTTGTGTTTATACGACTACGCAAATATGACCATTAAAAAACGCTATATATATTTAAGCCAATGCGTGACTTTTCATAAAGCATTTGAGACAGATCCTTATTCTCTTTGAAGTGTCACTAACACCTTTTCATAAATTCTGCTAATTGTTCATTTTAGGTAGTCGTATATTTTATCTTAATTTGAATTTCTCCTCAAATTTCGTTTGTATTTAAATTCCAACATGAGAACTGTGATAGAAACAAAGGCCGGTTAACGTTAAAATAATCTCTGGGACTTGTTTATTGTCAGGGTTGCCATTATAATAGTTGCTTCCTAAAATAAATTAGTGATTTATATTCAAAAGGTTATGAAAAATCAATTCTCTTTGTTTTTTTTTATCCTAATTCGCATTAAAGTTGAATTTATAATGCAATAAATAGAGAACATAAAAAACTAAGAATATCAACCGAATGAAATGTATGTGCTACTGTTTCAGCAGTATTACGCCTTTCACCGGTCGTATAGATATAATGAATGTAAAGCATTTATTATCTAGTCCAACATTTTCTTGAAAAATGGGTAATGAATAGTCAGATGAGCTTGAAAAGAACGAACTAGTAATAGGCTGATTGCTCTCTTATATTTTTCAGAATCGGTTAGAGGGTGGATACGATTGAAAAAGTGAAACATCATGAACCGAATAAAAAAAATACGAGCGAAAAATTTCCGTTCCAATTTCCAATCCATTGTGGTCAAAGGCCCGAGAGGAATGACAACTCGGTTGTGCTCGACTGTTGCTCGACGTATGACTGAGATTTAAGTTATGAGTACGTTTTATATTTCTGTGTATACACACCAAACTGACTTGATATTTTCCAATCGTAAGTACTAGATGAAACTTTTACTGAATAAATTATGGAAATATATGCTTGACAGCGTGCTACTCTTTTTTTATCAGAAAATTTACTAAATGCCGCAAAAGAAAACGTTGAGATTTATTACGAAATTCTTCCGAATACAAAAATATAAAATAAGCATTGTATTGTAACCAAGGAAGCCGATAATATGCGAAATTGGAAATCTTAGTGCGAAAGGTCGTAGTTATACCTACTGCAAATTTACTCGATGGATTGTTTTTAGAACATACCATTTGACGTGATAATTATGGCGAATTGCGGCTAATATTCAGTATGTACAAATTTTTATCGGATCACCTGATTTCCATGAACGATAATTTGGCATTTCCTTTACGTAATTACTACATTTTCCACATTTGTACCGGACATGGATGAAAAAAACGTAATTAAATTTTATACAGAACTGGAATGTCATTAACAGCACTAATTTAGTAAATTTCAGAAGTCAGTCAGAGAAGGAGTAGCATGCTTTAACGTTTGCAAAGAGTCGAATTATACTTATATTAACCACATATGTTTGCGTACATTTATGTCATAACAATTATGGAATGTCATAAAAAAGAATCTCCCGAATAACGGAAATATAAATGCTACACAATTATTTGACATCATTCAAATTTAAAAATATATTATTTTCGATTGATTCGGCGGTTACTCTGTGGAAGCTATTTTGTAAAGAGGCTTAAAACATGTTACAATTTAAATTTGAATCGTTCAAACTATGTAAATTCTCACAGATTTTGTCACTAACGACCCGGGTTTCGCCTTTCGGCATCTTCAGGCATTCAAGTGCACGGATGAACTTGAACGTGTTCAATCAGGAACTAGGGATAAAAATGTTACACCCAAATACGGACAGTCATAAGCTCTTTTTCCAGGAAAATTTGGAAATAAATAGAGCACAGCTGCATAGTCTTCCGATTTTAAATGAAATGTTAAGCCTTCCGGCATCTCCACTTCTATACCCTATATAATCATAAAATCATATAATCGTAAAACCTTTGCCGACAAACAAATAATATAATTCTTGAAACTACATACTACTCAAATCTGTTGGCATTCCCATGAGCTTATCCTTTTCGCCAGCAATGGCTTTGGACTCAGTGATGCATTTATTTCTTATATAAACACGAAACTTTCATTTACTAAGCGTCAGTTCAAATTCATCCGTGCACTTGAATGCCTGAAGATGCCGAAAGGCGAAACCCGGGTCGTTAGTGACAAAACCTGTGAGAATGTACATAGTTTGAACGATTCAAATTTAATATTGAAATTCCACCAATCATCTTCAGTCGAAATCTTAAATTATATGTTACAATTTGTTACACAACCTGTGGAATAACAAAGTTATTAAATTAAATTTAATATGAAACATTTTTTTTTTATTTATTACTTTCACTAAAACATAAATTAAATCTAATTGTTTTAATACTTTGGTTGAAAATAAAGTCGTGGCATTATAAAATTCATAAATAATTATATGTAATATTATGGAATTTTGGACAAAACAAATTGTTTCTTGTTTTTGGTTTTTTTGTGATAATTTTATTCACAATATATATTGCATAATTTACAATCAATATTCTGGCAACCCTATTTATATAATATATTAATCGTTTACAAACAAATCTTCAGCCAATTCATAAATCATTGTAAGCAAAGCATTTAATTACGAAATTAAATTTTTAAAAAAACTGCCTGTGAAAATTATGTCGACAGTATAATTTGAATGTTAACGTGTCGACGAGAATCTAATTAATTTTAATATACGGCGATATTTTTGTCTTATTGTCTTGTTAATTTTATTTAAAGATTAACTAACGGCTTTAATAGCTTTAGAAGTAGCAGACATTAATTACATAAATAATTGTACAATCCATTTCTCATTCGAAAAAAATACGACATTTATTTTCGGAGGTACTCACACGTTCTTTATGTTTTTTTATTGAATTTTTAACGACATTTAAAAATAAAATATGTATTTGTTATTTATTATAAGCTGTGCCAAAAGTGACTCGAAGTAATTCGTTATTATAAAGGCAATATCTTTCAAAATAATATGTAGTCCTGTTCCTAAATCTGTTATTTACATTTACATAACGTTTCGGTTGAGATGAATCGATCCATCAATGAATTTTATTGCTGAAACCGGTATTAAGTTTAACAGTTGTTTATATATAAAAACATACCAAACTCCGAAATTCGGTATAAATATTGTGACCATAGTGGTTCCAAAATCCACAAAATTTGACAAAATCAACCAAAAAACTGCCTTAATATTTCTGCCAATCCACTTATTGCCTTGTTTCACTTATTAATTCAACAAGACATGACAAGTACTTAACGTCACGTTTTATGGATTTCAAAATCCGCACTTGCTGCTTAGACATTATTGGCTGACGAATTTTCAGTTTCAGTGGCTGTACATAGTCCTGCCATAAATACGATTTTGTTGTACCATTAGCTCCAAGGTCTGAAAAAAATATTCGAAATGGTCACTTGCTTTTACACAAGCCTTTAATCCGACGAGCCAATCGTTTATCGTGGTACGCACAATTACTATGGGAGAATTGTTCACTGCTTTCTTAACACGTTGGATCCCGGAGCCGTGTTTTCTCGTGATAAGCTAGCCAAGCGTTGAGTCCCGGAACCGTGTTTTCACCTGATGCGCTATGTTTTCAAATAGAGCCATAATTGTAGTATTTAGCATTTTTTTTCATAAAAGACTCAGTATATACATTACAGCAGATACTCGAATCATTCCAAATCAGTCTTTTAATTATTACTTTTATCTAAAATAGTTACTGTTTTTACCAACCAAAATTTAAGGATATCATAATGAATTTGATGCGTCCATTTGTACTTCTGAAGATCACATGATGGTGCAGTCTCCGAGTTCATTTGCAATTGTAAATTAAGATATTGAATGAAAAATAATGTCAAAAAGCGTTTCTAAAACTATTTTGTTACTAATAGCAACAGCAATTGAATCTGCAAGGTGTGCGCCAAGCGAAAAAAGGAGTAAGACTCGGTACATGTGCAAACATTGTAATATAGCTTTCCATAGCAGAAAATTCTGGCAACAATGCCATAAATAAGTAAATAATTATAGTCTTTCAAACAACCACAACAAGTTTCATTTGATTTGACTTTGTGGTTTTACAGTTATAACACTTTTAGTAAGTAATTAAGAAAAAATGCAATTCTTCAAAAATAAGCCGGACACACGGAATAGTTTTACCTGATTTGGGCCGGGGTCGAAAGCATTTTTTAAACTTTCAATGTTGGGTTGTATTCTGCTACAGGCCATCCGCTCGAAATCTACAACCGCTCAAACTTTTTCTCCATAGGTTTTATAATTATTGCTTAAAAAAATGAACACAGGTTTAAACAACTCAAAGCACGGCTTACGATGTAACATTGGCTATCGGTAAAGGAAAGAATTATTTTACACAATGTATAAGTTAAGTATGTATATTTCCATTTGTAGCGGGCCGACTCATCATAGAATATTGGCTACGACGTAGCGACGTAGCATTTTCTAAAGGTGTGTTTACTCAGTCGAGGTATGTAATAGAGCAATTTCAAAATTAGTCACAAGGATACTGGATGTGTGAAAAAAAATGTGGCATTTGTTACACCCATTGTCGTAAAATATGCAGTGGGCAGCGCACGTGGAGATAGATGTTCAGAAATGTTGATTCGAGAGGCACGAGACGTTTTTTATGTGGGCGGCTCACTGCCAACTCATTTTTCAAACCGGATACTGAACTATTGCCAAATAACTGTCGTGAAGTTATCAACATTTTAAATAATAACATAATTACAAAATGGACTAGGCAAATACCTTTTCACGTTCAAAAGTAAGTATGCAGATGCAAAGCTTATAATATAAAGCCATATAATATTTATTATTTATTAGGTATACATATGATTTATTTCAGCGTAAGTAAAACACTTTTTGTACTAATTCCATATTATTTATTTGATCAGGAGACACATAACTGTATTGTGTTATATTTAGGGTTGCCATGCGTCCCGATTAACCGGGACTGTCACCGGTTTTGAGTCTCGTGTCCCGGTGTCGCGGTTTACGATTCACGCTAATTATTTGGGGATATTGGATTCGAAAGTCTTGAAAGAGTGAATGAATTAAAAAAATGAATCACGCTGGTATTTTGGGCAAATCGGTAAATTCCTGGGTTTTTGGATTCGAAAGTCTTGGAAGAGCTAAAACAAAAATTCTGTCACGCTGATCTGCAAATCGGACAAATGTCCCGGTTTGTCTTGCAAGAAATCTGGCATCCCTAGTTATATTCTACCGCTATCGCTTTCTTTCGAGGGATTTTGACAGTACTAATCCCGGGATTTCGAGATTGCGAAAATTACAGAATGTTGAGCAAGTTATAAAAAATTAAAAAAGGATCCTTTAAAATTTAGAGATTTTTTTGTAATTACGTAAATTCTTGGGTTTTTACATTAGAAAATACTTGAAAAGCTGAAAAAAAAGGTCCCACGCTGGTAATTTTGGGAAATCCGCAAATTTATGGGCCTTAGATATTGTAATGAAATTGTTTCCAGCCAAAGAGTCCCTGTCATTATGTATAATCAGATATATGAATGTGGCATTTAGAAAAGAAAAGGTTCCCCACTCCTGACCTAAACCTATATGATGACTATTTTTTTTCATTTCACTGTTTTTATTAATTTAAAAACAGCCTTTTTAACATAAAAAGTTGCAACGTCAATTATGCTTAATTTTGACATTTGACGAAAAATGAAAAAAATATGCAAATTAGAAAACTAGAAGACTATATAACCTTAAATAAAATATGGAAAATTAAATTTATTAGAACGCGTAATATCAAAACGCTTTACCTGAAGCACAGGCCAGAGCCGGAGCAAGTGTTTTCTGGAGTGATTCAAAGCATAGTCCGCTCCAATGCTGATTTAAATATTTCTAAATTTGCCCAAAAATTAATTGACCGAATCTACTTTTTCTACCACAGCAGCGACTCTATGACATCAGAATAGTGTGAATAAGACAATGTAAAGAATTTTAAATAAGCTGCCATCACTCTTCACAGATTTACATTACAAATTGTTTAACAAAGCGAAGAATGAAGTTACGCCATTTGAGTACAGATAATCTGATCCATTAGAATAGTGATTGCATGTTGCCAGATTTGTGCAACAGTTCAAAAAAAAAATGGTTGCAAACGGTACTAATTCCGTTACTGTAATACCTAATAGTTCTGCATTGCAACGTGCGCTTACGTTTCTCCAGTGCATCTAAACCTTCTATTAAATCTTTATATTAATAACAGAAGGTTAATTAATATTTTTTCGTGTCGGGTCCTGTGGCGCAGCGGCTAGCGGTGTTGGCTAGTACGAATATCATTTTTCGATTTCTGACCGAAGGAATGTTTCTAGGTGTTTGTGATGTCCAAAAAATCCCTTCCACCCTTCCGATCCTTCAAAAACTGGGCGTGGCGAGAGCGATAAGCTAATCACTAATCCTGTCCTAGCCTTATTCTTCTATCCCTGAGCCATGAAGAAAAAAAAAATCCTCTCCTGATGAGGCATATTCTATGTATATGGGATCCTAAAAGTTCTAATAGGGAGGGAAAAAAAATATTAATGGTTTTACCATATATATTATAGTACTAAGCCAGTTTATTTATATTTATGTATGTATCATATTTCCTTAAAGAGAAAATATTATTTAATTTTCGTTGTAATAATTAATAATCAACTGATTTACGATGGCCGCCCCTTCACATTTGTAAGGAATTTTGATATTCAATTCAAACCATTTTGTAGTAAAAAAATATTGAGGAAAAATTGAGCGATGGTAAAAAATTTAAAAACAGATTTCACGCAAAATTTTACAATTTATAGCACAATCACCATAAATAATATGTGCTTAGATTTTTAAAATATCATTTATCTGACATATTTAATGGCAAAGACAAATTTTATCTAATTTATCTCGAGACAAAAAAAAATATGCAAAAGCTTCCCAAAACTTGACAAATTTTCTATTTTGTTTTATACAATTACCGTAATAAATACTTCCTTATAGTGGTTAAGAAAAAATATTATTATTTGGTTACTTCATAAAATAATATGCATTATATTGATCGATGATTGTCAAATAGTTTTAGAAAATAAATTAACGGCTAAATAGCACTAGTACGCAGTAAGGACACCTGTAAAAATCGCAGTAGCTAATTTGAATAATTTCAAATGCTTTTGCTTTCATTGACGTTGAAATTTTTGAGGTTATGTGAAATGTCAGATGACTGTAAAATACAACAGTGTAATCAATTATGGCTCTCAACACTATGTGTACACTCGAAATTGTTCTTAAGTGAGTGAAAAATTTGACTATATCTGCGTTGTTAATGTATACATTGTTTAAGTGTTCATTTTTCTCTCATGTATGCTACAACTGCGATTTTCAAAAACTGGCGAAATCCAGATACGCCCGTACATTATTTATCATGCGAATTGATTGTTCTAAAATAAACTAAAAAAAAAAATGAATGATTAAAATGAAAATATATGTGGATTTATGCTGACCGAAACAAGTCAAATGAAGAACCAATAGGCAGAGGATTTTTTAACTCAATTGATAATATTAACAGTTTTTTTTTTGCCAATCTGGTACAATAAATGCATTAAAAACATGGCTGTGGACTCGTGTAAAAAAAGACGACTCTGACACAATTTTTCAATAATTTAATTTTAACTTATAAATTATACATGTACATTTCATCAGATCATCTTCGTCAGCCAAAAATGCAATGTCAACAATGTGGACTATCGTGGTTTGAATACACATCATTAAATATATATGTTTTTAAATGAGTCCGAATCACAATTTGTGACAAAACACCGCGACTCTACGACTCCTACTCCCTGATTATAAAGTGTGTATTTAGTATTTGCCTTATTTTGTTACTTACCAACTTCTGCCAGTACACAATAATATGTTTGTATGCCTCATACCTCCTTGACCAAAGCGCACAATGCGCAACAAGTGTTTGTGCCGTCTTGTGATGTGCGTTACAGACATTTCATATAATATTAACAGATATTTTTTTCTGGCATATATTAATAACATTGCAATTGTATTGTTTATTTTGCACAAATGTGGCTAAAATAAAGGCATTTAAATTAATGTTTTTAATGTGATCATGCTAAATTTATTCTGTTGTGATTGTATCGCTTATCTGCAATGTTCCCAGACCGATATGTTATATTATTATTATGACTGAGAATCGTTGATAAGAGGCTACCGGACGTAAAAACTATGATAAATCAGCGCTATACTCCCAGACAGAGAACGTTTTGAAAGTCATCGGCATGGCATATTGCTTTGCAGTGTAATAAATATATCTAGTCAACGAACTCGCGAAATGTATTTCGTAATACCTATTCGGCGCGCACGTGTCTCGATGTTTATTTCGTAAATGGCCTCCATCCACTTCTGGCATCGGAGCACATATCAACATCATCATCGTCTCTCTCATATAATATATTATTTTCGTCTAAGGACACGAAGAAACACGAAACAGTTGACGAATGTTTTACTGTGAAACACATTCGCGGGGAAATCCCAGAATTTGATTATTCATGATAAAAGTTACACACCGAAGAGAAATTCGAGATTTAATATGAGGCGTCTAGTTATAAAAAGCGATATTATCACATTTTGTCAAAAATCGAGAAACAAATATCCAATTTTACCGTAGATGAGAACATTTTTATGATCCAATACTCAATGTAAGCCTATGAAAAAAGTCTTAAATATGGCTTATTCTGGTATCTGGTTTGTAGGATTTTATCTTGCCTATTTTTATTTTATTAAACGATCTGTCAGCTATTTTTTTGTAAAGATCGGATACGATAGAAAAAAGAATCTTACATTAAAACAAACAATTTTTGCTTGAATCATAAAAACATTTTTTTGCCTCGAATAATGAAATGTGTACATATCTCTTTTGTAGCCAGACGCTTCATTTTATCGAATCTCAATCTGGAAATCGCGTGGATGTATTATTATTTATATTAATAAATGTGTGCAAAGTGCGTTTGGGTTAGATGCTCACAAAAAAATCGCATCATGACTATTTACTGTAACGGATTTATTTAGGTCACACATTTGATTTATTTAGAATGTTGTTATTTTATTAAATTGATAGATTTTACCATTCGTCAACAAGACGATTGATTGATAAATAATGAATTTGTTTTAATTAATAATAAACATACAGTATTGTTTAAAGTTGTAATAATCTTAGACAGTGTAAGCTCTATGATATTAACTTATTTCCATTTACAAGGCCAGAGGTGTCTAAATTTAATCTTTGCGTGCGCTTTTGGCATTTTGATAATGAATGACGGTTTTTAAACGTTGTGTATAATTATTTGCATTTTGCAACTGAATAAATGCATAATTTACACTCAAATGCATCGCACACATGGATTAAATAATTCGACCAAATGTCGTACGAAACGAAAATTTTGTTGTTCATTATAAATAAACTATAAGTAGGTGCTTACAAAGCCAATGAATGGAAGCAAGTTCACACGTGTGGCTGTTCTAGATTTTTTTAACTGAGATAATATAATAATATTGTTTGGGTGTGTGATGTAGCAGTCTATGTTGAATCTTCAAAATAAATTCTCTACCAACAATAATACAGCTCATTAAAAAATGTTATTTTATTGTTCCATTTGAAGACAGTGGCTTTAAACTTGCTCAGATAAGCAGCTTATTTTTATAACCAGTATCCGCGTTACGCATAGGCGCACCATGTGACCTATGCGGAAATTTAAAAGGGCTTTCGTGGTTCTAAATGTTTTCATGTAATAATTGCGAATATTTACATAAAAATAGTAATAATATGATATATATTTATCTTTTATAAACGAGTGAGAAAATAAAATCTTGCCAGGAATGCCAATACAACTTACGCCATCCTTGGTCATTATTGATTTAATATGTTGTCATATTTTTTTGAAAACCTGCCTTGTTTTTGGATACGCATTGGCATTTTCCTGGGAAAAATTTATCGGTCGGCCGCAAGTAAAGTAATGTTTTATTTATTTTAATGAAAAGAGAATTTAAAATTACATAAAATAAGCTATTCTTTAATAACCAACAATTTAATTTCACGAATGGGATAATTTACTGTTCTACATCTGACGACTTTTTCAAATTTAAATATTTTAATTTTGTTGGTGAGAGTCTCAAAACTGCTTGTAAATGTTTCTAAGATCGTGATTCTAAGCGTTAATAATAGCCCTATATTCTTCATATTTATAATCGTGTATTTTAAGACATAAGACAAAGTGATCAAGACCAATATTCCTCGCGGACCGTAGTTTGCCCAATCCTGGGTTTCGAGGAACCCGTTGCAAAAAGATTGCTGATTACAGTATATGGCTGATGCTGCACCGTTTTATCGTTGAAACTTGTCAGACTTATCGTTTTCTTCTACGACGTGGATTTTCAAGTAACGAATAGAGATGCATACATAATAGTCAAAATTTTGACTCTAAGTTTTCACACGAGAAAATTAATATCAGGGTTATAAATACACATTTGAAAATAATTCAGTATTGGAAAAGCTATAAAAGACGAGCTTATAAGAAAGATTTTTTTAAATATATTTTCAAACCATACTAACTAGGTAACTATGTTAAAAGAAAATATGAAATCTGTTGACTCGAGTACAGGAAGTTGGTAAGTCTTCTTTCCCTTAACCCTTTTAAATCCAGCTTTTTTTTGGAAGACTTCCTAAAACATCCAAGCAATTTTTGAGGTGTTTTGGGTGTTTTACACAAACTGTCATAACTTTCTAGTTTTTAAAGTTATATTTCTGTTTTTTTTTGTTGTATATTTTTTTATGATACTAAAGATAATACAATCGCATAAAATAATAATTTAATTTACCGGAACGACATAAACAATACACTAAGATGAAATTAACAAAAAGTTGAAAAAAAAAGTTATTATACTGTAAGTAATTTCACATATATTTATTGCAGAATATATTGTCAAACTATTGTCTGTCAGTATAAACACTAAAAAGTTTTAATATTTGATATGTATTTTTAAAATCGACTAAACTAAAAAACAACCGTCTCTACCGGTTTCCACCGTCGGTTGTTTGCATGACACATAATATCACGGGTTTGTTTGTCGGCGATAAAATGTCGCAACTAGGTAATTACCACTAGTCCAACTTCTTTGGTAGAAGATTATTAGGGTAAAAGTGTAATAAAATATGTGTTAAAACAACTTGGGGGACACTAGAGTGGAACTTGATTTTCGCAGCGCGATCGCGCTGCTTGTACGTAGAAGGGTTAATGAACTTGACATCTAGTCAAATCTAGTAAGTAAAAGTCAAACTATGATTCATTCGGTCAAGAATGTTTTGCATGTTAAGGCTCGAGTAGGCAGTGAACAGCGGTTAACCTCATTGAATGTCTGTTTTCTACAACCCGTGTGAACAAGCCATTTACTATTAGAAATTTGGTAAGTTTATATAGGTACATATCGTCACTGTGCTGTCAGAAATTGGTAAGTAACAGATTGATAGTTTTGAGTAAACAGCAAATGAATAATTTCAGCTTTAAGTATAAAGATTCTAGCATCGATATTTTATGTTACATATACAATTATAGTATCAAAATATAGATGCATTAATGCCGATCTAACACAAATAATAGTTTAAAATTAATAGATAGGCAGGGTTGCCTGCCTTTAAATCAACATAAATAATAATTGCATATAAAAATACTTGATTTTTTTGGCAAATTTGTATAATTAATGCATAAGATAAGTTATTTCAGACTGGAAATTTCAAAGAATCCCTTTGGATAGTAAATTCATTTCTGTCAGTTTTGTACAACATATACGATGTCACTTCATAAATCATAATATCTCGCCCAATAAACTGAAACCTAGATCTGTATCTGTGCAATCGATTAATATTCAATCAGCGACAGCTCGTGCAAAAGAGAGCAACACGTAATACCCATTAAGCAGGTGGGCCGCGTCAATGACGTTACGAGTCACGGAACCTGTCAAAATTGACGCCACACGTGGAGTCAGAATTGGGCGACCTACATTGTACTGTTTTCCCTTTCAGATCTGAATCCGTCCCTGTCTTCTCTTTTCTCATCCTAAATATTTCTCAGCGCTTAAGATATTAACGGAATAAACGGTTCTAGATTGATTTATTTACGAGTGGTTTATTATTAATTTATTCATGAGGGAATCTGTTTATAGATAAAGCCGTTCGAATCAGCCATGCGAAATAATTGAGCTATTCTAAGAATAGAATTCGTAATCTGGTATATTGATAATCTCAGATATTTATAGCAGTTGTATAATTAAATCAATTGTGAGTATTGAATAATTTTCAATTATTGAACCTACAGTTATGTGGATTTTAAAACATAGCCATGAAATTTTGTATACTCGTGAGCAAAACGACGTCCCGTGTTCAGGCGGCGTGTCCCGGTGTCCCCGAACACAGCTTCAATGTCCCTTTTTCAAAAAAGAGAAAAACTCACAGTATCAATTTGTATTTAGGGTGCCCGTGGCCTCTCAAAACTGTGCTGTGAAATAATATTTTCTCTGTGCCCCCCTTGGAACATGCCATGGACTTTGGTTTAGAAACTATGCTCTAGTCAAGAGTCTAGTTCAGAGGTGGGGAACCTTTTCTTCTCTAAAGGCTGCATTCATTTTTCTGATTCGACATGAAGGCCGCAGTAAACGTTGACTAGGGAATCTTTGGTCGGAAAAAATTGCATGCCAATTTCTAAAGCCCAGAAATTTGTGGATTTCCCAAAATTAGCAGCGTGGCACCTATTTTTTTTAGGTCTTCCAGGAATTTTTAAATCCAACATCTCAGGAATTTTACGAATTTACAAAAATGTACAGAATTTGCAGAATTGGCCGGAAGGCCGCACCAGGGTAGCCAAAAGGCCTCAGGTTCGTCACGTCTGGTCTAGTCTATATGATGTATGTTAAATGCTAGCTCAATGTTAATGTAAAAAAAAACAACGAAACCAGATTATAGCATTGTTTGATAATACAATTTAGAATATAATTAAAACTTTGTGAGGTCACTCTATTCAATAAATAACCATGGTGTACAGTTGATGTATTGAATACTTTTTAAAAAACTTTCGATTTTGAAAACAGCGAGTGACCATGTGCTTAAAACGGGCTTTTTTCATTGTGTAGATGGATTTGTTTTTTTTTTATAATCGATAATAAAATCGATGACTTAGTACAAAATAAGTCTGTAAAAAAGTTGGCATTGTTCTGGAGACAGGAGTCATTGGCATCAACTCTAGATAATAAATATTTGCTAATGATATCGACATTAGCAGTGAGTGATCTACTTAATGTGCTTGTTTCCGTCTTTATTTTTTTCATTTTTGTGAAACCTATTTTAATCTATGTAATCTATATTGGCGTTTTGTTGTTTTTATATCAGATAAATAAATATGACAGTTCAAAAAAATATTAATAATAAAATGAGTGCATAGTATAAAAACGGTAACCATATTTTTTTAATCGAAAAATGATTCATAATTTGAAAACAAAACTGGTTACGTTCTAATGTTCCACTGCAACTTGACAGCCTTTTAAAAAATTATAAAACACAAAATAATAACAAAAAATATCACTTTCAATAATCACGTTACAAATCAGTATCACAATAAAGTTATTTTAAAGCAATGAATTTTTTTAAAAATAATTTTGTAAAAGTGTGAAACAATTATTCAATTATTATTTTTGTAGGTTATCATTAAATTTATAACAATCGAACAAAATGGCTATAGCGGATAGATCAATAAACTAAAGGATATTCCGCAGAAATAAAGCAGGTATGGTCACTACAATTACCGGCTTATATGAATTAAACATTTCAAACCATGGCGGGACAAATATGACAATATTTTTTTTAGCGAGAATTGGTTTTAAGCCAGTCGTTTTCCGTTTGAAGATCGTAAGAAAAAAGCGATTCTAGAAGAAACAAATCGCTCTGCATCGCACGTAATTCAGAATCAGAGACCACTCTGCAAAACGGGTTAAATATCATTATGACTAGGGTATCCAATCCCGGAGCTTTTTTCCAATCCCGGGATTGCGATTATCTCACCGAGGAATCTGAAATCCTTGATTTGGTATACTTTTTCCTCAGATTATCTCCGAATGTTGTTTTTTTTTTAGCTCACCGAAGAATTTAAAATCCTCGATTTGGTACTTTTTCCAAAACTTATCTCCAGGAGTCGATTTATTCAGTTTTCAGGATTTGCTCAAGATTTCTCAATCCCGATCCAAATCCGGGATCGCGACCATGTCAGTCTCGGGATTTCAGAATCAGAAAATTGGTCGGGATCCCAAATCCCGGGATTGGATACCCTAATTATGACCACTTAAAAAGTAAAGTGAGCCAAATGGTATTTTTAGAAAAAAATATAGTTAGATGCGTTTTAAAATTCAACATGTCTTGAAGTATCGTAAAAGTGAAATGAGCTTAGTAAATACTCACTGCAATAATGTTTCATTCGTAAAATAAAATTATGCAATCCACAAAGACACAGTAAAGACGAGATTGTACTTCAAATTAAAAGTCCAATAGAAAAGTTTTACCATGTTGCTACTTGACTCACTTCACTTCTCAAGGGGTCATTTAATTAATATTTATCAATATAAGATTTTGTATAATCAAATACTTTTACATCTTCATCACTCACTTATGAGTTATGGTTTGTAAATAAAAGTTACTTATACTTAATATATATTGAATTTTATCTGCGTAATTGATCGGTTGATTTTCTTAAAGCCGAATATATCTTGCCACTTGGACCAGTGATATTAAGAACACGTGTCGGAAGTAAGTGTGAAAAGATATTATCGAATAATTAAAATCAGTCAATTTGGCCGATTAAATATTGTCAAGCGGAGGCGTAGATAAACGTAATGAATAATATTTATGAGAAGGCAAAAATATATTATTTGTATTAATGTCCACCAGTTATATATAGCAGCCAACAGACTGAAATCATGAGTGTGGATATATTTACGGAATAACTCTGGGTATTTATCAATCTAACTAAAATTATTGTGATGTGATTTTTTTTAAAAATCAAAAAAACAGCTGTAACATACTTCTTATAGTTTTTTGACCATCGGACTGTACTTTTGGAATCGTAGCAAGACATAACCAAACAATTGGGATTTTATTTTTCCCGCTTAATGTTTGTAATTATTTTTTACATCATAAACATAAAAAAAGTTCATATAAATAACCGATAAAAGATTTATTGTGCCTGCTGTACTAACGTGATCAAAATTGAGAAGAAAGAACGTCGACAATAATAATATTATGTAATAATTTAATGTATGTACATATTGCCCGTGTACAAGAATTTAAATAACTTTGCTATACATTTGTATGATTTTTTGGATGTAAATTGTTGATACATAATTGATAGTCACTATGCCGGCATGCATAAAAAGTTAGCGCAAATTGTTGCTTTGTAAATAATTGAGCGCCAACGCGTAAATGTTTGTAATTTGAATTATTTACGACCAACTTTTCATGACCATGCATGTAATTTATCGCACAAATTGTTATTTATGACTATCGAATTGGGTAATTCCATTAATGATAGAGCTATATCACAAACCACACGGACGAAAAATGACTTGAACATAATTGTCATTTATGTACGCATCGTTGTTTTTATCAGGGCTGTGAAGTCGGGTAAAAAAATACGACCCCGAATTGATTTTTTCAAATATTTTCGTCAAGCTTACTTATCTGTACACCATCAGATCATTCTAGAGCAGTCGTTTTCAAACTTTATGTCACTACGACTCCCTGTGGAGAAAAAATATCTTCGCGCCTCCCCGCACTTTATTTCGGATAAAAAAACACTTTTTAAGGGTAAATAAATAATTTGAACTGTTTGCGCCTCCCTTTGCAACAGTCCACTCCTCTCCACTCCGCTGTTCTAGAGTCTAGACCAGTATTCTCACGTGAAATTTCAATGTGGCCGCATTACAAACATCTGTTTTCAAATTTTTGTTTTGAGATGTGATAAAAATAGCAGTTGCATTTACTAAAAAAACTTTACTGTTGGTAGCCGCAGCAAAATCTTCTGGTGGCCGCACACGAGAACCACTGGTCTAGACTAATAATGTTTCAATATTTTTTAATTATTTTTCTCCGGTTTTACCGACACCGCTTCCGGAAAAAAAACACCTGACTCAACGATTCCCGACTCCGAATCCACAGCCCTGTAAATAAGAAATAAGTATGTTCACCTAATCCTCTTGTTGCACGGTTTTGGAATAACTCGGTAAAATGTAATGAAACCTATACATATTCACTTAATCTTTATTACACATTTACAGTTTTAAGTGTTAAAAAGGATAGAGCGTACTTTAAGTTTCGTTTTTCTTTGCGGCCCAAAACTATCATAACTGGTTTTTATGCGGCCCGCTTGAAGAAAAGTTTATACATGACTGCCCTAGTGGATTATAAGTTGGCGAATTGCCGTTAATATTTTTTTTCTATGCATCGACGACCTCGTAACTGAATAAATACATACAGCGTATGTGTCTGCAAACGAGATATTAATTCGTGCATAAGAATTGTAATTTATCACTATGATAAATTTTGTAACGTGAAAAATTTGAATAGATTGAATGGCTATTCGCTCAAAAGAATTATCATTTTATGCGGATACGTCCAAAATAACTGAAATTTCGACGAAAATTTGACAGTGCGTCATCAATCAAGTATGCGTCATACCCTACCATCAGATAGGTCTATCATTATACTTAAACTTTTACGGAGCTTCAAAATATATTTGAATAGATTGATTAATGGTGTTGACCCGAGATTTGCTTTCAAGTGAAATACATTGCATTGTTCCCATTCGACACGTGTTTGAGTTCATAATGGAAGTGAGCTGGAAATTTAAAAATGATTATCGTGCTCAGAAACTTCACAAATTGTACCTCATTACCGCTACACTTACTTGAGTATCTAGTTGCAACACGCAAAAGTTGAATCTAATGCAAAACTAATTTGTACACGAAAATGAACATAACGTATAATATAAAGTTTTCTAACGTAATTAATGTTCAGCGCAGCGAATTTACATGCATGTTTTGAGTTATGAAACATAATATAGTGCTTAACTAACTCTTTGGTGTTCAATTCGCTGCGCGGGTAATAAATATTATGTGTATTATCAATAACGGATTAGTGGCCTACAAATGCTCCGAAAAATGTTATTCTTTTTGTTATAATATAAAATGCCTGGCCCATAATTTTATTTTTGAGTGATGTTTTCTACCTGAAAGTAATATTATTTTTTTTTGGTTGTTTAATTTTAGACATAAGAACATTGTTTCTTTATATAAGTCCACTCAAAATGTTGAGAAAATGTATCCCTAAAAGAAATTATATCAGCAATATTTACACTTTTCTTTTTTGAATAGAAATAGAAGGATTAGCGCTTCGCATACAAGCGATTTAATGATTGCGCTTTGTTTTTTGGATTGGGTAGGGAGAAGTTTAAAAAGAAGTTAATGTTACTGCCCGTACATGGATTTGAACCCGCAAACATCGCAACCAGAGTCAACGATGTTGACCACTCCGCAACAGACGTGGCAATAATAAATCGACCCGAAAATCTTAACCCTTTTAACTCCAACTTTTTTTTGGAGGAATTTCTAAAACATTCAAGCAATTTTTGAGGTTTTTTGGGTGTTCTAAAATGATTGTCATAACTTTCTAGTTTTTAAAGTTATATTTTTTTATTATTTTACATTTGTTTTATAATACTTAAAATAATACAATCTCATAAAAAAATCATTTAATTTACTGGAACAACCTAAAAATACACAAACCTCATGTTTGTGTTCAAAAATTTGAACGAAAAAGTTGGGATAAAAAAAAGCAGATTTATTGCAGAATATATCTTCAAACTATTGTCTATCTGTATAAACACTAAAAAGTTTTAATATTTGATATGTATTTTTGAAATCAACTAAACTAAAAAACAACCGTCTTTACCCGAGTTGGGGAACCCGCGGCCTTTTGGCCACTCTGGTGCGATCTTTTGGCCAATTCTGGAAAAACGAGATTTGCAGATATCTGGGGAAAATGTATAGCGAATTGAGGATTTCAAATTTCTCGGTGTTTTCTGCGGCCTTATGTCGAATCAGAAAAATGAATGGGGCCTTTAGAGAAGAAAAGGTTCCCCACCTCTGGTCTTTACCGTCTACCGTCGGTTGTTTGTGTGACACACAATATCACGGGTTTGTTTGTCGGTGTGAAATAAAATGCCTCAACTAATTACCACTTGTCCTTCTTCTTATTATTAGGGTGAAAGTTTAATAAAACTTGGTTAAAACAAATTGAGGGACACTAAAGTGGACGTAAAAGGGTTAACCGACAATTTATAAATTTTATAGGAGGTTTTTGTTTAAATTAGGTTCGAAAAAGGTGTATTGAGTGCTGTTAGTAAATAGTAATATATAGTCAATGTCTAACTGATATTATAATAAAATTGTCTCACTAATTTCAGTTCTCTAGATCAGCGCATCTCAACCGGGGTCCACGTGGAACAAACGATAACAAGTTAAAACGCTAAAATACACAGGCCCTACAAAGATCAGGCGAATGAGAAACACTCTAATTTTTGACGCCTTGGGCGATATTGAAAGTTATTGGCTTACAACTAGGGTATCCAATCCCGGGATTTCGGGATTGATTAATTTTCAATCCCGGGATTGAGATTTTCTCACCGAGGAATTTGAAATCCTCAATCGCTATAGTTTTTCCCCGGATTATCTCCAAACCTAGTTTTTTTTTAGCTCACCAAGGAATTTGAAATCCTCGATCTGGTTAACTTTTTCCCAAATTGTCAAAAATCCTCGTTTTTTTTTTAGCTCACCGAGGAATATGAAATTCTCGATTTGCCAATTTCGTGTAAATTTTCGGGATTTGCTCAAAATTTCGCAATCATAAAATTGAATGGGATCCCGAATCCCGGAATTGGATGCCTTACTTACAACGCAATTTAATGAATTGTGTCGCTTAAGTGCTTTTGCCGATTATAGGTCGAATTATATAGATACGTATGTGTAAGTTTACTTATACATATTCTAGTTTCTTATAAAGCCTTTTTTATAAATAATATGATTTCAAGCCGAGTTCATAATCAACAGTATGTAGCCATAGCATAATTTTAAAGCACACGCGGCGCAGCACTTAATCATGGGACCTTGATATTCAAATCGACCTTGCATGCGCGCGTGCATAAAGTGCACTGCTGTATTTCTTGATCGTTATTTTAACATATATCTTTTATCATTCCATTATTCACAGTGAATAAATCTTTGACGCATATAAAAAAATATGTCCTAGGCTTATCGTTGTTTTTTTTTTGCAAATCACCTCGTCTCGGTTGACACTCATATTGATTACTACTTCAACTTTTATTGCTTGTAAACTTGAATCGAGGTCAATATGTTACATCTTTTGCGCCTTAATTTGTCCTTTTGGTATGTTTGCTAATGACCGTCAATTTATTTTTATAACGGTTGTTGGTGGTTACTAGGTATATATAATTTCAATAAAAATATAGTCCAAAAATTGAATAATTATTTCAAGTAGGTAAACTACTCAATGGTAAACTAGGTCGCTAAGATCAATAATAGAATATGCAACAAAATTCACAAAGAAAAAGTGTATTCAATAATAAAAAGAAGTTTCGATGTTTTTTTTTGTTTCCATTTCCGCTCTCAGTATGCAGTATAATTATGAGAACATATCATTGATTAATGAACATTCTTTGTAGAACTCTAATATAACAATTTAAAAATAACACTGTATTTAATTCTACAAAACATTTGGTTAGTTGATTAAGGCTTCACATCATCGTCAAGATTACTCGACTAGTAATATACTAACTAACAGAACTACAGACATAGTACTGACCAGAAAGGGCTGCCAATACGTTAGCAAGGATCTCGCTTAATCCGAAAGCTATTCGCGGTGTTCGGAAAAGGGATGGATTTTTTATCACTTTTATACGCAATCGAATGTTACTTAATATACTCATATTATTGAATGTTTAAAAAATGAAACGGTCTCTTATTTTATACACCTAAAAAATATATATTTTAGGAGAAATTTATGTGCTTTTATTTTGTATTACATTTTTTTGTGCTCAAAATAGATTTAGTGTTATTTTGAAGGTGTTATTAAGATGGTAGTTATTCTTGGCTGCAGAGTTATTATTTGTCTCGTGGACTAAACATTCGTAGATTATATTGAAGAACGAATAAAAACAACATAGAAATACCAACATCTCAGGAACTAAGTAATGAAACTGACTTGTTGACTAAATGAATAAAATATGTATTTAGATTTAACGCTAATTTAAAAATATGAATTGCAGACATTGTAAAATTATTCCGGTTAGAAAACAGGACCTTGTTTTTGTATGCATTTACCTTCCGCGTGCAATTCAATTTGTATTAAAAAAAAACTGCTGTGTCATGATTATCTTCTATATTATAATATAATTCACGTAAGCAACATATTACTATTAGCCTACTAGCAGCGATGGGCTGCCAATTCGTTAAAAGGGGCTCGGTTAATCTCAAAGCAATTCTCGGTGTTCTGGGGAAGGAGTGAATTTTTTATCACTCATAAGCAATACTTAAATAAGCAATCGATTGTATTTAATACACTTATAGTATGTAAAGATATGAAATTAAACATATCAATGTAAATGGCTTAGCATGTACTACTGCGTTTACTGAAGCTATCGTAGATAATATATGAGTCAGAAATTGCAGATTATACTAATTTGATGTGAAAATACTGTTTTCTCTTATATTTACAAGGGGCTCGCCGGACTTGGTAAACTTTAACAAAAGGATCGCGCGAGCCCCTCCGAGCCCCCTCCTGCCCACCCCTGCCTACTGGCCTAAACACTTCTCTTCTCATTAAAAAACTGTTTTTAAAGTGGTGTGGAGATTTAAAGGTCGAGTTTAATACTGTTAAATTATTCATATTGTTAAATCTTAATTAAGTGCATTTAATCAAGACTATAAATTACCGATCATGTATATATAACCTATTATATGCCGGAAGGTATTAGAACGGTCATACATCTAGGGTTGCGATTTTCTTAAAAATAATATAACCTAATAAATATACATTTTTTGCCAATATATTGATAGTATATCGTATAGACTTACCAAATATTTCACAAAACGTCAGTATATAGGTACATACTGTAAGTGACGGGTTTCGGTAATACAAGGAATCTATTTTTAAAATCGATATTATATGTATTTTAATACAAAATATGTCAACTGTGATTCTAAGAGTTGTCGCTACGTGTATAAAATGTTTAAATTATTAAAATCGTCGACATTTTACGATATCAACTAGTGGGTGTAAAGTGGACCGTATATATACGGGCATTTTCTATGGCCGGCACTGCGCTCACGGAACTGTATACCGTATTTATACGCTCGTGGCACACAACCGGTTAATAAATAACACATTAGTGTGTAGCTCAGCTTTGTATTTGACATGTATATACGACTCTTATTACAAAAGAAGTGAGATAGAAATACAAAATTGAACCATGAAGTTGCAAAAAATACTCTGGAGCCTTTTCAAGTTTTGAGTAAATGACGAAAAACAGCTGGGCACACATACCGAACAAAACGTATAATTTTTTGGCGATGTCTGCAAATGTAATATAACCATTTAATTTGTATGCATATATCGTGTATCAAAAATTAGCTCAGTTCTCAAACTGTTTTTTTTACGGCCCAAAATGATTTCCTCAACAGATATGATGAAATTTGAAGTTCTCAACCGATTTACCTGATAGGATTTAAGCTAAGAAAAAAATAGCATTCGTGGGCCATTTTAATTGTTATCCAGAATGGTTTTTGTTACTCAATGATTCAATTATCCTATGAAGTTAACTGTTGGTTATATAATTCTTACGTTTTGACTGTAATAAATATTTTACTGGGTACAGCATGTGGGAAAAGTAAATTATTGAATCGAGCATATGTAAGTTATATTGAAGTAGGATCATTTTGTTTGTGTATCATTATGGTTAAAATTTGCGTTGTAACAGTCCGATTAGTGTAATGTGTAAATTTTGGAAATTACATTAAAAAAAACGCCCAAATGATCAACATTTGGAGAGTACATGGTTAATATAATAAATAGCTTTACTAAAACAGTGGCTATATCTACATTTAATATTATACACTTAGTGCGTAAGGCGAAGATTATTTTTGATGCAAGTCGCTCCTGATTCTTTTACAAAATTGTGATATTTTAGAAAATAAAAAAAAATATGTTGTGTACGCTAACTCTTCAGGAGTGTGGAAATGAAGAGTTTCATTAGCGGCATTTTAGTATCAACGTTTTTGTAATCGTAAAACTATACACATTTATAAAATGATAGAGTCGCATAAAATTATCATGAGGGCAGGAGTATTTTGATTCTATGAACTGCATACGTCTGCGTGCTACACCATTGCACGAACGACCTCGACTCCGTGCCTGGGCGGCGCGGCGCCAATGAACAGTGCAGTTAAAACGCAAGTGCAGCGCCGCGACGTCGATCGATAGCTCCCGCCTGCAAGGCTGCAGCCAGACAGAACAAAGGGAAGGTAATGGAAACTGAGCTACAGTCACCCGGGAAAAAGAATTAGGCTTTGGTCTATCAATAAATAATCAATGCTTTGACAAAACTGACACAGGTTACTAGACCAAGATTCAAGACTATAATTTCACCAAGATTCCACAACGTTGAAGTAAAGGATTTGAAATGTATGGCTTTGCTATTCCATTCGCTGTCTAAAAATGTAACACGTATTTCACTTTCTTGAGAAGGATCTTAATACTGATTAACTGAAGTTAGATCTGGAGTGTTGTTCATTATGATAAATTAGATCCAAATAACACTTTTTATTTAAAAAGAAAACACAAAATCTTAATCTTCATCTTCATCTTCGATTATGATATGTTTTTTTTATAGATTGTAATTCTTGAGATCCAAGTTGGGTGTTCCACTATCACCCACGGTGTTAATGTATTGGCTTATAAAGCGAGCGCCTTCCGTTACTCAATAATCATGAAAACAAGTGCATATAATTGGTGTACAAAAGAGATCGTTTTTATTTTTATCGCTCTTGAATGGACAGTTTCAGTGCTTCGTCAACCAATCTTTAACAACGTGTTTTGAGTCTTTTATTTATTATACATACCTTAAAAATTAAATTAAAAAAATTGGTAAGAGGTGCAGACAAGGAAAATGGACACCACACGAGTTAAGTGAAGAGAGAATCTAGGTGAGCGAAATGGCTATCGAAAATCCAGGTACTAAAACTCATCCACTGGCCAGGGCTCACAGCAAAAGAAGTGGGGCATAATTTATTTTGAAACACTAAAACCCTGACAAGCAACAAACGCTCATGTTTATTGTGATTAACTGGAGCGCTTAGATGCACACATAATTCATTTTAAAAAGACCTGCACTAGCTAATCGCGTATAAGTGTTTTTGCTGCAAGATAACGCACGGCAACATATTGCAAAAATTATCAAGGCAAAAACAAGAACCTGTGATGCAAGACTATACGTCATCCGCTATATTTACCAGACATTGTTTCATCTGATTACCATTTGTTTCGGTCGATGCAACACTTTTTGAATGGAAAGTAATAGAAACATTATGAAGAGGTACGATGGGCACATCTGAGTATTTTGCCTTAAAACCAGCTGAATTTGACTGATTACAAAATTAACAAATTGAATTTTATTTTGATAAATAAATATTTTAATCTTATCAAATTGTTTTATTGAAAAAACGACATTTTTTCGGTGCGCCTATTCGACGCTATTAAAATTGTCTGGAAATAATCTTATTACTACAGCAAAAATCAAAATTAGAAAAACGCCTTGCTCAACAACTTGACGGAAATTAATAAGTATCCGTATACTGAGAATCCGTCGAAGATTAAGTGTAGTTAGTATAGTTGCTTACAATGGCGGCCGGTCAATGCGGCATTGGATCAATGCACCTCTTGTATATGCAGGGGCGGCTATATTTAATGAAATAGTATTCAAACATAACATTTATACCATTCACTCGTTTATTTTACTATGTTAACAACAACTAGCCTTTATTGTGAATTTTAAAATCCAATTAGTATATATCGCAAAATTATAAAATACGACATTCATGTGATTACTGATCAGCACACTGTCATTATACATAAAAGAGCAATAAAGCCTTTCAAACAAATTGTCCAGCCCAAAGAGCTAACCGTTAAAGTGACATGTCCACGAATACATAAAAAATGATTCCATGTGAATGATCCTTACTACGTATTCCCGTCATCCCGTTGTTGCATGATGTATTTTTGATAGTTTTTCTTGCTTAGTTTTTTTGAGATTTTTTTTTATTATGCAACGACAACAACAAACAACCTTTGCTACAGTTTAATTAAAAAAACTTATATAATATTACATGCGCGTATTCGTTAACAGTCTTAAAATAATTTGTAGCATTATTTTTTAATCTGTTAGTATAAATATTATTACATTATGTGTTATCAATATTTAAATGGACAATATGTTATGCAAATGATAAAGAATTCATAATATTTATAAAAATTGCATTGGTAATTTTACAGATTACCAGTATATAAATAGCGTGTACCTTTTTCGAAATATATTTAAAAACTTTTGATACCGGCATTGCGATCCTTAGTATCTACTAGAAGTCTGCACAGGCCCGGGCCAGGCCTTCGGGCGCGTAAGCGCAATTGAGATTCGGGCTCGGGCCGGGCCCGGGTACGGAATATATTTCTTCAGAAAAAATATTTCAGACTATGTTCGTGTCATAAGTCAGCCGTGAAGATTTTAATTACTACTAGTTTTATAGTAAATCGTAAATTGTTGTTATTTGTGATAATGGTAATGGTTTTTCTATCATCCCCTCCTTGCCTCCCATTTTTATTTGATTTCTATTATAATATATCGGAATAGTAAAATTAAAATCATTCGTACTTAAGCAAGCATTTGCAAAAGTAATTGTCTGAGGATGTCTCTGAAAGAGGCGAAACACGCGTCACAGTTTGTAACACAATACATACGTGGAATAATCTAAGTTATTTTATTTTATACTATTAATAAGTGACTAACTGTCATTGACTAAAATTAAAATGTTTAATAACTTTAAAATATATAATTAGTAATTTATTTTTGGAATATAATGCCTTTCCACAAAGTATTGACAGTGAGTACCCTAAAGGTGAACAGTAACTGTGCTTCTGCAAAGCTATGTAGTTGTCGTCATAGTGTACTGTTAGGCTTACACTTCATTTTACACGCAGAAATATCATAATATGCCAAAATAATAGATAGGTACCGATGCTGTACAATGTATATTTGTTTCCGATGCTAAGTAAGGAGTAAATATTTCAATCCTTTGTTCGACGATCTTCAAACGCAGTCGCCTTTGATTCCGGAAGAAGGGAAACAATGCCTCGGAAAACTTCCAGTCACCAATATTTCCAGACTGTGGAGGGTGTTTTGTAACACTTTCCCAGACGTGGGGTTGGGAACACTGCTGCCGGGTCATCGTCCCGCCGTCTGCCCGCGACCCACGTGCATTGCACACGTGTCGGAGCGACGGCACATGCGCGCGCAACCGTCGAGCACACCCACCTCGTGAAACGATCGAAAATGCACCGGAAAATTACGTTAGGCACGCGTTTTTTTGACTGGGGTTGATGTGAAATTAAGATTGGAAAACCTTGGCAAGGAAGCTTTTCATACTGAATACGTGCCGAGTCTACCGACTTACCAATGGGGTAAAATTTTGTATTGAATATTACAGTTATTCGTATTTATCCCGTAAATGTATTCATTATATTATCTATTCTCCCTAATTATTCTGCGTTGATAAAAACCAGACCTCACTATCTAATTCTTATCTTCCTCAGAGGTCGCTTGAGTGCTTCCTTTTGACACTTCAACTTTGATTATCCCCTTCATATCTGATTTTTTTTTCATTCTTTTTTACGTGAAACCAACTACAATTTTTTTTTCTCTCACTTCTTAATAAAGCTCTTGTTAAAATACGCGTTATTTTTTTATATATTATAAAAAAAGAGCCCTCTTACTACTCCAGACTCCTCATATAATAATTCGAGAAATTTGGTCCTTGAAAGAGATATGGTCCTTGTTGAAGGACTTACCACTGATTTTGTAATCTATGCCAGTGCTTCCCAACCTTTTTCATGCCACGAATCCATAAATCTTAAAACAATAATCTGCGGACCCCCGAAAAAAAAGTTCATACTTTATCACAAAGAATGTTGAAAGAATGATCATTTTCGCGGACCTCAGGTTGTTAAGCACTGATCTATGCCATCACCGTTTAGAGCAATTGATGGAATAAAAAACAGTTGTTTCGGTAGATTCATCGATGTTATCCTATTTATTTATTAATAAGTATGACCATATTTATACATTTATTTACAGGATGAACGTATGTTTGCACGACAAGATTCAAGAGCAATGTCTGCCGATACGTAAATACGTTGTTTTCATTCATTAAAGTGTTTTATTCAACAAAACATCCGAAATCGTAAAACATACGGCAATAGATTTCGAAGTACTGATCAAAAAAATAATATTATTTTTTTATTTTATTATACTATAAAAAATGATAGCTATAATATATTCACAAATTTGGAAAAATATTTTTCACTAGTGTAAAATTTATAATGGTTTAAAAACGACTGCACTTGTATCATGCGGTTTGGGCATATTCGCCCCATAGCTAATGTGTTAATATCAGAATACAGTGGAACCTCTCATAACGTGCACCTCTTATAACGAGTGACGCAGAGTTTTGGAAAGATCACTTTCACATCATTGCTTGCCTCAAGATGATTGACAAGGCGTGGGAAGGGGTTACCAAGAGAACCCTCACTTCAGATTGGAAGAAGCTTTGCCAAGGAGCGTTGTCGAATGTGATTTTGAGGGGCTGAATTAACACAGTACCTGTGAAGTCTACAGTCAACGAGATTGTATCTTTGGCCAATACCATGGGACTGGAGGTGGATAACAACAAAATTGATGAGCTTGTGAAAGAGTAGTCAAGAGCTGACCACCGAAAAGCTTATGGAGTTGCATTGTTTTTACGCTCCTTAACAATTTATAAGTATGTAATTTTACTTTGATACACGTTAAAAATGTAAAAAATATTTTTTTTACGGAATGGAACGCATTATTGTATTAACGAGTGTTTCACATAACGAGTAAGATTCTAGAACGAATTAAACTCGTTATGAGAGGTTCCACTGTACTTATATAATTTCCACTTGAATATTAATAGTAATGAACTAAAAAGCATTGTAATTATTGCCTAAATTTTTCGATTTACTAGGCGGTAACTTTGTTTTAATTCATTTTCAATATAAAAACAAATCTGTAACATATAAATAAAAAACACAATTAAACTTGAAAATGCTTATCAAAAAGGGGATATACGTGTACACAATAAATAATACAATCGGGGGAATAACAAAGTAATCAATTTTAATTTAATATTTCTGTTTAAAATATGTCATTCAATATTATAAAAATAAGTAATACGAATCTCATTATGTTAAAAAAAAAGTGTTATCTACAGGTGCTTAGGTCAGATATATTTAGCTGAAGTTATTTTACATCTTTACATAAGATATATTACATTACGATCTTCTGATAAGCGTATTTAAATAGATCAGCTATGAAAAGAAATGTTATTCGCGTAAATATTCTCTAATCGCATAGTCACGCAAACAAACCAACGTGCAAACTTGCATAAACTTACAAATATAATGTGCCCACGGCATATGACATCGCTTTGCTGAGTAGTTTCATTGCGTAGCACCCACGCGGTGAAGGACCAGCTTCATACCTTGCGCCACGTGTATGGGGCGGTTGTTTTTATTTCACATGCAACGTACGTTTAAGACACGTGGGCTTTCTAAATGTTTCCTGCGAAGTCTTTAATCTAGATTAAACGTGAAGTTCTTTTATAATGCAAAATATTGAATCATATGTCATAAAGAACTTTAAAAAATATGTATTAAAAAACTGTAAGACATTTATTAACATTTTATATCACAGTATGATTGTATATAACAGATAATTCCGCTTTTATAAACGCATATAACGATTCGCTGCTGAAAATAATGCTAGCGACTAATATCAACATATATTACTCATTTAAAGGGAGAGAACAGATATTAATTTGATTCAATATTTGTTTGAATATATTATGTCTCGGTAAACGTTAAGGAATTTTTTCAAAAATATTTCTGTGCCCTGCTCTCACTGAAATGATGTTATTTTTCGACATTTCCTAAGCACTATTTTCAAAATACAAATCGATCATTATAACGTGGTTGTCGGCCGATTTTGGAACTAAAGTATGTAGCTGTAAAATCGTATGTAAGTGTGATGATTTTTTTTTTTGAATAATTAATACTGTGAAGATAAATACGATAAGAAAATGACATATCAAATACTTCAGAAAAAATCGTGGCCATGTGCAGATGGTTACGCTGTTGGTCAGTTATATGAATAGGAAAGGTGTCGAAAATAGTTGATAAGTGCAACAAATAACGCTGTGGATTGCGTGCTGCCTTGACAGGAAAAACAGTTTACCAAAATTCCTTTCGTACACCAGTGGCACTTGCTTAACGGCCAACTTATAATAGTTGACGAGAAAACCGTCAGAAGACGTTTGCCTTTCTAGCAATTTATATTATACAATGGATAAAAATATCGAATTATTCTTACCCGTACTAAATATTAAAGAGGGCACACACTGAACTAGAACTATAAGCAGGAAATATTTTGCTTAATTATTTCATAATATGGTAACAGCTCGAAGAGAAGAAGTAAATAAAATTAAAATAAAACTTAAATATAAAATAAGACTCAAAATAAAAATATCAAGTAAGTTCGTAATGCGTTTCAGGAATTAATGTCCTTGAAAGTGAAAAAGCCTGGTGCATCCAAGCAGTTATAAAAAAGTGGGTTGATTTTATGCTGCCACCTATATTTAGGGGTCGCCTAAGAGGTTTACTATTTTTTTATTCAGCCAGTACTCACCGCGCTAAAGACATGAACCAGCTCCATGCTGAGTGGAGGATTGATCAAATAAAGATTCCAGCAGGAATGACTGCCTATCTCCTGACACTCGATATCGCAATAAACAAGCCATTCAATGATTATTTGCGCATGAAAATCAATGAATACATTGAAAACAGAATGACGAGAAATCAACGTGGAAATTTTGTGAAGCCTGGCCTACAAGAAGTTGTGAATTGGGTGAAGAATTCATGGCATAAAATAACTGACAGTTGTGTTTCCAATGCACTACGAACAGGCTACTTAGACAAGAAATACTCATTTAAAGATTGCTATATTGCAGGACATGAGAGATTCGGACCAATGATTCAACAGGAAATGGATTTGGAGGAAATTCAGAACGGAAATCAGAATTTGATAAGATAAAATAATTATGATGATGTTTCAGAAGAAGATGACTGACTGTATTCGAATAAATTTAAAGTATATGTAAAATTCCTATATACAAATAAATATTGAACGAAAATATATAAGTCTACTTATTGTACTTAAAAAGTAAGCCCTCCCCCGATAATAAGCCCTAGCTTGTATTTTGGACCAAAAAAGAAAGTTAGACAGTGTCTTTTTTTCGGCAAAGACGGTAGGATTTTTGTAGTGCATGACACCTATACGAAAGCAATGAAGCACGGTCAAATATCAGAATTCATATAGATATTATTGACGTCAAAATAATTATCATATTTCACGTCAAAAACTCAAAAAAATAAGTTTGTAGTCATGAAATAAATGGGTTAAAACTGTTCTTTAATTAAGCAATTTAATTACACATAATAATCATTATCTCTAATAACAGTACTGTATTGTATGAAGTGTGAATATGATAATTAAATAATATTATATATTAAGTCTGTGATTTCCAACAACATCAACGAAGTCGGTAAAGACACTAGACGTAGCCCAAGATCTCGCTTTATTTAATATATCACCAAAGTTGTTCAAAAAGTGTTTCAAACTATGTTTTGAAAAAAGCTCTATGTTAATACTATTATAATAAGGCTATATTATAAAGAGCTTCAGATAAGGGTTCAAAGTTTTGCCAAGCCTCACGCAACGCGCTCATAAAGTTTTCCGCACTCCTTTGTGAAAATGCGACGCCCAACTAGGCACCCTACCCTATGCACGCACAGTTACATGTGCTAAGTGAAAAAAAAGATACAAGACGTGTTTGTTTCGTTTGACTGGTGAGGGGGATCCACGTGCTTCTATAATACTCACGTAGTTAAAGTTCGCTGTGAGTATTATTATTTATTAAGTTTCCTAGAAAAAATGTTGACTGACTAGTTATCCTAGGATTTAATGTGACCTTCACGGTGAGAGAGGGCTTCAATTTCTTTGACAGTGCCATCAATTCATAATTGTTTTATTTATAATTTAAAAGCTAATGCGATGTTCGTCTTCATAAATTTAAGAAAATCAACAACGTGCCATAAGACCCGATTATTCTTTATAGTACCCATTTATCTAATTCTAAAAAAATGTATACGACTACAATACCCTCCTCTACATAATTTCAATAACTAACACACAATGGATGTTGAAACAGTAAAAAAAGCATAGTTATGTATACATTGAACTCTCTTTTTACGCGTTTTTTTACACGATTTCCAAATAACACGGTGGAAAAAAAGAGAAAAAATATTGAACATTCATTTAACAGTGCGTACCTAACAGTTATTTGGAATTCCCTACATCCCTCGCATGTAATCAGTACTATGCGCATAGAGGTGGATGCGGGAATCGCGAGACTGCAGAGTGCATTATTTTACACCAGGGGTTCTTAACCTTATTGCGGTGACGGGCGCATTTAAGATTTAGGAGAAGAGTGACGGGCGCAGGCCGGATTAAAAAAAAAAACAAGATTTACATACATAGTATTAAAAAGTAGTATATATTTATGTAATAATTTTATTATTGTTCCCTTAACAGCTTTACATGTGTTACATTTATTTTATTATTTATTATAAATCGGGAAATTATGCATTTATTTACATTTACAAAAAAAACATAAAAATAACAAAGCACATTTATAACGATCCTCGACATTTAAATTGTATCTGATACTTTGCCGGGCGCACAAAAATGGCTCCGCGGCCGCAGGCACAGGGTTAAGAACCCCTGTTTTACACAGTATCGCGTGGAACGTATCTACCGTGTAAATGGGGATTTCAGTGTAATTGTAAACTTAATCACGTTATTTTTTTTCTAAATAGACTTTAATTTTATCACCTATAAATTCGGAAATAAGAATCGAAATACTATAATTTTACAAAAGATACACGACTTTAAAACTACCAAGAAATAGAATTTACGCAGATCTTTCTCGTTTGAATTGTGGTAATTTAATTAATACTTGGTATATTACGAGTGGTAGTACATAATAAGGTTTTTAAAGACGTGACTCTTTAGTGACATAAGATGACACGTTGAAGCTGCATAGCCACACGAGGACGTGGCGGCAGGAAGTCACGGCGTGACTCGGTCACGTTAATCCACGGACGCTGAACTAAGTAGGTGACTTATTGTTCTAAATGAATTGGCGCGACACGTTGATTATGCCCGCTGTGTCGCAGATTTTCTCCATGTGACCCTTAGGCAATTTCCACGGGGCAATATAGCTGTTTTTTTTTTTGCATAATGAAGGCAATTCTCTTCGCTGTGTTTTCAATAGTCTAAACACCTGTTTTTGACATTTAAAATTAATTAACTTTGATTCTCAGTGCCGTTTCCAAAGCTATAATGAATCAAATTTTATTAAATTTAACATATTCTTATTTTATATAGAGTTGAAGTTGGTTATTAGAATGACGGAAATAGCGAGATCTCGGATGTAATGACGAAACATTTGTTGACATTTTAGTTTATGGTTGTCTCCATACATTTTGCACGACACACTTTTGTAACGAGCTACTTCTTGGGCATACCAAGCATAAACATAGTCAATGAGAGTGAAAACAATGAAACTAGCATCAATTTTTAATTTTATAAGAAAAGTGGATTGACAGAAAAATGTAATTATGTGTTTAAATAAATTCTAATTGTGTATTTTTGTATTATGTGGCCGTTCCAGATACTTCATGTCTTT
Organism: Himalopsyche tibetana; assembly: GCA_030503985.1. Classification (NCBI taxonomy): domain Eukaryota; kingdom Metazoa; phylum Arthropoda; class Insecta; order Trichoptera; family Rhyacophilidae; genus Himalopsyche; species Himalopsyche tibetana. Next base: position 17,138,620 of record JAPJYX010000010.1, on the reverse strand, counting down.
GTGTGCTGGGTTCTCTGATATAACGAGTAATGATTATAACGAGCAAATTCAATCGGTCCCATCTTCCTCGTAAAAACCAAGTTCGACCGTATTATTAATTAGTTATTAGGATTAAATTGTTCTCTTTTAATCGAATGATGTCATCTTATATCACTGTATTTTTTTAAAATTTTACATAGTGCATAATGTGAATTGTTGCAACGTGTGAGAGAACTTTACTTTTTTACACCATCTTTGATCAATATTTGCACACTTCTAGATTTGCTAATTGACATTCTTATGCCACCAGTATTTCTAGAATTTAAAAATACCAAATCACTCTTGCTTCACATTGAAATCATTTTCTATTCTTCAACGCTATTTATAGCTGGTAGCGTCTTCAATCTCGGGATCTCGTCCAATTTTGTGATCCTGAAATTCTGGGATTTTGTTAATGAGGATAAGAAGTGAAAAATTCTCGAAAAGTGTTAATTTTTAAAATCTTTTTAAAAGCTCCCACATTTTGGCAAATCCGTAAATTCTTGGCTTTTTGAAATCGTTCAGCGAGGCAAAAATTTTAAATGACCATGACACCAAAAAAAACAAAGGTCCCACATTTAGAAATTTTGGGAAATCCGCAAATTTATGGGTTTTAGAAGTCGGTGGGTGAGTAAATTTTTTGAAACGACTGAAAGACAAAAAAAAGATCTCACATTGTAAATTCCTGAAGTGAAAAATTCTCGAAAGTGTCTACCAACCAGCAAAATTTTTGAAATCCGCTAGTGTGCTTAAAAAAATGTTAAACCTTCTTTTGTACATTATTTTTAAATCTCTCGATTTCTATTTTTTCCCCAGTGATCGATCCCGGGGTCCCGAAGATACACATCCCGAATTTATGGTGAATGATAAAAATGATAAAAGGGTACGGGATTGGATTCCCTAATCACTAAATATGTGATAAAGATGCGTGGTTCGCAAACTAACGTATCCAACAGTGAAACAACGTTATCTTTGAAGCTAATGTTTTTACCCTAATTGGCAGAGTAAGAAAACAAATAAATTGTGGAAATTCGATCATAATTGAAACGCAACTCTTTTTCTATCCCGCCGACTGTATTGTCAATACGGCAGATTTGAATAGGAAATATACAAATATTTTAACACATATCCCAAAAATAATTGAACCGCGAGTCATTGGTTTTTGTAACGCAGTGATACGACTAGACTGAACGAGTCAAGGACAAACAACTTGAAGTGCTCAATTTTTTTTAAATTCAAATTTGAAAAGTTTCTAAGCCTAAAAGACGCGGAGATGATGATATGTGATAAATACATCTAAATAATATGCATGATATTTTTTGTGGTTTGTTTTTCATCCAGTCTAAGATTGCACTGAAACCAGAGAATGAACTGTTGGCAAGACAAAATAAATTGATCATTTTGAAGAGATGTTTTTACATTTGTGAAATAAATTTCATGTAAATATCTAAGCAAGCACTGAAAATCAGGCATCGTTCGGTAGTAAACTACAAATTATGTTGCATCCAACCACGTTTGTCAATATCACGTTTCGCTGTTTGAGCTTTGCGGTCGCTAATTGCCAATAAAATAACAATTGCCATTTCGCAAATTGTCACGTCAAAATGTGGCGTCATCGCTTCGTTAAATGGGCACGTGGCTCTGTCACCAATTCCCTCTAGCTCACTTATAGCTTGCACGTTCAATTTATCATAAAACAGGCACGATAACGCATCGGCAGGATAACGGAAACGTGATATATATTATTATAATATGTACATGTTAACAACACTAAGAGTTATTTATCTCTCGCGGCTCTGAGACTAGAAAAATACGTCTCAGCCGATGGGGGTCTTTTTTGACCCCAATGGTTTCCTCATTATTGGCTTTATTCTTATGAATTTCAAAAAAAATCCGTGGTTTTTTAATAAATAATCATATTTTAAGCTGCGCGTAAAAAAGACTTCATCCCAGCACACATATGAATTGACAACTGACAAGTGTTCTCAGCTATCTTACGGACGATCGTTATCGCGGGTGCTTAACCGGTGCGTAATCGTGTTATCACATACTTATATAAACTACAAAAGGTCCAAAAAACTATGATATAAGAATACCTTAATTTTAAACATTGTATCACCCATATTAAAATAGATATTTAAGAAAATGTTGGTATTGGGGTCGCATTTCTTGAGCTTAGAACCGGAAAAGTTTTTCCACCTGCGGGGCTATTCTTAAATGTAATATGATATTAGGACTAGACCAGCGAGTCCTGGACCATGAGCCAAGGGAAGCGCGAGAAATGTAATTTTCAAACGATAATTTAAAAATGAAAAAACTGTCATCATATCGTAACTAGAGTATCCAATCCCGGAGACTTTTCGTGATCCCGGGATTGACTAATTTTCAATCCCGGGATTGAGCACTCAACGTGAAATCGTGTATAATTTGAGAGAAGTTTTGGTGTCGGAATTTTTCATTATTTCAAAAACCCAGGAATTTGCAGATTTGCCCAAAATACCAGCGTGACTCGTTTTTTCTTTATTATTCCAAATCCAAAATCCTATAAATTTTCGGGATTTGCTAAAAAATTCTCAATCCCGAAATCCCGGGATCGCGACCATACCAATCCCGGAATTTCGGGATCACAAAATTGGACGGGATCCCGGGATTGGAGAGACTATTCGTAACGTCGCCCGCTTTGGTCTAGTTCAGTGATGCACAAACTGCGGCCCGCGGGCCACATGCGGCCCTTTTTGAATTTTGTGGCGGCCCTTAAATCTTTTTCTTAAACACATGTTTTCACGTAAAACATTTATTTAACAAATGTAAGCAAACTTTTTCTTCAATGAAGGTGAATAAATCGGTTCATAGAAACAGGCTTACAAATGTCAAGTTAAAACAATAGTTAAAAATTAACAAAGACCAATAACGCATAAACTTATGAATTGCATATAAATGAAAAATAAATATTTCACAATGAAACGATTTTTAATAAGCAAGTACTCATAATCCTTTTTTTGCATGGCTTATTTATTTTCGAAATAACACGGTCAAAATAATATAATGGAACCTATTACTCATTTATCTAAATTCACTTAATCTTTTTTAAACGATTTTAATGCTGTTTTACATGGAACGTACATATGTTCAGTAAAAAAAGGATTGAGCGTATTTTAAATCGTTTTTTTTCTTTGCGGCCCGAACCCACGATACTTTGTTTTATGCGGCCCGCTACAAGGGAAAGGTTGTGCATCACTGGTCTAGTTGGTAAGAGCTTTCTTTACCGATCAGGTGGGTCCGGGCTCGATTCCCGGTATGGTCAATGTCAAATTTTGTTGTAAAAGTGCTACATATTTTACGTGGGGCCGCATTTGAGTCACATGTCATTACACTGTAATGACATGTGTAAGCAAATATTTAATATAGAAAACCTTGCGGGCCACGGGTTGCCGACCCCTTGTCATTTACAGTATGACACAATGGTAATACATACATCAATTGAATTATTGAGTTTCAAAAACAATTCTGGAAGATTTTTTTATGAAAATGACCGGTGAATGCAATATTTTTCTTTAGCTTAAATTTAATGAAGTTAGGCGGGTGAGAGCATCAAATGCCAATTTAACGAACATAATGAAAAAATTAAGCAGCAACTTGTTGTCGAACATGCATGGTCATAAAAACCTGCAACAATCGTCTCAATATGGCCGACTGGCGTGATATTATTAGCTCTGTTCTTCTGCGTACTTCTGACGGTTTGCAAACTGTTTTCGAATAAGAATCTAAAAGCTTTCAGTTAGATTCTAATTCGAAAATAGTTCGTAAACCGTCAGCAAACCGTCAGAAGTACGCAGAAAAACAGAGCTAATGTGAAACTATGGCACCCAAATGTTGCAACAGTTGTCGAAATATTTTACCAATATTTTTTGAAGCTCTGCAGTTGGCTAGGCAACCCTAGAATTTTCCTTTATAATAAACAGCTAAACTCTTGACCATGAACTTTCTGAGTCAGAAAGCCATCCATCCACAAACGGACACTTGCATTTTCTTTAAGTCATATTTACATATAATATTTTATTTGTATTTATTAAAGCGTCAATAAGTTTGCAGTCTGCATGAAATGCCACCCATTCCTTCCAACAGACGACAGCTATATTTTTTACAGTGATCTAAGACGACAAAGGCCACGGACTGCAAAACACATAAGAATTCAGAGACACCAAAATAAAAACATGGTAATGAAGTACGGTATTTTAATTTAAAACGATGAATCAAAAATACGTTTTATTGATCGAAACGGCAAAATGAGATATTTATTCATGAATTCCTGTCGTATTTCCTATCCATCACGTTTTCGCGCATAGATATGCTAATGTTGCATACATAAATAATTTTGCTTTATATATTTTATACGTCAAGAATTGTTATTCGTAAACAGAAAATCACGTTGAAGGTTCCTTTGGCTTCCATTTCTCGTGTGATATTAATGACGATGATACACGATCTTTTTATTCTTTACAGAGTCAATACTTAGTTACATATCACATTCACGATAATCCCGAGCCAAAATGTTGATCCCGGAATTTCGGGATTAGAATTTTTCGATTCCGGGATCTCGGGACTGGTCCCAGGATCAGTACATTTTTTTAAGAAATAAAAATTTGTAATATTGGTAAAAATAATTAAAAAAATTATTCTATATTATATAACCAGCTGTGGGCTGCCGATACGTTACTCTCAAAAATCTCTCTTAATTTCAGTTATTCGCGATGTACAGGTGAATGAGTGGATGGATGAAATTTAATTACTCGTAATATGCGCCATAATTATTAAACGAACTTAATATGCATACATTATGTAAAAATACGCAATATAACTTAAAATAATTAATGTTGACAGCTGAAAAATCTACCTACTTCAGACTACAAGAGCGAAGATTTCTAAAATTGTCATGTACATAAAAGAGTCGTCTGGTAGCAAAAGCAGAACTGTTCCATACATTATGTATGGAACAGTACGGTTTCATTGTACAAAGAACCAATAAAATATATTTTTATATTTACCATATCCGGCGACAAGTGCTTTTGTAGAAAGATCATTTTTTACAGTAAAAATAATAGGGACATTCAATAGAAATAGTCAAAGTGAGAATAGATTTTCCACTCTTCTGTGAGAATGTACATAGTTTGAACGATTCAAATTTAATATAGTCCAAAGTGTTGGCTGACTAAAGATGATCTGATAGAATACATATATGTATATAAGTTAATATGAAATTATTGAAAAATTTCCTCGGAGTCGGAGTCGTCTTTTTTTACATTACTCCACAGCCCTCGTTATAACTGTCTTCTGTTGTTGAATTTATTGTTATTCGGAAGTTCGTTATCCGACTCTCTGACTATCCGACCGATGTTTTTTGTGTTTGGGAAACGTATTAGAACAAATAATTCTTGTAAAAAAAGAATTGACTGTACGTACACCCATTGCATTTTTTACGCGATTTATTTTTGCACAATTTTGAATTTACGCGATTTTTTTGGACGGCACCGTTATGTTTTTTCATAGATTTTTGATACTTTTTTACGATTTTTTTACGAATTTATCAAATTATATAAAAATGAGGTTTTTTTACGCGCTACTTTTTGGATTCAATGTATCACGAAAAAAACAAGATTAGTACATACAAACTATTGATGGCTCTTATCAAATCCCCAACATATGTACTCATTTTAAATTTCTTGATTGTGCGACGTAATATTAACCGCTTGAATACCGCGCAAATAAATCATTAATACGTCCCAGAGATACTGCGTGTTTTGAGAAAAACAGTTTTACCTAATATACACTCGAATTCGATATTTCAAAAACCTATATTGACTCAGTATAGATAGTACTACACATATTCATCAACATATTGCTTATATTGTATTAGAATACTAAGTATTTGATTTTTTAAATGTCTTGGACATCCGTGTTCGCTTGCATATGTTCCAGACACCGGTGTCCGTTTGGTATTCAAGTGGTTAAGCTATGAACATTTTCGTCATATAATATATCTTATAATTAACGTGGTTATAATTTTGTTGACGTTATCGACTAATGGAGCCCGGCGGTAAAAGCACAGCTCCGCGATAAGTGGGTTACGGGTTCAACTCATGAGATAATAAATGTAAAATGTTATATTTTTCGTTTTATCATTTAAGATCTTAGTCATCTCCTTGAGCGTATCTCTAATGATTTGAATTAATTAACATTTCAAGCTCACTAGCAATTAATTCATTTTTTTTTAATAAATTTTATGAACGTTTTGTGAGAATTAAATGTTTTTGATTAATACTAGGAAAATGAGTCGCTTCGGCGAAAATTTAAGTACTCGAACGCCCTCTCCGATTCCTTTTGATGATTCGTTCATTTGAGTCGTATGACAGCGTGAAGAAAATAAATGACTCACGGGACGTATGATCACATCTCATATAATGTGACATATTTTATGGAAATGTTTCACCGCCTGGCGTCGGACAAGGAATTACCTTATGTTCCTTTAACAGACATATGTTTTTTGTGGTTACTTTTTGATCTAATATTTATATCGGAAGACCGGTATTATATTCTATAAAGTTACCATAATAAAAAAAATATATAGTACTTTTAGCACATGTAATATACGACGTTCTTTACCTCTGCTAACAATGATATTGCTATATTTTTTAAATCATAAAACAAGATTAAAATTACAAACAGTAACATAATAATATTTTATGCAGTGTTTTACGACTTTTTCGTTTGTGTCGCAGAACGTGCGCGAGCACTTCCGTTTTTAGTTGCGCGCGCGCACGTGTTTTTGCACATTGGTTCCAACGTGTTGACGCACGTGCAATTTCTCTATCAAGCGCTTATCCAATTGAATGTTACGCCAATGCATGACTAATGATAACTTAAGTAATTTATGTGATGTGACATAGCATTGTCATAGCGGTCTTAAAACATTGCATTAAACTAGGTCTGGGCTTATTACGGCCCGAAATATATTTTCGTATCGTCATTAAGCTTTGAATAACATAAACAAAAGTCCTTTTTATAGTAACGGAATATAATTCAGTTGTTAGTTATGTAAAGCTGAGGCGGTGGGGCGCATCGCTGAGTGGACGTCACACTTTTTTGTTTGCATTTTCTTTTTTGCATAGGGCAAGGGTAGAAATAGATGCCAAGTAGGGATTGTTATATCATCATTGTATACACCTCTGCATTTGGACACAAATTTATATATAACTTGAAAAACATTGTATGCAGGTATTCATTTAGGGATTCGAACTAGGACAACGCAGCCGAACAGTACGAATGTCTAAGAGCACCAACAGTGGCGGATTAAGCACTTTGGAGGCCCCAGTCGAAATAGATTTCGGAAACCCTGCTTTTCGAATGATATAAAAGTGCTGCAAAACTCTTTGTAGAACAATAATGAATATTAAAAACTGAAATTAAAATGTAAGGTTTTATATAATTTATGCTATTTTTGAGGCCCCTAAGATTTGTAGGCCCCAATCGCGCGCCTCTTGCGCCTATGGGGTAATCAAACATTGAGCACCAATTATTCAGCTACAGGGCTATGAACTATGTTATTATATTAAGGGTACTCTTTGTGAGTTTTTGTTTTCTATAGTACTATTTCTCTGCTTTTTTTTTTGATTTTTACATATTTTTTTATTAGGGGTAAAATGAGCAAGACTGAAGCAACAAAGGAAAATTTACGACACTGCATGCTCTTTTTTTTTGGTCAAGGCTGGAATGCAAAAAAACGGCCGAACATCTCATTAAAATTTATCGAGCGGTAATAACACTTAACAGATGTCAGTTTTGGTTTCGGCGATTTAAATCGGGTGATAGAAGCTTGAAAGATTTGCCGAAATCTGGAAGACCCTTGAAATTCGACGATGACATGCTTAAGGCCATATTGGAATCTGATCCTCGTCTAAGTATCGAGGAATTATCACAAAGACCCAATATTCCGTGGTCCACAGTGCAAAGATACTTAAAAACAATAGGAAAAGTAAACAGAATGGGAATCGAAAAGAAGTGCTTCTTCTTCACGACAACGCACGCCCACACAAGGCATTGATGACCCGTGAAAAATTTTATGAGCTGAATATTGAAGTTTTAAATCATCCTCCATATTCACCAGATCTCGCGCCATCTGATTATTATCTGTTTAGGTTCTTAGAGCATTCGCTAAGGGAAACAAATTCAATAGTGTGAAAGATGTAGAAAACCATTTAATTTTTTTTTTGGATCAAAGCCTTTCAGTTTTTTTAAAAGGCGGATTGAAAAGTTTCCTGAAAGATGGCAAACAGTCCTCTATAATAATGGCGATTATATTTTATAATTACTATGTGCCTGTAAAAATATATCAATAAAATTTTATTGTATTTGAAAAAAATGGATTTCTTTTGGGTACCCCTAATATATTTTTTTGCTTATTATTCTATTTAACACAAATCCGTCAATTAGGTACATAACCATGGCTGTTGAGTCGGAGTCGTGGAGTCACGGTGTTTTGGCCGGAGTTAGAGTCGTAATGAATGAGTTGTTCGAAACATTAAAAAAAAACAATTAATGATGTGTATTCAAACCACAATAGTCCGTAGTGTTGACATTGCATGCTTGGCTGACTAAAGATGATCTGATGGAATACATATATGTATATAAGTTTTTTTTTTTTTTTAATTCTTCGGAGTCGGAGTCGAAGTCGTATTTTTTACACGAATCCACAGCCTTATACATAGCAATATAACTAAATTAAACTTTTGCTAAGAATATCTATTAATAATTCAATGATAGTATTGATTATAGAGATTTTGAATTTAACTGTGCTTAAAAATATCAAGCTGTATTGTAAATTAAATATTTGGTATAATTCAAAACTTTCAAACATGCGAAGGTTGGTGTGATTAAACATTCACAAACTTCCTCCTGACTGTGCTACAATTTTATTCACTGGAGAGATAAAAATCTGTCAGCCATAAACAATAGTTGATTAGATTTTATCCTGCCAAGCCGAAATGTCAACGCAAATCCAGGAAACTACAGCAGTAAGGTTTGGGCGCCCATTCCAACAATTCACCCTTTTCAAAATGACACGAAGTTTGCCACGTGCCGGCATTTATTTAAGTTTCCTCTCGGTGCGCAAAAAGGCGGCAAACAGCGTACACCATATATCGGAAAATGGCCGACATCTGAGCATTGTCAGGACTCAGGATGCGGTCATTAATCTTCCTTACGGCTGGTAATTCCGTGATGATGCCAGAGTACACACGTCCTTTCGCTAACGAGAAGTAATATAGATGTGTATTATTAAGAAATAGTTGATTCACTAAACTGACTAAAATTTTCATGAAAAATACACGATTACTTTGCCTATCGACTATCGTAAATTGTAAAATATCTATTATATAAAAATGTAATTGCATCTTTAAAGTGGACTAGAAAATAAAATATACAGTCCTCATTAATACTCATATTGCATGATAAATATGAAGAACGACCTTTAGCATAATTGCGCTTTCTGAAAAATTATTTGTGTTCGGCAAAATAAAAAAAATACGATACACATTTAAATTAACCATTCCTTTTATGGGTCAGTATGAAGCATTCCCTGGCATACTTAATATTGATTATTTATTGTTGCTTTCTTTAAAATCTAAAAATTTATTTTCATATTTATGTCAACATAAAATATAAACATTTTTACATAACACCCATTATGATTTTTTTAAAAAATTTTCAATTCAATCTACGTCAATTCAATCTTTGATTGACTTTGTATCCCACACGTCAATTTTATTTGTTATAATGAATGTTATACAAACATAGCTGGAGATTGCGATACTAGACTAAAAAATCAATACCTTTATTGCAAATGCCAACACCGGTATACAAACAAACTTTAAAATAAAGCAAGATAGTACGACCAATTAGAATCTCAATGCCGAAAGAGTAAATCAAAACCGGTATTTCGATATTTTGTATAAAAAACCATTATTGAAAAATTTACATAACCATAAACGCGTGATTTTAATATATAACTTACGGTTTCATAAAAAAAAAATACATCGTAAAAAAGGGTCATTAATTCGTGAGCATGTCGATTGCCTATATTAAATAACAAAAACTCTTGACAGATTTCGAATATTTCAATTCATCGCGTACAATTGGATTGAAAGATGTTATGTTTTCTATACATTCAATAGTCGGTTTTGGTTAATTTATACCACCGAGATGTCGGTATTTTTTCTTATTAAAAAACGGTAAATATCGAGGTAAGGTTTTGGTACTACAAGTATTGCAAACCATAGCTATAACATCAACTTAATTAATAAAAACAATAATCCTTTGTACTTCATTCCACTTTATTTAATATGTCAGGACCGGTTTCGCTCATTGCGAGCATTGTCAACTGATAAGAAATATAATTTAACAATGCTATTTATACAAAATTGAAAAGTTATACACAACAGTTGGCATTGAAAAGAAATTGCCAATTACATTAAAGTGATTCTAAAATAACACAAAATTAAAATGTTCAACACAACTAACATATAATTAAAAAGTCATCCCAGATTCATAAATTCAGAATGCGAAATTATATGTTAGTTGTGTTGAACATTTTAATTTTGTGTTATTTTAGAATCACTTTAATGTAATTGGCAATTTCTTTTCAATGCCAACTGTTGTGTATAACTTTTCAATTTTGTATAAATAGCATTGTTAAATTATATTTCTTATCAGTTGACAATGCTCGCAATGAGCGAAACCGGTCCTGACATATTAAATAAAGTGGAATGAAGTACAAAGGATTATTGTTTTTATTAATATAATGCCTTTCCACCAAGTATTGACAGTGAACACCCTAAAAGTGATCAACTTAATTATTGTGTATATCTTTAGCTCTAGCTACGCCACTGACAAGGGTTCTGGAAACGATAAAATAATAACTCATATATTAAGGGTGACGTAATCGCTTAAACTATTTTGAGCACCTATAGTTTAAATAATACCTACCCCACGTGAAATTTAACAACTAAAACATTAACCTACAGTATTAGTAAAGGTGGAATTTATTACCGCAAGACACGTGTGCAATTTCCTAAGTGGTTTCTTTGCTGAAATCTGAATGTACTACATACGTTGGCCTTTGTCTATGACGGGTGGATATTTGCATAATAAATGCGTGTGTGATGTGATATTTTGAGAGTGGATTTGACAAGATGTCAACTTACATCACATATATTTTTTAGTAAATATGTTGATTTCCGTGTATAATAATTTGGAATTTTCCCATTCAAAATTAAATTTCCTACCGAGTTGCATTGTTATTATCGGCATTAATTTAAGGCTCGTATTTTTCCGGTCAGAATTTATATTAAATGGTCATAACTGTCACCCGCTGTGGTCTAGTTGGTTAGAGCTTGATCTACCGACCAGGAGGGTCTGGGTTCGATTCCCGGTAAGGTCAATGTCAAAATTGATTTTTTTCAATTTTAATTTGAGATCTAAGACATGGGTGTTTGTGAAGTCAATTCTCCTTGAGTTCATTGAATTCATGTGACTTTCAAAAAAAATCTCATCGAGTATATCTCGTATGATCTTTCAACTTAAAAATATTTGATTCATTGGCGTAAGCTGTAATGTCAAATTTTTTTTTTTTTGAAAAATTAAAAAAAATAACATATCGGTCAGAATAAATGCTCATAATTTAAATGCAATTAAAAAAAACCTAACCTAATACTTTCGATGGATTCGGCGGTAGCTTTGTGGAAGTTCATTTTAATATAAAATAAAATAGCTTAGGTTATTCCACGTATTCTGTAAAAAAATGTGACACGTTTTTCGCCTCTTTCAGAGGCATCCTCAGACAACTACTTTCGCAATTGCTTGCTTAAGTACGAATGATTTTAATTTTACTATTCTGATATACTATTATAAAAAAAAACAAATAAAAATGGGAGGCAAGGAGGGGATGATAGAAAAACAAACAAACGATATTGGTAATACAAATGACATTTACATTAAGTATATCAGAATAGTCAAATTAAAATCATTCGTACTTAAGCAAGCATTTGCGAAAGTAGTTGTCTTCACAATACGTGGAATAATCTAAGTTATTTTATTTTATATTAAAACCTAACCTAACCTAACCAAAATTGTTATAAAATATTCTGACCGTATAATATTTTTATTCTGACCATTCATATTTTTATTCTGACCAAAGATTGATTTAAATTCTGACCATTTAGTTTTTTCCCTTAATTTAATTGTCAAGTATAAAAATAGTAGAATATCTACTGTTACTACTCCAATTCCGTCTCAGAATCTTCTCCATTCAGCTCGTTCCACCTCACTTCTACACCAGTCGCTGACTTTCAGCATTAACAAGTCTTGCGACATCCATTCATCTATCACTAAAACAGAATTATCAATTTTAGATTAAAATTTGAAAAATAAATTGCGAAATACATCAAAATATAATTGTTAATCATGTTACAAAATTCTTCCAAAACTCATTTACAAAAAAAATGTTTATATCAATGCTTATTTATTTACAGATCATTAAGTATTAGACTTTGTGATCTGTCAAATAGAATATATATATTGTGATATTGAGTAACTAAGTATCTTTAATTTATTGATAAAGTTGGCTAGGAATTACTTTACTAACTTAAGCTAATAATTACTAAAATATACGTGTACGATAGTTGACAATAATATTCAACTTGCTTTGTATAGTACATGATATATAGTTTACTTAAGTTTTAAATCCAAGGCAAAGGGTTATCAGACAACAGGACGAAATTTCAGGCACCTTGATTTCACACAAAGGTCTAACACAGAAATAGGCTATTATAACAAAATTAGCATATACATAGGACAACACGCGTTATATTTAGTAAATAGGCTCTATTCTTATATAAAGTTTACAAGTCAAAACGTTTTTTAATGTTTTTTTTAAATATGATTTTGATAAAAAAAAGTTTTTTTAATAAGCTAGTCTGCATTACATTCAAACAAACTGCGCAAAAGATTAGGGTACAGTTTTTCGAACCGTGATAATTTAAATTTTGCACAGAATACGATTTAATTTTTGAATAGTATTTTTGCTTCCAGGCTTAAACCGTGAACCGCTAATGGCTTCTATTCTAGGATTTGAAATCTCGATCACAAAACGTATTAAAATACTCCAAGCTATTATCACTCGTCCAAAATTATCGTTTAAATTATGTACATTCACACAATTTTTGTCACTAACGACCCGGGTTTCGCCTTTCGGCGTCTTCAAGCGTTCTAGTGCACGGATGAACTTGAACTCAAGACACTTGAACTGTGACAAAACTTGTGTGAATGTTCATAATTTGAGCGATACAAGTTTAAATATATATATATTTTTAATATCTTGAATAGGTTTTTACAAGGAAACCTCTCAACTATTATTTGTTTGTTTAAGTATAAGTTTTATTTTAATTAATGCGATGTTGTGTGGAACGTATCCATCGTGTAAAAATGGATTTGTTTCCAGTGATGCAGCCACAGAAAATCTAAAGCAAGCGACTTCAGACTTCCATTTCAAGAATCATGTCCTCCAGAGTCCAGACATGTCGATCTGTACGAGTTCTGAACCCCTTTAACCATAGGTCTTCAAACTTTTCGAGAAACAGGCCGGATAGTTTATTCTAAAACGTTTGTGGTGGGGGTGAAAAATATTCTTGATGGAATCCTATTAGAGAATTTAAAAACTCAATGTCTCGTATTTATGTAAAATATTTATAATATTAAAAATCAGAGGCCGGATTGAAATCGTTGGAGGGCCGGATCTGAGCCGCGGACCGTAGTTTGGTAACCGCTGCCTCAGTCCATACCGGAGAAGAATTTTACTTCAAACTCTGTTTCTTTACACGTTTCCAAGCTGTACTATACATTTAATTTATGTTAAACTCATGTTAATGAACGCTTTTTATTTTACTATAACGAATGATATATTTTAAATTTACTCTTATATTAATAAAAAAAATAGTTGACATACAGTCATTTTTATTAACTAAATCATTAAATTTATACAAACATTAAATACATTATTAAGTCAGTCCAAAATATATCAACTATTAATTTTGTTATGCGATTTTCCATGGAAGTAATGAATTGTAACTTAATTTATCATATCTCCAAATCGTGTGTTTTTGGTATTGAAAGTAAATTTATTTATCTACCGGTTACAAATAAATTATTTCGTTTCTCGCTCTTCTTTACATCTTCACAATGTTATTCAGATAGTATGGTTATTTGTTTATGGTAAATGAAAATTGAATCAGAAATAAATTTTAAATAATTAATTTTAAGCCTATTTATTTCAACGTCTGAGCTTATTATGTTATCACTACAAGTTTTGTTCGTATTGTAAATTCGTTCAAAACAAACTTGACACGTGTGTTGTTTTTTCGTATCAAGTTAAATAATCACTTTCAATGTTTGCGCACTTGCGTTGAAGGAATAATGAAAACTTCGTTTGTTTTATTATCGTGAGAACTGTTCCTTAAAATAAACAGCCGTCTGGAAAATACGACACTTGAAAAGAAATTTGGTTAGCGCTAGAAACTATAATTTCCTTTATCTCCAGTCAAAATTCGATGTCAGTATGTTATGTGAATATATTTACGAATACATTAAATCTATTCAATCATACATAACAAAGGAAAAAGTTGATCTAGTAACGTCAATGTATAGTATGACTATTGTGAACAGACGTCCCATTTGCACCGGAATAGTCCCGTTTTCAGGCGGCGTGTCCCGGTGTCCCCAAAAACAACCTTGGGATGCCACCATGTCCCGTTTTCCTAAATAGAAAAACTCGCAGTTAATTTTTTTTAAAAAAAAGCAAGAATAAAAATCCTGGAGGTAGAATATACATTTATAGACTAGTAGATAAAGGTGTGGGCGTGCACGTGCAATAAACAATACATGTTGATGTGAAAACGTTATTTTTTATATAATTTCAAATAACATATCTAATATGACACGAAAAAACACTACTGTCTAGTAAATTGTAAGAAAGTTTAAGGTGCCTAAGAGTACCATTTTTTATGTGTCCTAGTTTGGGAGAAAAAAATAAATGAAACTGATATAGAAACTATATGAAAGTTCCATTACATTATTTAGCTATTTTGATATCGTGTAAAAAATAAACCGTGCAAAAATAGGATTATGTGCACTTATTTACAAAAAAGCTTTATTGAAATGATTTATCAAAAGTTAACGCCATTTTGTCCTTATTAATTTTAATCGAATTATTTCTTCTCGAATTTGACTTAATGTAAATCGAATCCAAATTTTCACCAGTAAGCCTATTTCTATGAACCAATTTGTTGTCCTTCATTAACGAATAGGCTTGCATACATATATTAAATTCAATGATTTACTTAAAAGTACAATATGTATTATATTTAAAAAAAGGCCGCAAAAAAAATCAAAACGGACCCCTGGTAGTGTATAACTGTATTGATGAGATTAAAGCATTGTACATCAAGGTTATCTATATCCTTAAAGTCGTGCTTAATTTTCATTGGATAAGCGCTTGATTGTAAATTTAATGATACGCCACTCGGACCATTTTGTAATCTTTGTTTTTTACAGACCTCGATCGCCCTAATTCGAAACACGTGGAAGTTTAACAACAATGACTGACCTCCAAAGCAGACACGCGAATAAGTCTACAGCGTGTCCAAAAAGCCGTGAACAAACATATTAGTGGAACGGCGTCTTGATTATTAATCGATTTCGTATTTTTCATGATATTCCATTGACGTAAATAATGTTTATTTAATTTAAATTATATTATTTTCAATTTCATACAACGCGTAGCTTTTGATAAGTCATCAATCGATAATTCTCACTCGCAGAGCGAAATCGGTTATGATCATATTATGAAATGTAGAATAAACGACGATTTTTTTGTGGTAACAATTATAATATATATACACGTAAGCAGGATAACTAGATACCGTATAATGAATTATTGAAACTTTCAATAAAATGTTAAAATATATTATGTAGTTTATAGAAATCGGGTTTTACTCAGCTCCGGGGGCAATTCTTAAAATTGAGCATTGAAGTGGCATACAACTATTTCATTACTTGGAGTGTCAAGCTTTTCTCTTGATAAACTTTATCTTATTGTATATTATATAAATAGTAAAAATTTCACTGTTGCATACGGATAAGGACCTAATAAGCTGTTGCTTAAAAAATGGGGAGGAGAGGAAATCAAATCGCGAAATATAAATATTTTTTTTTCGAGGTGACTCCATTCTTTAATCGTATCAGTGGTGAAGATATTTCCCTTTTTATTAATTACTAGCTGACCCGACGAACTTCGTACCGCCTCAGAATCAATAAATGTTGTAATAAAACATTTTTAGTACTTTTCCCACTAAATAAAATTTATTTGATCAGGACCGGTTTCGCTCATCGCGAGCATTATCAACTGAGTTATTATCATCTGAGCATTACCATCAGTTAATAATGCTCGCGATGAGCGAAACCGGTCCTGATCAAATAAATTTTATGTGGAAAAGGTACTAAAAATGTTTTATTATTTTTATTATATTGCCATTCCACCAAGTATTGACAGTGAACACCTTAAAAGTGAATAAATGTTCTGTTAACTTGATAACTTGAAGCATGATGACTACCGAGTCAACCTTCAGTTGTAAATTGCGCGGTGGCAAGCCAGGGAGATCCAATAAGTTTAAAAATTAAGTTGGATAGTTGGTTGCTTCGTCTTCGTTTGTTACACGGTCGATAGATTTGAAGGAATGCAGTGGACCAACGATTTGATTTTGAATTGTGAAGTTTAAATGATCCACATCTTTGTTCTTTGCCGCAAGAATTGCTCGTTCATTCAACAAATTGTGATTTTTGTGATTGGATGTTCGGGAACATTTTGTTGAATGAAGTGAAATTGCAAAAATTCGGCGGAAACAAAATCAATCCGTTCGATTCGTCGACAGGAACACCCCCGTTACCGATAGTCAGCAATTGCTTCGGCAGATAGATCGTTTAGCAATGCAACTCGCATGTTTGTCGTCAGCTGAAGATTCTTTACATAGCGCCAGAGTCGTGATTTGAGGTAAGCGTTTATTTCATCGGAAGCGGTAAATCTTGGAATGACTGGTAGTGTTTGGTGGAAATCGCCAGATAGTAGAATCATTGCGCCTATAAAACATCTTGAGTCATTGCACAGATATTTCATACTTTGATTGAGTGCTTCCAATACGCATTTGTGCGCCATTGTCCATTCATCCCAGGTGATGATTTTACTTGCTACCAAAACTTTGGTCATTGGAGAGTGTTTCGCAATATTGCATGTCAGTTTTTCAGACGTTTAAAGCAGTGCTCCGCAAGCGGTGTGCCGCGAGGCGATGCTGGGTGTGCTGCGGCGCGAATCTCTAATAAACGAAAAAAAAAATAGTTCGGTCGATACTACAAACTATTTCTGATGACACTATCATAGAGAAACAGAAATAATTATTTTTTGGTTGAAAGAATATGTTATATGTACAGTCTGCGCAAGAATGTTTCGCGCACCTTGCGAAAGTTCGCTAGATTTGAAGGAATGTAGTGGACCAACGATTTGATTTTGAATTGTGAAGTTTAAATGATCCACATCTTTGTTCTTCGCCGCAAGAATTACTCATTCAATCAACCAATTGTGATTTTTGTGATTAGACGTTTGGGAACATTTTTTTAATGAAGCCGTCCTTCGTTGAGACGAAATTGTTAAAATTCGGCGGAAACGAAATCAATCTGTTCGATTTGTCAACAGGAACACGGTCGTTACCGACGATAGTCGAAGATCGTTTTCAAGCTTAAATCATTTTTCTCTTCTCCTTCAGGGCCGAGTTAATAATCCTCAAATTCTCATGACTATTAATTTACATGCTCCCAATTTATTCTTACGTGGGCGTAACTATGAGCAAAAACTTTTATTTCTAAAAACTTATACCTCGCTTAAGAGGTTTAAATCACCAGTTCCAAGGGCCGTTAGATTGATCAACGCATTGCCTAGAGAAGTGGACATTTTTAGTGATAGTATTTGTGAACTGTTTGTAAAATTTCACTATTTTATTTCTTGATTTTTTATGTTGATTTTGATTCTGATATATTATGTAGTTTTATTTTATATTTTGTCTTATTATATTTTTCAAGTACATGGCGAATTGGCGTCAGCTGTTATGTCATGTACTGTAATTTTAATTTTGAACAATGAATAAATAGATAGTCAGCAATTGCTTGGAGAAATCTTCCGACAGATGGATCGTTTAGCAATGGAACTCGCATGTTTGTCAATTATTTGAGGCAAGCGTTTATTTCATCGGCAGCGGTTGATCTATCTACGTGGCTGCTATTCCAGAAGAAGAAACTGCTACAGCAATTTTTTTTATCTCGCATGAACAGTGGCCATAATCAATGACATGAAGAATGTCTTCCCAGCTCCACCGGGCGCATCGAGGAAAAATAAGCCACCATTTCCATCATCAATTACCTTCATTAACGTATCGCTAATTTCCTTCTGTTGAGGGTTCAACAGTGGTACATTCGTTCAAACTGATTAGTTCAATGCATCTCGATCATATTCACGTTCACGTTCCGATTCTCGATTGAAAGCGTCGTTCATTCCACGATCTGGCGTTGGCATTCCTAACTTGACTACCAAACTGCCGCACATGAGGTAACACATGTCTTCGATCTAAAGCAAAGCCTGGTTATGTATCTCTTCATTCACCTCGAGATCGGGATTCCCCAAACTGACACGAATTCGATGCAAAATGTATTCGGACATGTCATCCTTTTACTTGTTCCACAGTTCACGGAGATTCGATGGGAAGCATGTCAAAATAATGATAGAAAATAATGTGCGTATCTGACTTGGAGATTCAGAAACAATTTCTTGAGCGATTGTAATGAGTATCATTTTCAAGCAAATTGAGCTGTTGACATGCGAGTAGAAGCATACGTCATTTTTCGGATGAACTTTGTAAATGCGACCAAGAGCATCAGTAATCATTCGGATGAGCAGGAACCGCATCGCCTTGCTTTCGACGTTAAAATTTCTTTGATGTAGCTTTCCAAGTGTAATAACGTGGCATCTCAAAGTAGAGCAACGTTCGTGCAAACAGCGTAATATTGTTGTCAAAAAAAATATCACACCTAATTATAAACATAACCTTATTTCAATATTATCCGATTTTATTTCGTTTTCATTTTATATCATCGATTTGTTTTATTATAATCCATACTCTAAATTTAAAATTATCAATCGTATGCAAAAGAAGCAGAAACAAATGAATTTTGCAAAAATTGCCACCTAGCGGATGAAATCTGCATACAAACGACATTTTCATTATTTCAAGGTGTTCGCCATTTGAAAACTGTATGAGAATATTAATTGTCTTCATAATTTCTTTGTCGTGATATTTTTCCGATGTTTTAATGCTTATTCTGCTATTCTAGGCGGATACGAATTTAATAAAACAAAGATCATTAAAATCCGAGCTGTTATTCTCGAGATATACGTGGTGTAACAAACCCCACTTTCTTTTATATATATAGATATTAGCAATGGATTTTTTGTTTCATATTTTGAGATGAGAAAAAGATGCTTTTATGGACTCCGTAATCAATTTAAATCCTCCTGTTTATTACAGAATACAAAAGTTCACCTATACAAAACCTTGATAAGACCAGTCATGGCGTGTTGGTCAGGGACCTGGACGCATAACTCTGAAGACTTTTAGAAGCTACAAGTGTTTTAACGAGCGATTCTGTCAAATATTTGTGGTGCTGTCTGCGAGGATTACATCTGTCAAAATCGGCACGACCACCTCTACGGTAAACCATTGTCAGATTTTTTTAAACCTCAACGCCTACGCTGGGCCGGACATACATCACGAATGGATGAATATAAACCAGGGCTGTGGAGTCGTGTAGAAAAAAAGACGACTCCAGTTTTAAAATAAAAAAAAAACTACTCCGACTACGATTACGAGGAAATTTTTCAATAATGTCATTTTAACTTATATATATGTATGTATTCCATCAGATTATCAGTTAGCCAAGCATGCAATGTCAACTAGGGCATCCAATCCCGGGATCCGGGATCCCGTTCAATTTTCTGATCCCGAAATTCCGGGATTGAGATGGCCGCGATCCCGGGATTTCGGGATTGAGAAATTTTGAGCAAATTTACACGAAATTGGCAAATTGAAGATTTCAAATTCCTCGGTGAGCTAAAAAAAAACGAGTTTTTGTGAGATTCTGGGAAAAAGTATACCAAATCGGAGATTTCAAATTCTTCGGTGAGCTAAAAAAAAAAATCGAGTTTCCGTGAGATTCCGGGAAAAAGTATAGCAAATTGAGGATTTCAAATTCCTCGGTGAGAAAATCTCAATCCCGGGATCCCGGGATCCCGGGATTCAAAATAAATCAATCCCGAAATCCCGGGATTGGAAAAAGGCTTCGGGATTGGATACCCTAATGTCAACACTTTTGACTACTTTAATTGAAAACACATCATTAGATATATTTAAAAAAAAAAAATCGAGCCGCTCAGTTTTTACGACTCCGACTCCACAGCGAAAAGACGAAACTTTGGAAGATTGCAATTTTGCTCGAAGGATGGGGATATGACCTATGACTACGATTGCTGGAGGTCAGTGACTGGCGTAGGAGGGCCGAAACTGATTGAGGCGGCTTAGAGTCAATCCGGACTGTAGCACCAAGAAGAAGAAGAACTACAGTAGTCCAAAAAAATGTTCAAAATTTATATATAATGCATATGCAATTTCGGAGCACGATACATTCGGTCCATATTTTTAAGGGAAGATTCTTTAATAAATCTATTCAATCGTTTGATGCGTTTAGTATAGGGACACGATGGTCATGGTGTACGTATAATTATTTTTAACGTACTGTACAGTCACTTGAGTGGATAGTAGACTATGAAACCGCCTCTCGTATGAAGTATTAATGACCCAGACACGACTGTTACTGACAGGAAAAAACCGACAAAAAGATTTCGTAACTTTTTATTTTTCCCAGCGGGCTGTCGCACGATTCCAACAAAATGATATGGTCGGCTGGGAATTCGCAGAAATATTTCCAGTTATACTTTGTACACATAATGGTATTTTAAACTTCAGAGAAATTTAAAATTCTTAATGGTAGTTGTAAATCTTGTAAATTCAATTTTCGTCTCGTTATTTCCGTATGAATGTTGAATGTATCGATCTACAAATCACGCGAAGAGATGATTTTATAAATATTGTATGTTGCTTATGATTAAATAATACCTTGCATCTCTTAACATTGAAAAAACTGAATTTCCATAATTTTGTTTTTAAATCACTTCTACTATTTGTTATGTATGAACTAGGAGTTTATAGTACAGGTGGGTCAATTTTTTTTTTGTATAAATATAATTTCTCCAAAAATATTTTTGAATATGCCGCTCCCAAAAATGTGCCACCCGGGGCGGTCTGCCCCTACCGCACCCCCCCCCCCCCTTACTACGCCACTACTTGACGCGATACGATTAAATGCATTTATCATGAATATTATTAATGCAATCTCACATGAACAGACCACATGTGATTATTGTCTTTGGTTAAATATATGCAATTGTTTTAATGATGAAATACGAAAAGATACGTTATTTGTACAATCGTATGAAATGGAGGGAGGGTATTGTTTTATCATACGCGATATTCTCTCAAATCCTGGGTTCCTTCCACCATGTACGCCTCCTCTAGTTGCGCCACTGATCATACCTTATATTTGTCCCTAACAATGCTCCCTAATTGTGATTGGAAAATAAAAAAAGAATTATATTATTCCTTTAATAAATCAAATCAAATTGAGAATACTGAATGTTAATACTAATATTGCGAAATGAATTTTTGATACAATACAATAATCGGATAATTTTATAATATTATTTTAAACGTTATTTAGAACAACTAAAATTCTTCTTCTAATTGTTTTTAATTTTGGTGAAGAGTTGACAATTATTGAATAAGTTATACGTGGAAATGTGCTTTTAATCTTAACCCAGATAGTCCTGAAACTTTTTTTTTCTTGTATTGATAATATTTTTACAAATTATTAGGTTATATACTAATAGTAATATGGGAAAAATAATAAAAACCACGTATATATCATATTTTCCGAGAAAATGGGTGTTCTTTTAAAGGAACGGTAGGACAAAGGACTACCAAAAAAAATTTTTTTTAATAATTATATTTTCACAACACATTTCACATTAATAACTTTATTTTCATTTACTAAAGCAATTAAAATTATCATAATAAAAAACCTACATATTTGTATGATAATTTTCAAAACAGTGTTTAGGGTGTAGAGCGACATCGCATTTCCTACACTGAAAATTTGCATTTTTGTGGCATATTTTACACCTTGTTTGTATACTTTTATAGACAACTAAATGTCCTATATTGTCATATCTCGAACAACTATGTAGACTTATTGGTGTCTTTATAGGTCTTCGTTTTGTATCTTTTTTGTAGCTTTCAAGCAGACCTTGAGTTATATTTCTTCTGAAAGATAAATGATCCATTTTTCCATCAGCTTTTCTATATAGCTGCCATGCATTTTGTACTGCCATATCAACACAGTGTGTGATCAGTGGGAAGTACCATTTTTTCCCCCGGATTGAAGTTCTATACAAGCTTATATTTTGATCACATCGATCAACTCCACCCATGTTCTCATTATATTTTTTTATGAGATATGGCTGGTCGATGTTTATTTTACGTTTTTGTTGTTTGGAAAATCTTTGGACTTTTTGAACAGGATGTATGGAATTTGCATTCGAGCTGATAGCCACAACATTATTGTCATTCCATTTGCACAGCAAAATATTTTCTTTGGTAGATTTATAAACAAAGGTGCCCCTTGCCTTTTTTTGTAGCTGTTTAGAGTCTAGTAAGGAACATCCAGAATTTCGGTTCCCCCGAATTGTACCAGTTGCATTTATACCTCTATTACTAAGGTTGTGCATTAGAGGAATAGAAGTAAAAAAGTTGTCAAAATAGAGATGAAATGTATAATTACATTCAAAATGTTTCAATAAGACATCCGAATATTCTAAAATTACACTGGCACCCAATCCAAGTTCTCTGAGATAATTGTAGACGCACCTTGATAAGGTTCAAACCAATTGACGTAGCCTAATCGCAAGGTTCCAACCCAAAATTTATACCCCCATCGAATTGGTTTCCCCCGAATAAACTGCTTTCCACTATGGCGTCCATAATATGGAACCATAGCTTCATCAACACTGTGATTCTCTTCTACAGGCGCATATTTCAAAAACTTTTCGTTCAGACAATTCATGAGAGGTCTCACTTTTGAATATTTGTCATCCTGAGTTAGATTGTTATTATCGTTGCAGTGTAAATGCTTCATAATAAACGTAAATCTGTCTCTTGCTATAGCATTGTAAACAATTTTCATGCCTGCATCTGTAGTATTTTCCCAATACATTCTACGTCTCGGTACTCGTACATAACCACTAAATAATAGTATTCCAATAAAACATTTCATTTCATTTATAGTAATATCACCAGTCATATTTTTTTGAAATGCATATAAGTTGGAATATTTTACAAGAAGTTCAAAAATTTCATCATCAAATAGCTTTTCAAAAAGTTTCGTAGGTGATTCATTGTTATGCGGACCTTGAATTTCTTTCCACTGCTGTGATGATATACTTATATCTTCCATTGACCATTTATATTGTTGTTTTTTGCTTACTATGGTATTTCTTGACGTATGCGAAACAGTTGAAGTGGAATAACGAAATCTTTTACTTATGTTACTCAGCGGCAAATCATCATCACTTTCTGAATCTTCCACCAAAACATCTACATCAACTCGAAGTTGGTTTCCATCTAAATTGTCCAAGGTAACATCATCTTCTTCCCCAGAATCTTCATCGGTAATACAGTCATTCGCATTCTCTGGTGGCAAAATGAAAATTTCATCAGGAACCTCCAACTGATCATTTGTCTCCAATTCTTCCAATAACATAAATAATTTGGTCTGCCCTGTTCCAATGCTAAAAAATAAAATCAAATTGGATTCACACAGTACATAGTCCTACTGATCTTTATAAGGAACAGTTAATATATACTTCAATACATTGATAAAACTCCGGAATATATATGTTAAAAGTTATGTCTGAAGAAGTTTATATATCCCATAATAAAATTACATCAAAAAATTTTCATAATGATAACTAATAAAATAAAAAAAAATACCTTGACTTATCCATAGTGGAGTATTGTTGTAATAAAGATATGAACAAACTTTAAAACGTTCGATCAGGACAAAAGCCCAACAACAACTGACAAAAAAATATGCATTGTCATTGTCATACCATCTAGTGTTGCCATAAACAAAAATTTTATCAAAACTAATGTTTTCATATGAAAAAATATTTAAATTTGTAACATGATAAAGAGTGTTCCTTTAAAGGAACGGTAGGTCTATCTGGGTTAATTAACTCTCAACTGGCAGAGTTAATAATTGTATAATACAGAAATTCCATAATCGTCACATTTTTAGGACAATTTTTTATTTTATTAATTATTTTTGATAGTCGACCAAAATCTAAATGCATTCAACGATAATGTGATTGAGTAATCCAGGAAGGTTTTAAAAAGCAGACCAAAAACAGACATTGGACAAGTGATTTGTTGAATCGAGTGCTGCCGAATCATCAGTAAAACGGACCCAATGATAAGAATTGTAATTACCTGATGTTTAGATTTGTTTTTATAAACAATAATAACCTTCCTCTTCTTCTACCACTATATATGTTCAGTATAATAAATATAAAGTTAACAGCATTTTCCTTTCATTTGTGTACCTTTTTAGAGAATGTGATCAGGCAAATTGAATTTTAGCTATTTACGCTGGGAAAAAACTGTTTCTTTATTTTTCATATTCCATATTCGTTAAGCCCTCAGGAACGGATTAATAACGAGTGTAGAAGATCCACTGTGTATTATAATAAAATTACTTGTTGGCTTTCTTTCCTACTTCTTGGGGGGATTAACAGTTTATTGACATATCGATCTATTTATGGTTTCGTATGAAAATATATTGATGTATGTGATGTTTTATTTTGTGTCTACGAAACGTAGAAACAGAGTCAATTAGCGATCTTTTCTATCCTTCCCACATCGATATGTTATTAATTATTATTTTATATGGAGAGAGAGCTCGAGCGACAGATTTAATGAGTTCTCGATAAGCTTTTGTTCGAAGCTTAATTGCTATCGTTCACGGTTTCAACGTATTTAAGAAACTTAAAACGAAATCTAACCGATTGAAGTAATCATGCATACTTTTAAATATATGGAAATTCGTTACTAAAAATCATCTTTTAAAATATGTTTGTGCATATTACTGATACATTATTCTTATCACAGCATAATAAAAGGGCTAAACCACCTATTACGTAGCGATACCGTTTTTATCGGTATTAAATTCTAACAGCTACCAAAAGCCAGCCACATAGGTTTGCTGTGGAGTCCCCGTAGTAATCTTCCACCAGGCGTGAACAAAGAAGGGGAGGCTCTGCTTTGCACCCGGAAGTGAAAGTGCGACCGCCCAGACCCTCCCTCACACCCGGGCTGCACGGCACGTGTCCCCCATTACACTCAACTTCGAGGTGACGCTCCTGACGCTAAGTCGCAGCAGATGAGTAAACGTCGCGACGGCCATTTTACGAGATTTTTTTCAAAAATAGTTTAAGTAACGATTGTATTTTAAGTACCGACTGATAAGTGCTTAAAAAGCTATTTTTATTTGACTAAGAATTAGAAGAAGCTTTTACAAGTTTTTTTAATATAAAACTAAGTGTGAGAACAATACATATTATTTCACGTGTCGGTAAATAGGCGGCTTTCGTTGTCTGCTTATTTATCATATTATACTATACAGGTTGTATCCCTTATTCATTTAAAATTCTACAAATTTACCATTGACCGGAGTGGAGAAGGTCAATATAACCTTACACTTTAATGAGAAAAATCATGTTAGAAATTAATTTAAAACGGAGAGTCAACTGTGATATTATTATGGTGAATACGCAATTAATGAATTAATGACTGCTTTAAAGGATGCTTAAGAAATTTATATTTTTATTGTTTTAACTCAATTTTTTATTGCAAATTTTTTTTTAACAAAACATAGCCACGTTAATTTGGTTGTTTTTAGATTTGAGGCTCCATCAAATGTATGCTTATTTATGATCATAATACAACTGTGTTATGTTGAATAGTTAGTTATCAAATATTAAATGTTTTCACACGTGAAAACATCGCTACACTAAAGCAACAGTGGGATAAGTCTAAACTACTTGTTTCGAGATAATTGTACTTTAAGGTTTGAGTTGTATTTTTTAAATAACGAATCATGGTTTTATTTATTTTCTTTTACAGTTTATAATAAAAGATAATAGTAGCTTTTTTATACTTTTACCTGTATTTAGTTATTTTACTAACCTCGCTAATGCTTTTAAGTTACATGGCAATATCAATAATTGTAAATTTAAGATTTTTATTTTCAAATGGGCATTTAAAAAAAAATCAGTGTTTAATTATAAAGGTTTACTTTTCAGCAATCGATTGGCGTACTTTTCTTAAAATCGATCTAAGAATCTTTTTTCACTTTATCCCACTGTTGTTTTATAGTAGCGATATATATTGGTAATATTGTTGTCAATATTATAAAATTTTCTATATAATGTCGAAATTATAGGATCACTCAAAAGGTTATGATCTGTTTTTGTCCACGTAGAAAAATGTATAGGTGTGCTTTTAATAAAATAATAAAAATAACTTTATTGTATAAAGAAAGAGGCATTCGAGTTATGCCGGGTTATTCACGAAGGAGGTTTAGTAAATTCTCTGAGTTCCAGGCGAGGCACTCGTCCCAGGGGGCCGTTTATTGAAGTTGGGCGGGTGAGGATTTTCCCGCCTAGGGTCGCCCACGGGTCCCAATTCTGGCCACCAACCTCCCTTTTATATTTTCTGAAAGCATAGCGGTACTAACAACACAAAAGGGTTTTTTTGATATTGTTTTCTTACATATCAATTACTTATTATTATAATAGCAGTAGGCAGATAATACTTTTGGGTAAAACCTTTTATTTTTTTATTTTTTTTTACTCAACAACACTGGTAAATTAATAATTATAAGTAAATTAAAATGTAATATTACAACAATTTCCATGGCATATTTTTTTTTACATGGTAACCTAACTACGATCTACTCGAGTAAATTTATTAAGGGTATTTGGTAGCATAAATCGGGTTTCAACAAAAAATTGTCTCGGTTCGCGACGTCAATCTCATGAACCATCGATTTTACTTAATGATTTTATTTCAAATGTTCTTTATATAATTTTGTACATGTTTTAAGAAAAAAAGCTTACAAATAATTAATTTTCCGAAATGATTATTGTAGAATTTTCGATACACTTAAGTGACTGTTCTATTAAAAATAAGTCGACTTAATGTATTATTAACAATGAGGACGACTTGATGAAATCGTTTTAGCAGTGTGCGAATTGTGCATTTTTCGTTCAAAAGATAGTAGGTATACTAGTTTACTCGGTCGGTTAGTTATTTAAGTATGATAAGATAAATCCATCACATAGACAATTCATCGCAGAGGAGAAAAAAAGTCTGCACTCTACTGTCGTGTAATATTGCGAAAACTGTTTATATTTTTTTAATTTTAAAGAGACAGTCCAGTCCGCTCTACAAAAACAATCTCCAATGGATTAATCTAACCCTCACTTGAGCACGTCACTACCCCGCGCAATAAGAATAAACGGTTTATAAATAAAATGTTTCGTTCATATAAAATCGCTGCCTGTCGGGCGTCCCCCAACTTGGTATAAAAAAAGATTATAGCCAACACCTTTGGGGCACTGTAGTGTTATGATTCAATGCTAAATTTACGACCAGGGTGGTTTATTATAAGTGACTCTTTCGTCAACTTGGAAAACGAATAGTACATTAGTACATATTACCCGTGTACATACTTTGAGAAGTATATCAGGGGAGAAGCAAGATTTACGACTTCTGACAACTTTAAGAATTTTTGCCGTGTTGATACAAAGTAATCCTGGAAAAAATACGAACGAAATCGTATTTTCGTGTGGCTCATTTACCTTTTTAAACAATACTTGGTAATAAGATAATCACTTATTTTTAATGCTGGAATTTGCTGTGGTGATAAATCTTTTGCATTTAAAAATAATATCTTGCGACCAACAGCTTATTTTGAATTTCTTGTGTGGCATTCGCGCAAAAAGTAAGCCCAGGTTTAAATTAAACTGGTAAAAAAATGTATTCATATTTAATTTGAGTTATTATTGGGTAACTTTCTATATTTTACTCGCATTAGCTTTTGTTTCATTTGACATTAATTTCAATTCGATTTAAAACTAGTAACATAGTTTAGTTTATATTCAATCAGTTTATAATATTTAAGATGAACTCCATAGAGCCATTTTACACTCGACTTCGGGTCCGGCCAATATTTTTATTATAATGAATTATATTAATAAGCATGTTTAATTAATATGTTAAAAACAAGGCTGTGGAGTCGGGTAAAAAAACCGATCCCACTGCGAGTCCAGCTTTCAATAAAAGCTGACTTTGACTCCAAATTGATTTTTTCATATATTTCCGTAAGTTAAATATCTGTATACTATCAGATCATTCTAGCTGCAAGAATAATTCTAGTAAATTTCATCAATCAATATGATGAATAAATAAATAATTTTTCATTATCTTTTAATTATTATTTTCTGGTTTTTCCGACTCTAACTCCGACTCCACAGCCCTCGTGAATAATGCTTACAAATGGAGTAAGCTTAATATACAAATATGTACGATATATAATCAACTAGAACAGTGTTTCTCAACCTTTTTGGGAGCGTGGCCCTTTTTGAGTGTCTTTTGAGTTTATCTTTTTGTGACCCCGTACCATTGTTTTGTCTTCCTATTAAAATTATAATTTCAAATCCCACCTTTTTTATAGCTCTTCCGAGATTTTCGAATCTAGAATGCCAGTAATTTATTTTATTTACGGATTTACAAAAAATAGCTGCGCGACGTCCGCCATTATGCTCTTCCCTGTATCGTCTTATCAATACCCGTGGCCCCCCTAAACTGTGTTGTGGCTCCCCAAAACAAAAATAAATCTCTGTGGCCCCCTTAGAACACGCTGTGGCTCCCTGAGGGGCCATATAGCCCACCGTTGAGAAACCCTGAACTAGAAGATTAGTTTACTGGTAAACGGTACAGTTTACTTTTATTTGATTCTAAGAAAAACCACAAAATGGTCAAATTCTTTTATGGCTACTATTTTTTTTTATATAAATATCACATTGAAACAATCAGATACATTCGTACGCCTGGTTTTTTATTACGACTCCACAGTTTCTTTCAATATCCACTTTTTTATCACAATACTCGCCTAAAAATATTGCTTATGAGAAGGTTCGATAGGGAAAAATAGCTTTCACGTGGCCGGCATCGATGCTCCTTCGAGTGAATGATTGCTTCTTTTTCTACACGTTTTTTTATATGTATCAAGGATTTTCTAGGCCTAAGGATAATGTAATATATAAATGGTTTAGTACTGAATTGAGGATATTTTAGTAATAACACCAATGTCAGTAGCTAATAATCAGAATGATTCAGATCAACCAAATCAATCGTCAAGAATATTTGTTTACGAAAATAAGTTTAAAGAATGTCATTATAAATATAATAAATATTGTAAGTTATATTATCTTGAATTTATTTTCCGATCATGTCATGAGTTTGAGAGGCGTAAAAGGTAGTAAAGTAAAAAGTCGTATTTGTACGGGTGCGTGCATATTTTACATGCTTAATTTGTCTAGATTTTCGCAGCTATGAGATATCGCTGTTTTACCGTTTCATCTTAAAGGACAAGAATTGTTATAAATCAAGTAAATATTTGCACATTTTTATTATTATGAACAATCCTTGTCAATAAATATGTACAATTGAGTAAAACTGTTATACACTAGATACGTCCGTTTGTTATTAATCATGCGATTATTATATTATTGCATACGTATCATTTTATATATATAGCTTTATACGAAAGAGTGAGAGTACATTTTTTAAAGTATCTGATGCAATTATATTGCGTATAAATCAAAACATACCTGACGGTGCATAAGTTTTTCTAGTGGTATAAAGATTTTTTTGTTGCAAGATATAATATAAAACAACTAATTTAACTGGCGGAAACTAACGTTTACTGCACAGCGAATAGCAACATATGTATAATTAAACAATTAAAAACTTAAAGTATGAACGGTCGAGAAAAATGTATGGCTCAACTTAATTAATATAAATGTGTCAATTTATTGCAAAGAGCGTAAAGGATTTTATTGAAAATGGTTAAGTCATTGTTTTCCCTTAATGCGCTTCTGTGGAAGGGAAATGCGACGCGAAATTAGGATACACGTGCTGCGCTAGGAGGAACCTATTCCCCTTGTGGGGTCTTCGCTTCTACGTGGAGCAGGGGTCAGCGGGCCAAGGTCAAAAGCTTGGCGGGAAATAATAAATCTTCCCGCCCGCAGACGCCATCTTGACAGCTAGCGCGCACATTTTTTTATTCACTTTTTTGGTGTTTTGATGGGATTTTTACCCCGAATGCCGGCCTCTCATAATTTAATTCTAAACTTATTACACTGTTAAATTATCCTTAGATTTTTTACTTAGGTACGGACTTGCTTGATATATTACATTTTGTTTTCAAATTTCGACGCTCCAAATCCCAATCATAAAATATGATAAAATCATATTGAAAAATAAATCTCTTTTTTAAATTTGTTGATAGGTGTTATTTTATTATTATATCCGGTGAATGATCAAATTATGTTGCAAATTTTTTATGCAAAAGATCTTGGTTAGTTTCATCTCGTACTGTAAACGAGATGAAAATGACGTTCAATAATCAATAATTTTAACAAAAGCGTTGTAAATTTTGAGCTTTTTCTTCTGCAAGTTTACTCTAGAGTTACAGTTTCAAAATTGATTAATAATGATTTATTTCAAAGCAACTTTCCGAGGTTTATTATTTTTTCTCCAAAATGTGAGAAACAAACTTTTATAGTAAATAAGATTTCAAAGATTTTTGCGAGACATTAAAAATGACAATAATCAACAGGGGATTTTTTTATAAATAACTTACGATATTTTTACGTCATTGAAAAGCAATACATATTCTAGAACCGTTCAATATATATTAAGTTCATGTTGAAGAATTTTACTAAGAAATGTGGTATTTTAAAACCGGTATTTCAGTATTGAAAAAAACACTAAGAATACCGGAATAACAGTATCGGTTATACCCGTGCTTTTTATTGGTTGTGATTACGTTTAATAAGTTAAATACATACAAGAGGGCAGATAAATAATACAACTGTCTTCATATGTCTTTCGGCTTATACGACATCAAAATGAGAATTTTTCGATTCCCAACAATCTCAATAATGTAACACCTGATAATCCTAAACTTTTGAAGAATAGTGAGACATGAAATGCTTTCTCCACCACAAGTGTGCAACATTTTAACTAGGCAGTATTTTTTAAATAAAATTTTATTTTCAGTAATTTAGATAGTAGCATTAAAAAAGTAAAATACATTTCAAATATGAAAGTTTGTTTACTTAAACATATTTACAACTCTCAACTGTTTGATATTTTATTTCAATTTTACATTTAAACGCATTGATAATATATAAATGAAATCAAGGCTTGTATAATATTATACTGATTATCTTTTAAAATAAAACGGATTTTTTTTTTCCAGAAGATTATTATAACCATTTATTGGTAGCATCGTTCATAAATATGCCTTAAATTATTATGTTTGTTTTTATTATTCCCTGTAGACGTAAGTACGTACTAAGCCAGTAGTAAAAGATTTTTACGAGCAGAAATAATAATAGCAGATATTCCGAAACCTTTTTCTTCACTTAAATTTCATACATTACCGCCGTTTTGAATTTTTCACAGCCAACTAAACGTGTTTTTTTTTCTTAAATATACTTTCCGTTGCTTTGATAAGTTAAAGCGAGTAAGAAAATGATACTGAGCTTAAATTTATTTGGCTTTATAGGATATGTGTACGTTGCAAAGTGTTTTTAAAAAGAAGAAACATATATTTTTTAGCTTAGCTTGAAAATGGAGCTTTGTAAAATAACGAGTTTTTCAAGAAAATGCGTAACGGTTTAAAAAAAGGTATCGCATTAATTTTGTTATTTAAGTCCAAAAAAAGATATTTAGCAATCGTTATCGTGCATGATTTTTAATAAAATGTATTAATTGAAACAAAATTTAACGGTCTGAAAAAATATAATTATAATCTCGTATGACAAGAAGAACTGGCGTTGTCCCTAGCATGGGGACCATATTACAAATCATAACAGTTTATGTAAAACATATAAAATAAATTATAACAAATGTTTTCTTTTATGCAAGATGTTTTCGATTAAATAAACAAAATTTATCGAAATGTTAATAAATTAGATAGCGATATAAAATAATGTTAAATCGTCAATTTATTAGTTATGTTGGATATATTTATTTTATTTCGTAATATGTATTTTATAAAATTATCCAAGATTTTCGTTATAAGTTATGTAAATTAGCTATAATAACATACTCGGGTTCATTCACTTTTGATGGGAAATATGTGATGTAGATAAATAGATAATTTTTTATAAGATTACTGTACAACCTCGATATAACAGACCTCGGTTTAATGGACAAAAATTCTAAACAATTTTCTTTGTTTTCTAAATGTAAACAATTTTCTACATATGATGAGTGATGACCCATTGGCCTTAGCTGCAGCTTCATACGTGCTTCGAATTCCATTCCAAACATAATTAATCCGTCTCCAATTGTATATTTAAAAAATCTTTATCTTTAAACTACGGCTGTATACACAGAATGAGTGGTGGTGTGATAATCAATAACCAACCTGTAATTAGCAATTCACTTTCTAGCCTTGTATGTAATTGTGTTGTTCTACAGGAATATTTTATGGATTTTCGACATTGATGAACACCCTTTTTGGCTGCATTAGACCTTTGAATCGAAGATTAAATATATGTTATGCCAGGGCTCACCAAAATTTTCGAGAAACGAGTGGATTGATTTTTTCAACAATTTTGGGGTAAAAGAAAAAAAAAGAAAATAGATTTTTTTTTCGGAGTCGAGGTCGTCCTTTTTTACACGAATCCACAGCCCTGAAATAAACGTATCTCAATCTTTGGCGTTTTTGAGTAACATATAGCACAGGATAGATTGCATGAAGAGACAAAGATATATTTCAATATGAGCAGTAGATGCAAAGATAATTCAATATGCATCTTCTGAAAGCAAATTTTAAAACACATTATTGATTTATGTGTGACCCCTTGATGTATGTATTTTCTAGAAATAAAAAAAACAAAATACATATTGCGTATGGCTCTGTTTACCCTCGACCACAGCACTGGATATTGAACTACGAAGATGATCATGATACTAGATTTACGTAGATTTACCATCATGCTACAGCGGTAATTAGTACACAGTAAGGCTTCCAACGTAATTACCAACACTTATGATCGATAAACCTATATCACTTAAATCAGCGGTTTCCAACCTTTGTGTTACTGCGCCTCCCTTGGAAAAAATAAATATCTTCGCGCCTCCCCATCCTTTATTTCATATAGTAACAAAGATACGATTTGGAGGGTAAATAAATATTTTAGACTGTTCGCGCCTCCCAGGTTGGAAATCGCTGACTTAAATGATTGACAACACTTTATAATGCTTCGATAAGATAATAGTTATGATTAAACTATTTCTGAAAACAGCACTGAATCAAAATACTTACAGGAACGACTCTTACTGGTATGTCTGTAGCATAACTATGTCAATTTACATTGAACAGTTTCCAGTGGCGTGTATGATGCGTTGGCCTGAATTAGGGTATCCAATCCCGAAGCCTTTTTCCAATCCAATTTTCGGGATCTCGGGATTGAGATTTTCTCACCGAGGAATTTGAAATCCTCAATTTGCTATACTTTTTCCCGAAATCTCACAGAAACTCGTTTTTTTTTTTTAGCTCACCGAAAAATTTGAAATCTCCGATTTGGTATACTTTTTCCCAGAATCTCACGGAAACTCGTTTTTTTTTTTTTTTTTAGCTCACCGAAGAATTTGAAATCTCCGATTTGGTATACTTTTTCCCAGGATCTCACAAAAACTCGTTTTTTTTTTTTAGCTCACCGAGAAATTTGAAATCTCCAATTTGCTCAAAATTTCTCAATCCCGAAGTCCCGGGATCGCGGCCATCTCAATCCCGGAATTTCGGGATCAGAAAATTGAACGGGATCCCGGGATTGGATGCCCTAGCCTGAATCTAACATTACTATTTTACTTTGCCCACATAATAACTATTTTTATAAAAATGTGTCGAAGGTTGTGTTTGAACGGAAAAAGGTTAGGAACTTTAGTCAAAAAACAATAATAATAAAAAAATGCACATAAATACAATCAGCCAAGAATTATGTACGCATGCAAAGATGCAGATCGAGGTTACGATGTTTCACCTAGTAATTTATTAAAATAGTTATGTATTTGTATCTAAAAAAATAAAACCATTATCACAATCCACAGCCGTACATTAAAAACTCCAGATCAAAAGGAAAAACGACAAGAGCCATACGTACATTGAAATTGAGGATAAATATACACAAGTCAAGTCAAACTTAATAATTCACATTTACGAAAGACCTAGAGTTTGAAAGAGAAGCGCAAAATGGTTATCTAAGTACTTGGAAACAAAATTCTCCAAACAATAAATACTTTGCTGCTTAAAAGAAATCCAAAGCTGTATTGCCATATGAACACTAAGGTTTTAGCACAATTTAGCACTGATATAGATGATAAATATAGAGGTTAAAAAGTTGCAAACGGGTAAGTTTTGACGAGACATATGGTGATATCCATATGATAATGGATTTACGACACATAGCCCGCTCTAAGACGCGCATACAACATCAATAAGTATGCAGACTTGCTGAGAGACTTAGTATGAATGGAAAGAGGAAGTAATCCCGAGATGAAAATGCGGGGAAATCGTTTGTGGAATCGACAATGGACCTAAATAGAGCGTAACGCCAATTAAACATTCCATCAAACAAATAATCGTTCTAGTCTTTGATTTTAATATATTATAATACAAAGTAATTTGACAACGGAATACAATTGAATAATGTTTAATTTATTAAATATTTTACGTCGCGTGGCACTGTTATCTGATATCGTATCCCTTTTGCGCAAACTGTTGTAATTGATGATTCGCTCCTTTATATCCAACCTCGTCCATCAATCACGACTACACGTGTTCGTCTGACACCAATTTATATTTTTATTTCCTATGTATAGGCTGAGGAGAGCGAGGATCGTTTACAAGGGGGAGTGATCGCTTCCAGTCAAGTGGTTGGTATCAGAGAGGAAATTTATTTTACAGGCAGCAGAATTCCGCTTTCTGTATAATTTGACTTGATTTATTGTTTAAAAAAGAATACGTCAGACGTATTTTTTTTTCGAAATTCATGTAAGCTACGGAGTGTTTGATTTCTAATTATCACTAAATTCAATCTATGTGAAGTTGCAAGAAGATGGTATGATATTCGAAATCGATAGAGCAGCATAATGCAGATTGACTAGTCAGTCGACTATATCATTTACGAAAACTGTGCATAGATGTATGTGATGTCTTGAATTCTCCCTTCCCACCCACTCCATAGTAAAAATGGAGCGTTTTTTTTTAATGTGCGTTAAACTATACAGTTATAATAATTGTGTACCGGTGAATTGTATAGATAACATTAATTTTTACGTAAACCACGAATAAATTAATGCTTTATTTATGATATAACTAAATAATAAATAATAATAAAAAATCAATGAACAAATATTTTTATAATATAGTCCGGTTGCGTGTTTTGTTATCAGTATTTAGATAAAGTTTAAAAGTTGTGCAGTGTTGGGCCGATAAATTGATTGCATTGATTTCGACATAATTATGAAGAAAATAAAAAAAATAAAACGTGCTGCAATCGCTTGTCTGTAAGATTACATTGTGAAATTATTAATATACATACATATGTATATTAGTAATTTCACAATGTCGCAATACAACTTTAATCATATTCACTCAGAAAGCATTTAAAACATCTTTATTTTAATTGAAATTCAAATAGTATATGATACGAAAAAAATATTCAATAACATAGAATTGCTTACAGTGCTTTAATTATTAAAACGATTAATAAGATTGACTCAATATATTTTAATAAAGCTTATCATTGGGCCACCATTACCACCAGGACCATTGGGGATTTCGGGAGTGACAATGACAACACTCAATACATATATTCAATATATTAATAATTTTATACAATAACGAATTTGAACAAAATAAATATCGTCATGTTTGCTTCGCTGGTTTAGGTAATATTCGATTAGGTATTGCGTACATTTTTACCTGTCAAATAAAGTAGGTATCACTGATATTTACTGAAGGCTCGATGCTGTTGGAAAAAGGAGTGCGCGCTGCGCTCTGTAAACCTGCGTACCATTCAGATCTGACTCGTTGGAATAGCAGTCTTTTACCCAAGACCAAATCTTCGATCTACATCCGTAGTACGCGAGCAATTGACACGGTGGATGGGTTGCACTTAGTGGCGTAGCAACCCTAATTTTTCCAGCTAATTGGGTAATAGGGCAGCACATTTTTGGAGAAATTAAACACATAGAAAAATTAAGCCACCTGTAGTAAAAACTCCTAATTCATAGTTTAAAAAAAATAGAAGTGATTTATAAACAATATAAGTTGACATATTGGAGGCGGTAAATTATTGGACCATATCGGGAGGCATAACTCCTTACTACGACACTGCTTACACTTGTGTGCCCGTCAAACCTGTACTCAGCTTCAGAAAGACTTTCTATCGGTGGCGGTAATTAGAGAAATTATATATTCAATGTATTTTACATTTTTAACATTTTATACATATATCAAAGATATATTTACACCATTGAAAATGAAATTTCACTTAAAATAAACTTTCGCTGTAACATTGTGTATTACCATACATTCATTGATATTTTTTTACTGAAATTATTTCGTTTAAACGTGGTGACAGCAATGTTTACTTTTTTAAAATATAGATTGAATAGTATCTCTTAATTTATTCTTTCTATTTCTTGGCTGTTTATCGTGAATACTGTCAGGTCGTATGTGACATTTGAAAGCAATTTATTAATTTTATGACATTGCTCAGAATACAGACATTATTTATGAGACACTTTTCAAAGTAACGGGCACAAGGTGTACTACCGGTGTGAAACAGTTCGGCCGTGAAGTGTGACACGTGCCAATCCACGAGAGATGCTCATAAAGCAGAAGTTTCTTGCAAAGGAAAATACAAATATTTTACTATAGAGATATATACCATAAAGAAATTCCTCCAAGAGATCAACATTTTTCTTATCGAATAAACTTTAAGCTTTTATGTGTCTTAAATTCTAGGAATGAACGGAGTGAATAATTCTAATTTAATTAAAACAATTGGAATTCCAGGGCTCGCTTTGAG
Organism: Himalopsyche tibetana; assembly: GCA_030503985.1. Classification (NCBI taxonomy): domain Eukaryota; kingdom Metazoa; phylum Arthropoda; class Insecta; order Trichoptera; family Rhyacophilidae; genus Himalopsyche; species Himalopsyche tibetana. The sequence goes on along the minus strand of JAPJYX010000010.1, from coordinate 17,100,771 downwards.
TCTTTTGTAATAATGATATTCAGAGCAAATTCTTCAAAAATCGACAAGTTAGACTAGTAGTTTTTTATGTTTAATTAATCGATAACCATTGGCAAAAAATACAAATCTTAGTCAACTTCGTGTAGATTATGGCATCCAATCCCGGGATCCCGTCCAATTTTCTGAACCCGAAATCCCGGGATTGACATGGTTGCGATCCCGGGATTTCGGGATTGAGAAATTTTGAGCAAATCCATAAAATTGATAGGATTTTGGAATTGAGGATTTCAAATTACTCGGTGAGTTCCAAAACTTTTAAATTGTACACGATTTCGCGTTGATTGCCCAATCCCGGGATTACAAAAAGACTCCGGGATTGGATACCCTAGTGGAGATAATGGGTAAAAAAATAACTGTTTATGTATATCGGCTCAAGCACGGGAAAAAATATTGAAACCTTTTTTTAATTGTCAGATCATTTGAGCCATTTTCAATGACTGCTTTGATGTGTTCAATATTTAAAACCTTATTCGTTGTAACGATGGAATTACATATTTTTTTGGAAAAATATTGAATATAGAAAATAGATTAAATATCTATCATTTTATTTTCCGGTACAAATAACATTTTTTTCATCAACAACAAATCTGTACTAGAACAAATATTTATCGAATGAAAAAACATATCTGTGACCTGATTGGCAACTTTTGACTTAGTCATAGATATATCAGGGTTTTCCCAGTATTGTTAATAAATTATCACATTCCATATATTTATTCAATATATCCAATTTATTATCTATGAATAAAATTCTGCTTAATGATATAAAATCATTTCGTAAGGTGACATTTGATTTCATAAAATACCGATTTATTTATATTGGTAAACAGAAGAGCTTAAAAAAATTAGATGTGTTTTATAGATTTTTGAGGGAAATTTATAAACATATTAAACTTATTATATTGAACTATGACTAATCATTTATTTTAAAGATGTCTTATTATTATTTTTAAGCCGTGGCAACTTCCGATTTGGAGCATATGGACTAATAGAGTTTATCTAAACAAGTTTTTTTTCTACAGAATCGCTGGTTTCTGTTTTTTAATGAAGTAGAGATACATAATAAATCTAGGACAAGACTTGTAGTTAGCTTATCACTTTCGCTACGCCCCATTTTTAGGATCGAGTATGTAGTGGAAAGGAAATATACATCCAAGATTTATATAAATGCCTTTTAATAAAAAACAATTGAACATGGACTACGAACCTGGGAAACACTATAGTAGTCTTAAAGATTGCAAAGATGAAAAAATTATTAACGCTGTGAAAATGAAAATGATTATTTGGAACTACCTTGTGTCGGATCCATCGAAAATATCAGTTATAATTCGGAAAACGAGGAAATCTTCTTCTAACAATTTAAATTTATAATTTTCCTACTCATTCTGAGAAATCGCTATGCTAGTTCAATACAATGAAAAGTAGAAAAACATCACTTTTTAGATATAACATGTTTAATGTTTGAAAAAGCGATATTAGATGTCTGCACGGGCCCGGGTTTGGCCCTCGGGTCTTTATCCGGACCGGCCGGGCAGGTAAGCGCAATTGAGATTCGGGCTCAGGCCGGACGCGGGTAAGGAATTTATTTCATCAGAAAAATATTTCAGTCTATGTTCCTGTCATTAGTCAGCCATGATGATTTTAATTATTACAAGTTCTATATAAAATCGTAAATTGTAAATTTGTAAAAAAAAACGGGTTTTTTTCGGGCAGAGGAGTATAAGTCTGGACTTCGGGTCGGGTTTACGTAACAAGTTTGGTATTAGACTCGGACCCAGGCCGGATCAGGCCTGAGTCTTTCGGGCTCGTAATTTTGTAAAATTTCGGCCCGTGCAGACCTCTAATCCAGTGCTTCCCAACCTGTGGGCAGCGAAATTCAGTAAAAGGTACAAAAATCTATATATTTAAGTCTATCAAATCGGTGTTTCCCATATTGGGGGGCGCGGAATTTCTTAAGGGGCCGCCGGATTGGATAGAAATTGGATTCTGGGGGAAAAGTATAGCAAATCGCAGATTTCAAATTCCTCGGTGGGCTAAAAAAAAAAACGAGTTACGGAGACAATTGAGGAGGGCCGCGGATTATTTTTTTTAGATTTAGGGGGCCGTGGAACGAAAAAGGTTGGGAAGCACTGCTCTTAGCGATGTACATAACCAATTGAAAGAAATGTGTTGAGACAAGAGCTTAAAATACGCCTTTTGATCAAAAAAATATTCAAAGTCAAAACACAGTCCTTTTGTAGTTACAGTATTGAATTAGTTCAACGAAATGAAGACTGACTAAAAACCTGATTTACAACTAATTTCCATTTTTAATAAAAAAAATAATCCACTAGTATTCCATACACACTGAACTGGGAATGGGCACGCTTTTAAAAATATTAATCTATGTGACAAATAAATATTTTATTTTATAGTTTAGTAGTAGATAGTAGTTTTCGTTGCACGGAAACTTAATGTATTTGTGTCAATTAAGTAGGCGGATTAACGTATGCAAATATAAATTATTCGAATGTTGTATTTTATGCGTAATATTTAAATTACCCACTTATGCCTGATTACTATATGTATTATATATGTATTTCGAATTCCATACTCAAACAAAAAAATATTTTCAAATAAAACAACATTCACAAGACCTAGCCATTATCATCAATAGAGAGAGGACACTATCAATTCAGTCGATTCTACTTTGTTGCCATTAAAGTTGCCACTTGCCACGTTGTACATGATTTCCTAACTGCATTTTCATTTTTTTAATACAGCAGTTCATAAAGTGTGCCCGCGGGCCAGATTTTTTTTTAAATAACAATATTAACTCACTGGAGTGGAGTTATTAGATTAAAAAACCAAATATGTGAGATTAAGAAAGTTGAATTTCTTAGATTGTATATGTTAAATTGTGCTTGGTAGAATATGTTAAAAATTGTATATGTTAAAAATGCTTGATTCGTTATAAATAGCTAACCATTTGCTTCATTCATTATGTGTAGTCTAAGCGTATTTGAATACTTATAATAATTAAACTCATTTATTTATACATGTTACAGTTAAAGTATGTACTAGGTCAATGTATTAAATAACTAGTCAGTATATATATTGTCTATTTTAACCAGCTACAGTATACGTGAGAGGACAAACTATCACTCAAACTAGTCAAGGTGTACATTAAAAACACAGACGTAATTAAATTGTTCATACAAATAAATAACCACGCGCGCACTCATACGTTGCCAGTTACTTGCCCGTAATCACATAGTTGTGTTTTACTGTCATCTGACATTTCCCATAACCTCAAAAATGTCAAAGTCTTGTTGTCATTCCGTCCTCTTTTTATTAAACAGATCTTACCAGTAACGAAATACCCTATAAGCAAATGGGGCGCTCACTTTGGGTGTCCGAATCTTAGGAGGCTCACAAATAGCTTTTATAATATAACCAAATACTTTTTGTTCGGATTTTTATATACATTTTTGGATTTTTCTGACTTTTTGTGTTATCTGATAAACAGATCCTCCAAATTTAATTGCGCCTGGGGCCTCCCATGTGCTAAATCCGCCACTGGATCTAACCTAACCTTACATAACCTAAGCCGTAATACCATTTGTATTCTACTCAGGGCTAGTCAGTGATTTCATACATTTAATGGTCAAAGTGAATGTGAAGTGCAAAGTTTCAAATAAAATTACTAGATAATGTATACGTTGATGAGATTTCACACCATATCTGTGACATTATATACGTCAAGCCGAATTTGACATCCGTTTCAAAGTGTCATTTTTAACTTTCATGTTGACAGTTTAATGATGCCATGCCCTGCCAAATTCATCCATTCGGCAGATAGCATCATAATATTTTTTTAAAATTCATTTTATAATTCTCGTAGAAAAAAAAACTGTGCATACAAATTCAATCACTAAGAATTGGACAGACGTATAAAAAAAGCAATGATCGAGTAGTATTAATAGTGATGACTTAATTAATTAAAAAAAAAAAATCGCTTTTCAAAACAAAATAAAATTGACCGAAGTATCGAGTGTCGCAGTTATTATTCAAAAACAAAATAGTTTTTATCTCTGTATAAAATCATTTGTAATTATTTAATTCCTTCGCATAATATCTTCTTATGATAAAAATATTTTTAAAATTGAAAGATTATGACTTAACGGGTGTATCATAAAAATATTTATAATACTTCGTGTTGGTAAGAATATACGTAACCTGGTTTCCATGTTAATTTGTGCCAGACATGCGGCTCCGGTGCATCCTTGAGCTCTGTAAGTAGGCCACGGTGCACCAAGAAAAATAAATTTATTTGATTCTGCACGTGTTTACTTTCAATATGACTATATACACTCACTATGTGCAACATTTTGAGTATTTACATTGCAACAAAACTGTCTGCCAGTCTAGCAGGGACTCGTGTTCGCTCTTCCATTGAATGGACATTTTGTATTGTTTGAACCTCGTACCACAATATTATGCCAATTCAAAAAAGTATTCAGTAGTTCAGCAGTTTCGCTTGTCTGTAAACTTAAAATTCAAATATGATAGATGGCCCTCGTGTAACACGGTTTTGATTTACCACGGATGATGAATGTGACATATTCTTGTATAACACAATGTAAAAAAGCATAATAAAAAAATGCATTACATTACTGGATCATCATTTATCGCTTCCGAAGAATCAGAAGAACTTGATAAAATGTTAGATGAACTATCAAAATAAATTTAATAAAAACAATTTCAGCAAAACACCCATATCGACGTTATTTTTCTACAAGCACGTATTTCAACTTGTGTCAGTTTTAATTTATTTTGATGTAATACCGCCTGTGTGGTCGAGTGGTCAACGTCGTTGGCTTCGGCTACGGGGGTCACGGGGTCGAATCCCAGTACGGACAGTTTTATAAATTGATTTTTTAATCGATTCCAATCCCGGGATCTCATCCAATTTTGTGATTCCGCAATCCCGTGATTGTGATAGTACTAATCCTGGGAAAGGTGCAAAATTCTCGAAAAGTTGTGAATCCCGGGATTACCGGGATTGTCCGGTATTAAACGAAAGGATAGAAAAAAGTCTTTGGAGTCGCGTTCGCCTTTTTTTATACAACTCCACAGCCCTGCTTATAACAACTATTTTACAAAAAAGGCAAAATATCGTTAAACATCTGTGATAACAAAATAAATATAATATTTTTGTATTGTTTATTGATATGATGCAAGGAAGAATAAAATCTTCATGCAGTTTTTCATTAAATAATACAATCGTAATTGGGCAGAACGATATGCTATTATGCCAGGGGTGGGCTAGAGGAGGCTCGCAGGAGCTCGCGCGAGCCCCTTGCTAAGTTTTACTTAGGCCGGCGAGCCCCTTGTTAAATTTAGAAAGACAAGATTCTTAGATCGATGCGTTATATAATGTTTAAATATGTATTAAAATTAACTTTAAGAACGAATTTATTTCTGTGTCAACCTCGGAACTCTTCACTCTTGCGACTTAGTGTAGGTTAATATATTTTTCAAGTTTTGATATTAATTAAATATGATTATTACATAATATTAGTATATCTAGTAACATTCGTTAGCTGTAGTTAATATATGTACGTATAACTGTATAGAAGTAATAAAAAAACACTCTTTTTCTGGAACACCACGAATAGTTTTGAGATTTAGCAAGCCCCTTGTTAAAGTATTGGCAGCCCACCGCTGTATTATGCTCGAAATTACTTTCTTTACTAATCGCAGTAATGTAAACAATAGTCAAAATAAAAGCGTTTTGGAACTTATTAGTTATCATAATAACACGTTTTCATATAATACATAGTAAAACTGACAGGCCTAGCTTGTATAGATTTACGCGATACAAATATCAAACGTTTACACGATCAAAATCGCCTTTTTTTACTGAGTCACAATACCAATTTTAGTTTATTTTCACAATCTATACTGAGAACATTTTGTAAGATAAAAGTCGACACGTGTCGCAAATATTTCTTATTAAATGGCGTCACCCAATCACACTGCAAAAATATCACAAAAAACTTTGTTAGTGCTTTATTTTGAGACAGGGAAAAGTATCAATGACAAATTCGTGACTAGCTTGCTGCTGGGGATTGCTTTCCTGATGAAAATATATACTTTCAAATTCGAGATAAAGTTTTTTTTATTTCTTGTGTATTTTTTTGGATCTCCTGATTCTGTCTCGGTTTGATTGTTTTTATTTTATTTTACATATTGCTGGGTTGATTCAATTTACAAAGCAAATCACTTCATTAGAAAAATGGATAAATTAACTTCCGGAGGGATGACACATAACACAAATAAATGTATTTGTCAATCATGGTATTCGTCTCATCATTCTAGGCCAAGGTACGGCAGACCTCGGCTCTTCAGACATCAACTCTTAAGCTTACCACTTACTATACGCCACATATTTTTGTGCGGCTGGCGCATTGTCACTGAAAGTTTATGTAAGATTTTCTTAAAAGATGTTTATAAATCTCAATAGCTTATTTTTTTACAAGAACAATTAATATGATAACGCTTCCCATCAAATATGTATTATAATAATAAAATAATATACTATAAAATATCTTATACATATACATAGTTCCTACTTATCGTAAAAAAAAAGATATATTTTTCAATGTAGTATTATTTGATGTTGCAAAAAATTAGAGCTGCCATTTGAATATTTTCAAAGTTGAGAAAGGTTTACGTAAATAACATACGATGATAAAAATAATAAAACATTTTTAGTACTTTTTCCACATAAAATTTATTAGATCAGGACCGGTTTCGCTCATGATGAGCATTGTCAACTGATAAGAAAAACAATAAAAGAGTGATATTTATACAAAAGTTAAGTGATAAAAACAAGGTATGACAAACAATTGGTATTACAACCTAGCAAAAGAATTGAAGTAAAATACAAGGAAAATAAACTATAAATAAAAAGTTGAAGACCACTTAGCAATGAAACTATTATGACAAAAATCAATTAGGTATGAATTATCATTACCAAAGTAAAAACCAACAATTAGTGTATATAATAAATAAATCTTAATGTCTTGTCAACCAAATTGAGTTTGGAAAATCCAGTAGAGTTTAATCCAGCAAAATTGATTCCTGCGAAAAGAATAAAGGCAATATCAATTCTTACAAAATAAAAGCAAACTGAGAAAATTAAAATTCTAACGAAATAAAACAGTACAAAAAAGGAAATATAATAGGCTAGAATTATGTTAATGAAACGGATATAACAAGGGTGATGATGCAAATACAAGCTGTTCATTTAATAAATTAGAGCCCGGCAAGAATTTAAGTCTATTTATTTCTAAGATTTCTTGTTTATCAAGTTTTAAAGATTTATTGTTAACATGCAGGATTTTAAAGTTCTTAGATATATCAAATGTATGTTTATTTAGGAACAAATGGTTCCCAAATGAAGATAATTCATTCCCTTTACGTGAGCAGGCTAGATGTTCTTTAAATCTGATATTAAAAGCTCTTCCCGTTTGACCAATATACCTGGCTCCACAAGAATCACAATCAATTAAATATATGCCACTTTGGTTAAGAATGTTGAGTTTATCTTTAGAATTTACTAAAATGCGTTGTAAGTTAAAAGAATTATAAAAAGTGACATTAAAAAGGTTTTTGTTGAATTTCCTTGAAATCTTTTCTGAAACACTACCCAAGTAGCTCAATTTCACCCACTGTTTCTCAACAGCTGGTGCATTAATCACCAAACTAGAGCTAACATTTAGCAAAGCTAGTTTTTTGTGTTTTTTAAATAAAAGACGATCTATTAAATCCGAATCATAACCATTATTCATCGCAATTTGTTTTATCGTATTTAACTCAAGATCATAACTAGCTTTAGTCATCGGAATCAACAAGAGCCGATGAATAAAGCAATGAAAGGTTGCTAATTTATGCGAGATATGATGTCTGGAAGAATTGTTAATGATGTTATCGCTGTATGAATCTTTTCTAAATATACTGAAACAATGCCGATTATTAATAATCTCGATCGTTAAATCCAAAAAGTTTATTTTATTCAACCCCAACTCCATTGTAAATTGAATATGCGGGTTAACGTTATTTATAAGTTTTAAGAATTGATTAAGTTGTCTCTCTGTACCTCCCCAAAGTACTAAGATGTCATCTACGTATCTATACCAGTAAATGACATTTCTAAAGAGATCAAAATTACTGATTTTAGATTCTAAAAAATCCATGAAAAAATCAGCTAAAATAGGAGACAAAGGGCTACCCATTGCCAACCCATTCAACTGTTGGTAAATTTTGTCATTGAATTTAAAGAAGTTTTGGTCAATACAACAATTGACAATAGATTTAATATCATTTACTAACAAGGGATTAAGATTTTTACTATCTATAAAATCTAAAAAAGCTAACTTTAACTCAGGTATAGGGACACTCGTAAATAAACTTAATACATCAAAGGAAACAAGCTTAGAATTTAAAGGTACTGAGATATCTTTAATTTTATTTACTAACTCAATCGAATTTTTAATACTAAATTTAGGACTGAAATTTAATTTATATTTAAAAAGTAGGTTCGCATTTTTAGCTAGTTTATAGGAAGGTGCTGAATTGAATGAAACTACTGGCCTTAAGGGAGTATTAATTTTGTGAATTTTAGGCAAACCATAAAGTCTAGGACACTGGGGGTTCATAAGTTTGTACATTTTTTTCATTCGTTCTGTCGGGAAACACGCATTGGCCTCATCGATAACAGTTTTAACCTTCTCAGCACTTGATGCAGTGGGATCACGTTTTAAGATAACGAAAGAAGGGCCTGACAAAACATCATTCATCTTTGTTACATAATCACTTCTATTCATAATAACAGTAGTGTTACCTTTATCGGCTTTAGAAATTACTAAATTATTAATTCTTGATTTCGATTGAATTGATTTAAGTGCACGCATTTCAACTAAGTTATTATTTAAGTTAGAACAAGTTTCCTTCTTCAGAATAGTTGAGCATAAATATTTGGCCGCCATATCTGACCTAATGGCAATATCTACATCAATCGCAAGATTTTCTAAATTTTTCGTAGTTAATTTAATATTAGGACAATATTTTAAACCTTTATTTAATAAATTCATTTCGTTAGAATCAAAATTAATAGACGAAGTGTTCACAACGCGTTTAGCAAAAGTAATTTTATCAACATCAACAACAGTAGTTTTAACACATTTAGAATTTTCAACGTAAACTAACCGAGTTAATTTTTGTTTCTGATTCAAAAAAGTTTTATGTACAAGGAAGTTAACATCATATCTAATATTGTGGTCTAAATAATCAAATTCTAATGGATGGAGTTTACTGGTTAATAAAGAATGAATATGGAACAAGTAAACACTCACCGAATCTCTTACGTTGTACCATTTCTTCATTTCCAGTTTGATCCATGTTAACTGAGCCGACTTGAGGGCTTTAATCGCCGCTGGAGAACTGGACTTCGTTTTCAAATTAACATATTTTGGAACAACTTTGAGCCGTAAACACTCTCGATTGAACCAAATATGTTGGGACGCTAAACACTGTTTTAATTTGTATTTCTTAAATAAGACAGTAAGTTTAGCCGTACTAGCTTCATTGATCACTTTTAAGGTGTTCACTGTCAATACTTGGTGGAATGGCATTATAATAAAAATAATAAAACATTTTTAGTACTTTTTCCACATAAAATTTATTAGATCAGGACCGGTTTCGCTCATGATGAGCATTGTCAACTGATAAGAAAAACAATAAAACAGTGATATTTATACAAAAGTTAAGTGATAAAAACAAGGTATGACAAACAATTGGTATTACAACCTAGCAAAAGAATTGAAGTAAAATACAAGGAAAATAAACTATAAATAAAAAGTTGAAGACCACTTAGCAATGAAACTATTATGACAAAAATCAATTAGGTATGAATTATCATTACCAAAGTAAAAACCAACAATTAGTGTATATAATAAATAAATCTTAATGTCTTGTCAACCAAATTGAGTTTGGAAAATCCAGTAGAGTTTAATCCAGCAAAATTGATAGTTCATACCTAATTGATTTTTGTCATAATAGTTTCATTGCTAAGTGGTCTTCAACTTTTTATTTATAGTTTATTTTCCTTGTATTTTACTTCAATTCTTTTGCTAGGTTGTAATACCAATTGTTTGTCATACCTTGTTTTTATCACTTAACTTTTGTATAAATATCACTGTTTTATTGTTTTTCTTATCAGTTGACAATGCTCATCATGAGCGAAACCGGTCCTGATCTAATAAATTTTATGTGGAAAAAGTACTAAAAATGTTTTATTATTTTTATTATAATGCCATTCCACCAAGTATTGACAGTGAACACCTTAAAAGTGAACATACGATGACATGACTGTAATTTATTTTTGAGCGAGTTTCATTTATTGTGAGAATTTTTTAATTTTGTTCACGATGTTATACCTCAAGAATAAATCCCCACGAATAAAAGTCAAGACCAACAGCAGCTTGAATGAAACTCGAAGTACAACAAGTAGGTTTGAATAAATAAAACACCGCTCACTGTTACGGAAATGTTTTATTAGGAATTTACAATCATAAAAGTTTTAATCACACACAAAGTATCTAACAAATAGAAATTAATTGAGATTTATTACTACAATACAGTAAATATCTAGCTTGCACAAACGATTTTATAAAAATTCCGAAATATTATGCTAAGTCTGCGCGCGACAGAAAAAAATATCAGTTCTTTCATCTCGGCGAATAGGTTTTAATACGTCATTCTGTGAATAACGTATCGCACATAACCACAATAGAAAAAAAACAAGTTCCAGCACCGGGAAATGTTCCCCACACACGTTGTGTTCGGTTCATGTCCCAAAAAGCAAGGAAGAAAGAAACAAAAATCGCTTCGTGTATCGAAAAACAGTGTTGCCATTTAAGGTCATAAACAATCAAACAATCGATATTACTGGTTTCATGATGATAAAAATTAAACACAATTAATTTAACTAAAAATTTTAAATGTCTGCCAGTTGTCATCACAAAAGGAGTAATAGGAGCTTATGCTTATAAATCATACCGTATCAACGTACATGAATTTGAATACTCATTCATTATGCTGAGTAGTGAGTATGCAAAATTTTAAACCAAAAAGTGGCATTTTTAAGGTGAGTGGACGACGCTTTTATATTGTATATCAACTGTGGAAAGGAAAAAGGACGTAACCCTCAATTTTCCAAAAAAGCTTTTTTCGATAATCACAATATATACAACTTGACACAAGTTCTATCAAAAAGATGGAAGCTGAAAATGCAGAATTAGTATCTAAATTTAGCTTTTGAGTTTGAAAAAAGCAAGGCTTATGAAAATTGCACCCAGGAAAAAGGACCTAAAACAAGATTTTCTCGAAAAAAAATTAAAATACAGGAAACTATCATTAAGTTTATTCACTTTATTAATGTAGAATTTTATCACTATGTAAAAATTTCCCAAATTTTAATTATGTTTGTAATTACTTTCAGTCACCACTTAAAATTTATTAATCTTCGATGAATTTTTCATTATACGTTAGATATGTTAAACATTTTAATTTTGTGTTATTTTAGAATCACTTATAATGTAATTGGTAATTTCTTGTCAATTGTTGTTTACACCTTTTAATTTTCGTAGAAATAGCATTGTTAAATTATATTTCTTATTAGTTGACAATGCTCGCAATGAGCAAAACTGGTCCTGACCTATTAAATAAAGTACAAAGGAATATTGTGTTTTTATAAATATAATGCCTTTCCACCAAGTATTAACAGTGAACACCCTAAAAGTGGGAAATCTTTAAACCTAATTAATATCTTTCTTATTCGAATCGCAAAATATTTTGATAATTTAGCTCTGGTTTCAAAATACATATTCGAAGTGATCTATGAATAGGAAATATCTGACTTATTTATGGATCATGTTGTTGACGAGATTGTAAATAGTTGGGTATCTATTTATTTTACGGATATATCTGCAGTACACGTGCAAGGTAATCCTTGAAAATCTATTTGAACGTTTCTGATAGGTGCTAAAAACCGGATGATTTTCTACATGCACGATTATTTTTAGTATACCTACTCAATAATGACTAACAGTGTAATATTAAAAATAAACTGCTGTTATTATGATATAGTATTCAACAATGAAAATATATGATATAATAGTATGAATAAAATCAGTTCTGTTGGCTTTAATTTTATAAATTGATTTTCCAATCAATTTATGAACGAGCGTGTCTCAATTCCTCCTACCTTTCCGACTAGAGACTCCAATTCGAGTATCGAATACTCGATACTCGAGAATACTCGTCTATTTTTAAAGCACTCGATACTCGAGTATTTTGAAAAATACTCGACCATCAATATAGAGCAGGGTTTCCCAAACTTATTGTGCAATGGAACACTTTGCAAATCAAGAAATGTTACCGGAACACAGCTTATTTTTTAGGTCGGTAATTTATAATAGTAAACATATATGTTGTTTAATCACATATTATTTATTAATTAATTATTTTTAAAACATGTTACATGAAAATATGAGTAAATAAAGCTCTCAGTGATTCAAAATCTCTGCCTGTGTCTAGATATTTGTGGTTTTAAACATCAATGGAGATTCATTATCAATTGATTTTGAATATAAATTAGAAGATGTTTAAATATGTTGCAGCGTAGATGACCATTCCAAATTTTCGCGGAACACCTATTTAGGTTCTATGGAACACCAGTGTTTCGCGTAACATAGTTTGGGAAACCCTGATAAAGGTTTTTTTTAGACAATTTCTTTAATTAATACTAGATTATGTCAATTAAACACCAGTTTAGAAGTCTCCTTGCACTTCAAGTTTGTGTGTAATTCATAATTTGCATATGGCACAAAATCATCAAAACACGTTTTTTGGGCCTCCTGTAAAATTTGATATGTGTGGGTTACGTCCTTTTTCCTTTCCACGGTCGATATACCTATTTATGATTGTACATGTATTTGAATATTTACTACGTTTAGATCCATTTTGCTTTATAATTATAAGTATTAACATATTTCTATTATTGTTTCCACAATCCTCTATGAGTGCGCAAGTGTTGTTGTGTGCATATGTGTGGTCACAGTATACGCTACCAATAATTCCATACTTATAATTCCAATAAATTGACCATTTAGTACGCAACCATAAAAATATAATTTCATTGAGCATTTTACTAAGACATTCACGGTCCTGTATCACAATTATAAACATACAAATCACAGTGAAACAGTTGCAGGAAAATATAAAAGAAAATACGTAGTACAGCATACATTTCTTGATGAAAATCAGAATATAGATAGCGTTTGTTTTTTAAGTGTTTATACTACTATAATAGAACATTGACCCGAGCGAGACAGCGAGTGTATATTTGTCTTACTTTGCCGCACGTAATAATATACTGTTTTCCGTTTCTTCACGCTCTCCTCGTGGGCTACCCCACTACGCCCCGCAAAATTTTCTTTCGTCATTTCCCCTCGTCGTGTATGATGAAACGCGCGGTACTGACCTGTCCCAACCTCGTGTCGGCCACTCCACAACGTTGTTTGTGACACATGTTAGGCTATACAAAGTTTACATACTACAGGCTTCATAGTAATTTCCTTATGCATTGCATGCTTTTATTTTATTATCGAAATTGAAATGGTTTTATCATAATTGCTAAATTAATCTTTTTTTTTTGGTACTTCCTTGTTTAACGCCAGGAACTGAAAAGTGCTACGGTCGTAGCCGTACCTCCATGTATATTAATCAACCAAATTCTAAATGTAAAAATAACATTAAAAACTGCTCTTTTTATGTGTTCTCGAACATCAAGGCGTTAGTTGCGCGATAATTATCGCAACGCAACATTGTTCCCACAGAACGGGTCGTCAGCTTATTTTTAGTTATTTTTTTTTAAATTTATTAATGAAAATATCGAAAGATTTCTAGTGTCATTCTGTTACTTTTTGCGATGTAATGTAGTTAGAACTTAGTGAATACTCATCAAATAATTCTGAATCTTGGTTGTAATGTAGTTGAGTGATTTTTTGCTTTAATGCGATTTTGAATTGTTAATCAGGTTTCCGCCCTTCAGAAAACGGTGCAATTTTGAGCTCTGCTTGGGGACAACAGGATAGACTACCAAAAATGGGACGTATGATTACATTTCATGAAATGAGATGTATCACATGGAAAGGTTTCATCGCCTGGAGTAAAACAACGAAGTAACAATCTTTTAAATGATTTCGTACCATCTTCCAGGGCTTCCCAAACTTTGTTTTCTTCCGAAATCCGAAAATTTTAATAGAACACTTCGCTTATTTTTTTGCTGAACTTATTCATAACAGTTACAATACACAAAAAATACATGTTATAGAACTTTTACACATTATTTTAAATATGTGTTAATAGTACTCGTAATGACATTGATGATTTTGAATTATTGAATCGCAAATCTTCTTGATATCATGGACACTATTGGTGACTTGAATTCTTATATTTGGTGTGGCGTCAAGCCTGTTCTTACACTTTTACTTCGTTGCAGCATCATAAAAAAATGCTTTGTATGAATAAGTCGAAGAAAACTAAATAAAACAACAAAAGCTTGTTGTCCCCCCGACACATGGGGGACTCTACTGACAAACTCTCCCAAAAATCATTCTATAACTGATATTTGTATTTTTGTTTCAAATCAAAATCAGTGACCAAATTATTTAGATTTTCATCATCACTTGCGCTGAGCCTAATGGCTTAGCTGTTGCGGAGGATAAATTCCGAACCTAGGAATCATCCTTACAAGTTTTCGGAGAATAGTTCAAAAGAGCTGTTTTCAAGTTAATATATGATATGAAGGTTTTCGCGGAACACCTTATATCAGCGGTTTCCAACCTTTATGTTACTACGCCTCCTTTTGAAGAAAAAAATATCTTCGCCCCTCCCCATCCTTTATTTCATATAGTAATAAAGAGACGTTTTAAAGGGTAAATAAATATTTTGGACTGTTCGCGCCTCCCTTTTGGAAATCGCTGCCTTATATGGTTTCGTAGAACATAGTTTGGAAAGCTCTGCCATAGGCCATAGATTATAGAAAATGGCCTCAGGTTTATGGGCCAGGGGCACCCATAAATACAACATAAATTGTGCATTGTGTATTCGAACAATATAATATTTATAAGCTATTTTGCAAATAACACTGCAAGATGTCGCTCCGTTATCTTAAACATGAGAAAAGAGTGTTCCTCCGCCATTATTCAATACATATTTACTCGTGTAGTACTTATTATCTGTGGAGTGACGCGAATATCACATAGATAAATTCATCTTGAATAGCAAATTTGATGAATTTTTAATTTCGTTCCACTCATACCAGTTTTTGATCATATGATAATAAAAATTCCCGTGTGAGCTAATCGTTCGCATTATCATTTCAAAATCGAAGGTATCTAAGCTATCTCTATATATGAGCTACAAAACACTTTTTGCTAGAGTTAAAATTTACTGTAAAATGCATGTCATACATATCGCTCCTTTAATATTGTATCTTATCTACGCAAAATTCCATTGGCTTTTTATCAAAGGTGACCGACTTCTTTGTCTACCTAATGAAGGTGACTAATGCAATAGATATACTATTCATAATTTTTGCAAAATCTCGTATTCTTGCTATGATAGAAATAAATTCATATACATATTCTGAAAAAACATATTCTATCGTTATGGACGTTTACAATATTGATTATATATACGTAGTTGCAGTGATGTAGTGGTAAATAAATTTGTACCAGGTCGGTCACTGATTTCTTCCCTATTTTTTGATGTTTTTTTATATTCGTTCGAAGTTAAAAAACCATAAGTTTTAACAAATAAATTAATAAGAAAAAACGTTAAAATTAGGTGACAAGTCAAAAAGGTGGCAGGGCGTCGCCCTGGCTCATTTTCAGATACCAGGTCGCCGACCTGGCCCCACTACACCACTGCATAGTTGGCATATTGAATGTTTGAATCGGATTCCTGTTCGAATCTTGTTTGAAATTTATTTCTATCCTACGTACCTTCATTTCTTTTTTCCAATTGCATATATTTATATATTAATGTCATTAAATATGCTACATAATAAATAGTGAATTAAAATTGGTTGTTTCGGTGCAGTCTATAGCATTATTGCAGAGTGGATCGAGTAGGTACCATTTGGCGCATGTGTAGCGATGTACGCGTGCACCGAGGCCACATCGAATATCAAGACTGCTTCGCTCTCACAACTGCCTGTATCTGGCACATGTTCACGGGCGTTCGTCGAGGCGACACGTACGATCCTTTCGCTCCTCAGGCCTTCTAATATCGTAAACAATACAAAAAATACAATCTCAGTAAATACTGTATCAATCTGAAGTAATTTTGTGATATCTGTGACAATCATTTCCGACTTAACAAGTGTTCTTTTCATCACAGTGTATTGATAAATAAGTGCACAGATTGACGAGACTGTATTCGAAAGAAAGTGTTGTGTGTGGAATAATATTGCATTTTAACGATAAATTAATAGCAATACGTACGTATTGCCTTTCTACGGCATCGATAGTGTCAGTGTTTCTAATTTAAAGTTAACACAAATTTCGCAAGATGTGTGAGGATAGAGCTCTTCGTTTAAAGAGAGGTAAATTATGTTCGATTTGTAAACAATGGTTGAAATCAATCAAACCAAAACAAAAACAAAAAAATGATAAAAATCTTACACCCGATTATGTTGTGAATTCATTGTATTTTCACAAATAAATAGTATCATCCGGATTTAAAAAGTTCAAATTAATTGAAACCTTCTAAAATAT
The DNA here is from genome assembly GCA_030503985.1 of Himalopsyche tibetana. Lineage (NCBI taxonomy): Eukaryota > Metazoa > Arthropoda > Insecta > Trichoptera > Rhyacophilidae > Himalopsyche > Himalopsyche tibetana. Next base: position 17,083,840 of record JAPJYX010000010.1, on the reverse strand, counting down.
TTGACGCTTTTACTTCTGCGAATACCAACTAGCATTCAAACTGTCAAGGAGAATGTGCGTATCAATTATATTGTCATACACTTAGTCTGTTAAAGAACAACATTAATATTTAAAGTTCGATATGAATCTCCGATTGTTTCTTTATGCAATCGTGTTATAATGCATTCTATAAAAACCAAATGAAGTGCAATTCGTTTATAAATATAAATGTTTGACAGTGGAGTACTTGTGACCACTACGCTTTTTCAGAATATTTAGTTGTTTCGAATGTTATGTCAAGAGTTTGTTTGGTATGTTTTCTTGTGAAATAACTTTATTATCCGTCTGAAAAAGTACTCTTCTTATTATGAATTTTTACCTCCAAGAGAGGTCGCATAACTTATTCGTTATTGTGCAACTGAAGTGTTCTCCAGATAAGAACCTCCGCTAGATAACGTTGCTATGATAACTAAACATAGTCTGTTAATGTTACAAGATTTAATTTTAAATGCTTTAAATAATCAAAATTACTCGATATAACCAGCCATGCTTTTATTGCCCTCAAAAAATATCCATGCATACCCAACAGTTATCGAACCGAAGATGGCACTTTTAAGTTTTAAATATTATTTATGCTTTTGCGCCGATAATTTTAATTGGTTCGATTAAAATTTAATATGTAAGAAACCAGTTATTTTTACAAATGTAATGCATTTCCATCATGACAGTAAAGTTCACGCCTCTAAAATTATCCAATATTTACTATTTTTAATAATGTTATTATGGCTCTCGACTCATTCTTCTTTTGTATAAAGCATTCTTTCGTATTTCGTATAATATATATAACAAAGACGCCCTGTTAAATTAATTGTATAAATGCATATTTTCTACTTCAAAACATCAATTGTCAGGTTAAAGACTAAAGAGAAATACCTCACGCAGTGATTAATTTTTGAAATTGTTATACAAACATCATATTTCATATTATGGTCTACATATAATACTTGTACTATATTATGGAATTTTCTATTGTTTTAAGGTCCAGGATCTCGTTTAGGAAGAGTCCAACAGGCGCGATTCAGAACCAGAATTCTCAGAAGACTGAGGACTCCGCCTGTCAACCACGACAGTGATTCATCTTCGGGATGTTCTTCAGACGGAGAACAGAATGAAACCATTCCAGTGCCGTCCCCTGTCGCTCCACCGGTGAACCTGAGAACATTTCCAACCGATATACTGATCCAACACAGAGTACCCGAAGACCCGTGGAACAAGACTACCCAATACAACAGAGCGCGTAGAAATGGACTTATAGACATTGCGTTGAGGACTGTTGTACTGATGAGGCACAACCAGCAATTGCAGCTAAGGTTAGCGGCTCTCCAGGCAGAGACAAGAGATTTTATCAAATCAGTTATGAATAATCCTGAAAACCAGAGGCCAAATTCCGATTCTTCTTCAGATTCAGATTATAGATCATCCCCTCCATCTAGCGTTGAAGTAATGAAAGAAGAAGAATCGCCTATGTCTCCTGAACCACTGGCCGAAATTGAGGCTGTGAAATCATAAATCATCCGTCTTTTGAAATTATGATTTAACTAATGAGGCGTACCAGCTACTACAGCGAAACGAGTGGCTAATTTTGGAATTAGCAAGTTAGTAAGCCAGTTAGATTAGTGTTGCTTATCTTATCTAGCTTGGTGTGACTTTTACATATTTAGCTTCCTACTGTACAACTGAGTCTAATTTCAAAAACATGGGCTATTTACTGATGTCGTTTATTACAATGTCTATAAGCGTCGTGTGAATCCAGTTAAGTTAACAAAATAAGATTCAATCTAAAGAAAGAAGTATGCTTATTTGTATTCACTAATCAGTTAACGGAATGTGATAAAATTAAAATGAGTTAACAATACATGTTCTTTCCTCAAAATTCCTAGTGTTCGTTAAACTTTCATTTATCGATTGTGAAACAAAATGTAATCATAGCTTTTCTTATAGGGAAAATAGTAAAAAAAATATTTTTTTACTGATACATGGCACTCTTTTGAACTCGTTTGCATAACTTAAGACTGCCTTTTTTGAGAATAATAATGTGCTCAGTGGCGGATTACCCTATAAGCGAAAAAGGCGCGGGCTTGGGGCCTCCGAATCTTAGGGGGCTCAAAAATGGCTTATATTATATAGTCTATATACTTTTTGTTCAGATTTTTATTATTTAACAAGGAATTTTATGACGTTTTTATGTTGTCCGAAAAACAGGGCCTCCAAATTTATTTATTGCGCCTGGGGCCTCCCATGTGCAAAATCCGCTACTGAATGTGCTGGCTTCGATAAGTAATTTAAATGTCCGATCCGCGTAAGTTTATCATGATTTGTTCGCTGATTATTAAGTTTACAATATAAATAATATGCTCTCAGACTAAAACATGTTATTTTAGGATCTCGTTTATAATTTTAAGTTGTCGCTATCAATATAATAGTCATTTTTGTAGCCTTTTAGCTTGTAAAGCCTTACATGTTTAGTGATGTGTTTAATAAAATGCTTTTTATAAACATTTTTAACATACATAAAATGGTATGTAGTCAAAATTATAACATGAACACCACTTTATTGGTGTGTTTAGCAATTTTTTTATATCTACGTTTCATCTTGAATGTAAAATAAAAATGATCTTAGTGTGCCTAGAATTTTTTAAATGAAGCAATTTAATTAATATCTCGTAATATTCGATATCAAATTAGCTTAAAATTAGTATGTAGTCTGTTTACTGATGTGTAAAACACAAGTATTATTTGTTTAGCGTATTTTTATGTACAATAATTTGTAAGTTTATATTTAATTATTTTCGAACTGTAAGAAAAATTAACAGTTATAAAAAAATACCAAATTTTTTCTAATAAGACAATCTAGTTTTACAGAAATGTATACTACTTACTTATCGTAAAAATAACATTCTAAATCATTATATTATATAAAATGTGCATTTATATTTATGTAAATGGAATTAAAATTAAAAGTAACTTAAATAATTTATAATAATTAATGTTGCGCAATGTGTAGTTTCGTTAAAACTAAAGTATACATTATAAATGTCCATGCGATGGTTATTTGTGAAGAAAAGAACTGTTAATTTAGGCCCCTCGGGGCACCATTGGTAATTTTTCTTTAATTACTGATTATTCGGTGTTTAATAAAAATATCTGATCTTTAATAAATATCTATTGAAATTATACAATATGTATGTGATTTTATTTAATTACCATTCCTTTAACCCATTCAATTACTCTAATTTATTCCGTTTTATTAATTTTCAAATGTTTCCCAAGATAAACGACAATCGCTTAAAAAATATTTTTTAATTTATTCTATTTTGTTTAAAAAAAATACTGCTTGGGCACGCCACACGATCGAGAAATAATATTTGAAGATTTATAGCAGGGGTTCTTTACCCCGTGCGCCCGCGAAGCCTTTTTTATGCGTTTGGCAAAGTTTCAAATACAATTAAAAAACATTATATTTTTTCATAAAATTATTTTTAATAGATTTATTGAATTCGCAAAAATATAACCATATCCATGTTATTTGAAAGAAGCTAAGGGAACAATAATAAAATTAATATATAAATATATACTACTTTTTAATACTACGTATGTAAATCTGTTTTTTTTTTAATCCAGCCTGCGCCCGCTTCTTTTATCCTATGCCTCAAGTGTGCCCGTCACCGCAATAGGTTAAGAACCCCTGATTTATAGTAATACATAATAGAGATGCGGGGCTAGAACAACATTAGTAGTTCATAATGTAGACTAGAGCAGCGGTTGGCAAACTTTTTGGGTTCACGGACCACTAAATTCACAATTTTAATCCAGCGGACCACTAACTGGACTTTGTGCTACATAATTTATATTGAAATAAAAGTGATCAAATGCGTCTCAAAATGCACCTAGTTCATAAAATAAAACTATTAATTATAATTAAATTATACAATCTTTATTAATTTTTAATGTGATATTTGAAATGATATTTTTTTTATTTGGCTCCAATGATGTAACTGCAAGACGGAGAATTAAACGTATTTCAAGTCGAGATCGATACCGCGTTTTGATTGCTGTGACAGATGAAAAGGCCTATTCGCATTAATATGTTGTGGAGAATTGAATTAGAATTTTCATCACAAGGATTATAAAATTTAAATAATGTCAGATTTCTCTGCGGACCATCAAAATTTTCTCGCGAACCACACTTTGCCGACCGCTGGATTAGAGCATATGCATGGAAAGAGAGAATCGCACACATTTTTTGCGTACCTTCGAGTGCAAATCTATAAATCAATTGAAAAATTAATATATGAAGGTGTATCTACTGGGATTCGAATATGTGTACACAGCAACTGTAGATGGCGATATTTACCACTCGGTTACAGACACATTAATGTGATATATTTTAGTTATATATAAATCTAAAAGTTTATCTGAAAACATACTTATCATATCGAAATATATTAATGGATCTTATCTGGATTGGAAATCTATCAATTGAATTGAATTTGAAGTAAAGCTTGTTTTATGAAATCTAATAACGATCATTAATATCATTTGCGTTTATTGATATTCTTCTTACATTGGTATGAATATCAGTAGTATTTTTTTCCATCGACGTATTCATTAATCTTAAAACAGTACAAACAGAGCAATTGTCTTACTGGTAGTTCTATGTTAAATCAGGGGTATGCTGGAGGGGGCTCGGCGGGGTTCGCGCGAGCCCCTTGTTAATATTTACTAAGGCCGGAGAGCACCTTGTTAATTTAAGAGAGAACAATATTCTCAGATCAAATGAGTTAATAACTTTAATTTCTAAATTATATTTTATCTAGGAAGGTTTAGTATACAAAGTATTACATTTTTGGCCATTTACATTGATAAGTTTACGGTAAATTGCATATTGTTAGAAACTATCCATAGGATGTACTCAGCGGAACTGAGGGATGCTGGCATGTCATGGGAGGAAGCAAAGCTATTGGCGGGAGACAGGGAAACAGGGAGGTGCCGCGTGGCGGCCATATGCTCCACATAGGGAGCGAACATGGCCAAAGAAGATAATTTATCTTGTTTATTTGATTAAAATTTTTATTATTAGTATATAAGGTAACAATCGACTGCTTATTTAAGTATTGCATACAATTCCACCGGAGAGATTAAGAAACTCTGCTTCCCCTAAACACCAAGAATTGCTTTGATAAAAAGCGAGCCCCTTGTTAACGTATTGGCAGCCATCCGCTGGTACATTTTTAGCCATTAACATTGATTAGTTTATGGTAAACTGCATATTACAGGTAGTGGTAAATAAATAGGTACCAGGTCAGTCATTGATTTCTTTCCTATGTTTTTTTTTACATCCTTCCGAAGTTAAAAAGATCACAAGTTTTAACAATTAAATCAATAAAAAAAACGCGCATTTTTTTTTATTAGGTATTTCTTCGCGTTACAACGTTACATGTGTACATTTATTTTTATTATTTTTGTAAAATCCACCGGGTAGAGGAATTTTGACATAATGCTTTTAAATTTTATGAACAATATTTTGAATATATGTATGTACTTGAAAATTAAGTTACAAGTCAAAAAGGTGGCAGGGCTCATTTTAAGGTGCCAGGTCGCCGACCTGGTCCCACTACACCACTGATTATAGGTGTATTAAGAAACAATCGTTTGCTTATTTAAATATTGCATATATTTGCATATCAGTGATACATTTTTGATATTAAGCGAGCCCCTTGTTAACGTATTGGCGGCCCACTGCTGTGTTAAATATATCCATTTATTTATTCTGTGGCTTAAAATATGGGTTAAAGGATTGAATTTTTCAACAATAAAATAGGTTCTGATGAAATACTCAAGAAGGATTCTAAATGCCGCCTTTAGGGGCAGACATAATACAAAATACGTAATCTTATAATATACCTATTTCGAAGAATAATTTTGGTGGCTATCAATTGATAAATTGGTTTTTTATCCACAAGGAAAACTTATTTAAAATGAGTTGTATGTAGTTTCAACTGGTTTTGATCAAGTGGGTATCAATTTTTTTATCGGGGGATAAAATCAATCTGTTAAAAATGTGTACCAATTCTCAAAAGGACTACAGTAAGCTAGCTTTTATTTATATTATAGTTAGGGTTGCCAGATTTCTTGCAAGTCAATTCGGGACATTTGTCCGATTTGCTGACTTTCGAATCCAAAAACCCAGGAATTTACCGATTTGCCCAAAATACCAGCGTGACTTGTTTTGTTTTTTAGCTCTTCCGAGACTTTCGAATCCAAAAATTAGTTAGTTTAATAGTTTTCTCTAAATCTCCGGGTCAATTTAGTACTCATCCGGGATACGGAACAGCGATTCCAATTCAGGGACACCTGGCAACCCTAATTATAGTTACGATGTTAGCTCTGTTCTGCGTACTTCTGACGGTTTGCTGACGGATTGCAAACCGTTTTCGAATTAGAATCTAAAAGCATCGAACTAGATTATAGTTCTAAAACAGTTTGCAAGCCATCAGAAGTACGCAGAGTGCTGTTGATTTAATATATTTAATCATGCAAAACTCATACATCCAGATAATAACCGAGAAAATTCATATTTCAATTTTTGAAAAATTAAATTTAATACATAATAACTTTTATAGTGATTTAACTTTGTTTAAAATAACAACTCACTCGACATCTCGAGCCTTGCCATAACATCAGCTGTTTTAGTGACATTTAAACATCAAACTTTAAAGGTTCACCTAGTGTTAGCTATTGGAACTAAAATTTTACGACATTGGTCAACGTCGTAGGCTTCCATGCCGTAGTTCACGGGTTCGAATCCCGATACAAACGGATTTTTTTTCTATTAATCATTCACATTGTTGAAAAAGCTCACTCCCGCGAAAAGTAAAACTGGTAAAAATAACAAAAACAATAATTCTATAAATTCCTGCTCTAACTAAAAGATGTATAAGCTCTTTTAAGTTTTAATAAACAATTGTTAGTTTTTTTCCCCATTTTCACTAGTCCTCGTTCTTGTCCCCAAATTATAAAATATATTATTTAATATATTGCTTAGAATTTATTTAAATTACAATAAAACAACAATAGCAACATTTTATCGACAGAATGAGATGCTTTAGGTGTGTTTTTTTTGCAAAATTCATATGAATGCAGTAATCTCAGTACAGTGGAACCTCCAATTACAGTACCCCGAATTACGCGCTGGCTTGAAATATTCGCCGCCAAATCCCCCAATTGCACTGTCGAATTCCATTGTCGTTGCTACGAGACGGTCGACTGTGCGGCGCATAAGTCAAGTGTTGGCTATCGTCTGTGTATTCAACATGTGCCAGGATATACACGTATAGCCGGGCGAATGTATGTGTTGGATTAGTTAGGATAGTTTATCTATTTCATTCATTGGCCTGGTCAATGTTTGTATATCAGTGGTTTTCATGTTACTGTGCCTCCCTTTGAAGAAAAAAATATCTTCGCGCCTCCCCATCCTTTATTTCACAAAATAATAAAGACACGTTTTAAAGAGTAAATAAATATTTTGGATGGTTCGCGCCTCCCTTAGCAATACTCCACGCCTCCCAGGTTGGAAATCGCTGATGTAAATATATAGCTGGCTCACAATTAAGTTAGTAGATGTAATCTGTGGTGTAGTAAGTGGGGCCAGGTCGGCGACCTGAAAATGAGTAAGGAGCCCTGCCACCCTTTTGACTTGTAACTTAATTTTTAAATACATACATTTATTTAAAATCGTTTTTTTATGAATTTAATTGTTAAAACTTTGGTTTTTAACTTCGGACAGATATAAAAAAAGAAAAAAGGAAAAAAATCAATGACCGACCTGGTATCTATTTATTTACCACTACACCACTGGATGTAAGATAGTGTATATAGATAAGAATACGTTAAGGAGCCTCTAAGGTTTTTTTGTGTTTTTTTATATTTTTTTACTCTTATTCGCTTCCTTTCCTTTACAGATAACTTAGGCTATTTTTGGTGTTTTTTTAAACATTTTAACCCCACCTTAGTAACCGTTAATGGCATATTTTATCTTTACAGGATTACAAGCCCACAGGCACATTCAGAAGAGATACCAGCAAATGACCTACCTCTCGGGAAGGAAGGCCACATCGACAACATCATCAACGAACCATCAGTTAGCTGAGGCTCACGTTGTTTGGTATGAAATCGTACCATATTAATGATTTTTAAAAGAAAATGTAATTATGTATTGGGGTAAATTTTTTTTATCAAAAGTGCCCTTTTCCAATAAAAGTATAAAAAAATAATTATCAACTAATGTCCAAAATAGACAATTACCCAGAAATCCTACTTTCCTTACTTTTTTTAAAAAATATTTGTGTTTTTAAAGAGTTAGATTCATTGAATATAACAGTTTTGTGGAAGTCCGCTGTTTAAAATTGGTTGACTGGTTTCGTGGTTATTTTATTACTTACCTTTGTATTTTTTTGATATATTATTAAACAACTGAATGAAAATATAAATAAAGGCAGCGTTATTTGTTATATTACTCTGCAACAATAGACAAAAGCTGGACATGGTTTAACCACCTTAAAAATTTTCAAATACTTCAGTCTTTCTTCTTGAATGACTGTAAACAAGAAGTAAGATTAAAGGTAAATACGCTTTACAACATGCTACCCATTTTCTACCCGAAAATTGACAAATTCCACAAAAAGCAATGCAATTCCTATACTTAATTTTTAATGGGACAATATAAAAAAAAACAAGTTTAGGAACCTAAGGAATCGATAATTCATACGAATTACTAAATATTATAAGGAAAATTCGTAGACATATTTCAAATTTGCTCAATTATGGATAAGAAATTCAATTCGACATCTTTACTTCATACGGATATCTTATTCGTTTTTCGCGTAAATTATCGCTTTCCCTGATTTCCGTGTATGACATTTTGGCAATTTCCTACAGAACTGCGTTGTAGAAAATGTAGCATATTAGAAGTAAACGTACGTCATATTTTTGTCCCATTACAATCACTATTATGCGTATATAGCTAGTGGGCAGAATTAACCAGGCATAAAAATACTGGAAGAATATTTTCGGTTCTTGACATAGATCAGTTTATTAAAATAACCAAAGTATCATCTATGTTTACCTATGGTGATAGAGGTTATGTTTACGTCAGAGACTAGCGGGAATAGTTTGACAGGAGTAGCACGATTAGTGCGAACAGTTTATGGTGCGACAAACACGCTATTACATTTGTACCAACTTAAAAAATATTATTGCCTATGGTTGATTATTTCAGACCATTAAAAATAAGTACCATGCATGCCAGAATAAGCCTGCTGAAGTCACGAATATTTGGTTAAAAAATATGTAGTTTCTGTTACGTAGTCGTATTTATTTCGTAATTACTATAATTTTGTTAATAATTTCAATTATGAATGGATATAAAGAGAATGTTTTTTATAACGCGAATAACTTGTCAGGGTTTTTTTAAGATTAGAAGTCAGCCTCACGCTAATATTATATTCATTGCTTTCTTACAATTATTTTAGAGGCTGGCAGCATTATTATTTTATTTTCTAGTTACGCCAACCTAATAATCATGATAGTTTGACAAGCAATTTTGACAGATGGCTTCGTCTATTGTAAATAATAAATACCAAGTTGTTTTTGATTGAATGTTAAGTCCAGTTTCTGGGAAAGGATAGTTACACGCTTTGCCATTAGATCTCTTTAAATATCTCTAAGGTAATGTAGATGACAATGTGGCGATATAAAAGATCCCTAACTCCAAATATATTTTCAAATCGCTAGCTATAAGGTCGTGACTATTTAATGGAAACTGACACATCATCGAAAATAAAATATAACGTATTTCTCTCAACGGTTTGTCAAATATATTTATGATACAAAAACATCTTTATTTTCAGGATGTCTTGGTTTAGTGATTTGGCTGACAAAGCTGAAACATTATTGAATAAAATTGACCAAAATGCTGCTGCTGTTCTTCAAGAGAAAGAGAAAAAACATCATTTGAATCTGACTATTTATGATCAGAAAACTGTCCAAGATGTCGTTCAAGGAAATATTTCACCACTAAAAATTTCCAAATCGCAATCTGAGAGTAATCTGGAAACAAAATCATCATCACCGTTTAAAGCTAAATCAATGAAAAGGAGTAACAAAAGTTTACCAAAGAAATCTGATTTGAATATAAATTTAACTCCAAAAACGACAAGGCCTAATTTCTTTTTAAATGATGTAGACTCGAATGATTCCCAGATTTTTATATCTAAAGAAGATTCAGTTTTAGAATCAGTATTAATCGGTATGTGTTTTATCAAATTCAATTTTATTGACTATATCAACATACGTTGAGTAAATGAATAGAACTGATAGATACCTAAGAAGTTAGCTAATTCAAAATTCAATATTTTCTAAGGCCTCTTACACACTGGCAACTAGTCTCTGTCAACCACGAGGCAATACTATTTTTTATGTATTAAAGTAGAGTTCGTCGGAGTTTACTTAATTGACTTCCTTGCCATTTATTTTCTACTACTTTTAATATTAAATTTTACTATTTTTTTTTCTTCATTGTAAAAGTTTTTAATTTATAATTTGTCAACCTTGTGCAATGTTATAAATGCTATGTTCACACCTAAGAATGCACTCTCAGTTGGCATGCCACTGATATAACATTTTAGTATTTTACTGACTAATTATGTATGTATTTTTTCTTTTCTTTGTAGACTTTACTTTTTGTAATTAAAATCCAGTCGTTTGGTTATTTTGACTAGGTCACTAGTAACATTTCAATTCCTGTAGTTTTGCATATTAATCACGACCAATTGGAGAATTTTTATTTTTAGTGTCTTTTTTTCGGCTTTATAAATCTTACTTATATATAAAGATGGCAATTCATTTTCGTCATCGAACTTAAAAATGAGATGCTTACAGTTTTATAGGAAAAAAATAATTCATTGATATACATTTTTAATTAATATTTGATTAGAAATTATAAAGTTTTTGCTTAGTTATCTTAAACCATGTAAATTTTCCAGAACATGAAGCGCAATCAATTCCTGTGGAGGTCACAGCTGATGCTATGCTTGACAAATCTGAAAATCATTCCCATGAAGTTAATGTAGAAAATGAATTCGATCATGATGAATCGCTTGATGTCTCTAACAATTTTGTGGACATGGAAAACCAATTACTAAGAAACGAAATATCTGTTGTAAATAATGAAGTCTCCTTACTTTTGTCTAAAGCAAAAAATGCTGAAAAAAGTGAGTGCAAATATATATTTATAAGCATCATTTTAGATATTAAAACGTTACTTTGAATTCTATATTCTTTTTATCAATGAATGAAATCTTCTTTTTGTATTTCCTTTATATTTATTTCTTGTTTTTTCCTTGAATTAATAATTAATATTTATGAAAATTATCAATTACTAAGTTACTGAAGATACTCAAGTCCGATTACTCCATGTTGAAAAAATTCACTCCGAGGCTTTGAAGGATAAATCTCTTCTTGAACAAAAGGTATTTGCATATGAGAAACGATTAAAAGAATTTCAATCTGAGCCTTTTGAAGAGAAATCTGAGTTGGATGAAAATTTAGAAACACTAGAATCAGAAAAGAGAAATCTTCAAGAAAAGTAAGTAAATCAATTTTTATTGACTACTTGGAAGGCATTATCTTTTTCAGAGCTAGCATAACTACTGATTCTGATATTGCCATTGTATCTTTTCACTATACACTAATCAAAGATATTTTAATTTAATTCATACTAATCGACCCTGGTTAAGGGTGAAGGTAGAGGTTTACTTTATGTGACTCCTATTAATGAATGAAATTTTAAAAGTAAAACTTTTACAAATATTCGTGAAATTTATGAAATCTAATATTTTTAAAAATTTGGTTTTGGTACTCATTATAGTGCTTTTATTCAACTCTTTAATGCACCTACATAAAATTCTCATAAGAAAAACTCTCCGGAGGCTCTGGAGTCGAAGGATTTACACAATATTACAGGAGTGCCAAAAAATATTTATTGGTAAACTTTGTAATATATTTGTAATAAAACTCATTTCTCTAACTTTTTATCTTTTTTACATGCTCAATTCTGCATATGTAGATGATATAACCGAAAAATTATAAAATAATGTTTGAATAAAATTATAATGTTGGTAAATGGTAAAAATTTACATGTTTTATACCTCCGGGGTACAGATATATGTTTGCATTTCATAATTATTCAATGCGATTGATTAAAATTTGTAATATATTTCGATTCGCAGGGTTAAAGAGCTTGAATTATCACTGATATCTAATGAATCAGTGAAAAATGAACTAGCCAATAATTTACATGCGTCTGATAAGGCTCGAATGGAACTAGAGGATAAATTAGAAAAGGCAAAATCAGAAACGGCAAATGTTTTGGCAGAATGGAAAAACTATAAAGTTCGTGCCAATAATACTCTCTTGATGAAAGAGAAAATCATTGAAGAGCTTGGAGAAAACGGAAGAAGTGTTTTAACAGACGGAGAAAACACTATCAACACACAAATAAATCAATTAAAGTGAGTTTATGTTCTGTTTCTATATATTTATATGAAGAAAAAAAATCATAACATAATCACTATTAAAATGTTGTCGATTCTCGATGGAAAGGCATTATATAACTGAACAGTCGAAAATGCTGGCGATGAGCAAAACCCGTTCTGGTAATTGCATAAAGTTTTGTAAATTAAGTAGTGCAATAAATTCTTGTTCTATTTTTATTAAATCAATAACATTATTTGTAGTTTTTTAAACCTTTCTGTGTTTTTCTTGTGACATAGACAGGAACGTCTCGAGTTAGTTGAAGAGTCGTCAAAATATCAATCTCAGTGTGAATTAAAAACGAAAGAAATTGAGCAGTTGGAGACCAGATTACGTTCAACAGAACACCAGATTTATGTTCTGAGAGAAGCGATAAGGCAAGAAAAAGCAGCCAAAGAAATGACTGAACATACTGTCAACAGTCTGGGCAAGGTACAGCTCTGAATTATACGCTCATTTTTATTAAATAAAAAAAACATTATTTCTTTGCATAAAATTCATCAAAAATGTAGTGGTCTTGTCCTGTCTTAATAAAGTTGTAAATGTAACTGGTATGTGCAATCAATATATGTGATCTTATGATTTTTAATATTTTAGGAAATGAAAGCTTTACAAATGGAAACAACAAAACAAATCTCTTCTCTCCGTGCAAAGGTTCGAGAAAATCCACCTCAAGAAAATGATCGACTTTTACGGTATATTTTATTCGGCAGTATATGGCTTCTTGATAAAATTTAAAACTTTATCTTATTAAAATTGTTATCCTGTTTTTTCTCATTCAGGAGTACAAGTAGTAAGAGTTCACTTAACGTCTCTGAGTCGGGAGAAGAAAGATTCCGATCACTAACCCAAGCACTGGTAGCCAAACAGGCTGCATTAGAAAGTGTAACATCAGACAGAAATGCTCTTCGACTTCAACTTGAGAAGACCGAGGTATAATAGAAACTTTTAACTGTTTATCTGTTTCGCTGGTAAACAGTGGTTCTGATAATTTAAATAACTAATTAATACAATATAATAACTACTGCGTCCAGATCTTGGGTTTTCCATAGGTTACAATCTTATTTGTGGTGTTTGGCTGACATATTTTCAAGTTTTCTGCTAATAAATATTAACTATTATAACTTCTTGACTTATACTATACCTTACTTAAGCGATTGTCTGTAAATATTTTTATTTTTAATTTACATTCTATCACTCACATGTAAGGACTACACAGTAACGGATTGCAAGCAACGTTCCCCCTAAGCTGCGCGCGTGCGCGGCCGCGCAGCAGTTAGGAAGCCCCCGCGCACTCATTCCGGGTTGGCGCGCACTGCAAGACAGTTGCTCAATTAATATTTGATCGGTCCGCGCAGCCTTTGAAATTTCCGCGCAGCTTACCCTTCAGAACGTTGATTGCAAGCATATTTTTTATAACAGCAAGGCAAAGGTTGACAACCTTAAATATTTCTGGTAGAAAATAATTTTACTCATTTGTTTCAGAATAAATACAGATCTGACCTTGTCAATATGAAAAATAATCAACCCCGCATAATCAACCTCAATGACACAGATGATGGTAAAATATTTTATATCAGCCGTATTAATAATGTGTTCATTAAGAGATGGTATAATTTTGTCTTTACGTTTTAGTAAAATCTCGATTTCCGTTGATGGCAGAATCTCCCTGGGACTCGAATTTATCACGAGGAGTAAAAAAAGCCTATTCAACCCTGGACAGTTTTAGTGTACGAGTAGGAGTGTTTTTAAGGCGGAATCCAATAGCAAGAATATTTATTATAACATACATGGTATGTCTGCGTTCTATTAATATAAACAAATATTATTGAATAAACTATAGCAGGGTTTCCCAAACTTATTGTGCAATGGAACACTTCGCATATCTGGAAATTTTACCGGAACACAGTTTTTTTTAAGGTCGAATAGTTCGTAATTGTTAAAATGTTAAAAAATGTATATGTTATTAAATCACTTATTATTTTTAAAACATGTTACATAAAAATATGAGTAAACGAAGCTTTTAATGATATGATGATTAAAATCTCCATCTGTATTTAGATATTTGATGTTTTAAACATCAATGGAGATTTAATATCACTCGATTTTTAGTATAAAATAGAATATATTTAAATGTGTTGCATAGTATATTACCATTCCAAATTTTCACGGAACACCTATTTATGTCTCACGGAACACCAGTGTTCCGCGGAACATAGTTTGGGAAGTCCCGAACTATAGCATAAACATATTTGCTTCTAATGAACTATTGTAGCACTAGAGATTTTCGATAACTGATTCTTCGTTAAAAATACCTAGACTTTGATTCCAAAACCCAGCTTTTGGATATGAAAAATTACTAATTCAGTAGATACCTCAATGTAACAGACTTACGTGAGTGAGAAGGTGTAGGTTAAAACCGAAAGTTTGTTACAAAAAAATAGGTTTTCCGAGCCACTTTCATATCCTTTATAAAATTAATGTTGGCACCTACATCACATATTAACGCGATATTATTTATTTTATCTTGTTTTTTTTTTATGTCTGTATTAGTTTGCTGTATGTTATATTGCTCACATATTATGTATATGTACGAAACAGACACTACAGACTGAAATTTTGTCCGTTGTATCGAGGTTCCACTGTACTTATATTTTAACCAATGTAATATTTCCATTGATTTCAGATAATACTTCATCTATGGGTATTTGTTGTTCTTTTCACATACACACCAGAAGTCCACCAAAAATAATGGAATCAGGCGAGGAATAACATCAGTTAAAAGTGTCTCAAAATTAATAGTCATAATATCCATCATTCAATTTGAAATATACCTACAGTTGGATAAATACGACTATTAAAAATGGTATAATCGATATCGTTTTTTTTATGATGCTATATTGTATATTACAGAAACAATATTATTTATGTTGCCATAATTTTAATTAATGCAATGCAATGCATTGCAACACTGTTATTCATTTCATGATTGCTGACTAAATGTTTGTGGTAACACATGCTAATATTAACAGCTTAACGACCGTGGACGCGTATTTGAGTCTTTGAAAAACAAAGGTTGCTGGCTGAATTTTGTAAAGATATCTCAATTTGCTTACAAATTATATTGAATTTAGTAAAATTATAATGTTTGCGAATTTTTCGCAAAATTTTATTTCGCCAGGTGAAATTTTGTAAAAAAAAAACGTGCGGTCGTTAAGCTGTTAAGTACTATCATAATTTGTAAATTAAATAGAGTAAACATTTGCTTTAATATATTTATGAAATGATATATACTTACGGAAAGGCAAATAAGTTCCCAAGCACACACGATTTCGATGTTCATTTCTTGTTTATTGAATTTAATTTGAAAAAATGCTTAGAGATATCACAAAGCAGATTCATAAGTGCAAATTTATTTATAATATACAATTCAATTTCATAGTAAACATCACAAATTTACCTTATTATTGTACATTTGAAATTTCAAGTTTGCACTGATAATTTGGCTCTGTGATGTTTCTTAGTACATTTTCGGTGTGTTATATAAGTTGACGCTCTGTAGTGGTATTGCTGCGTGAATACCACCTATTTTAAACGGTCTGAAATACCCAACACAATAACGTTTTGAGTATACAGACTGTCCGTGTTCACACAATCACGTGTTCAGTATTTCAGACCATCCAAAATAAGTGCTGAATAATCAATTGAAAAAATTCTGTTCGTACTTGGACTCAAACACATGAGATCCAGAACGGAAGCCAACAAAACTAACCACTGCGCCATAAACCCGATGAAAGTTCCCTCCTACCCCTCCGTTCCTTCAATAACTGGGCGTAGTGAGAGGGATTATTAGTTAACCACAAGTCCTGTTCTAGCCTTATCTTTCTATCCCTACTACTCTCTTTGAAAAAAAGAACTGTTGAGCGATTGAGTAACAAACAGTTCTCGTAGAAAAACTTCTGTTGAGATACCTCCATTAGGAGGGCTTATGCTCCACGTTTGGAGCGGGCATGGATTAAAAAATAAAAAAAAACATTTATCATTCTTTATAACATGGCAGAAGTTTTAGTTGTTTTATATATTTTTTTTAACAATTAGTATGTTTATGATAATGATATTTGACAAAGCAAAGATGGGCTTTCTTCTTATTGCTTTGGCTACTGTGTCATTTACACCAGTGCTTCCCAGATCGCGGTGGATCCAGCGGAATCTCTCCGGGGGCCGCTGCAGAACATGTTTTTTATTAAAGAGGGCTGCGCATTTTTTTTTCAGATTTAGGGGGCCATGGAATGAAAATGGTTGGGAAGCACTGATTTACACCATGTTTCGTTATAAGCAGTTTTTTACTATTTTCATCATTCAAAACAATAAATTACTATCGTAAAAGTATTTATTATTGCAACACTAAATGCATTCGCGCATTTAAATGAAGATCCTGTTTACACACTTGGGAGGGGGGGGGAAGTTAAAAGGTCGTTGAAATGTCACTGTATGTTCCTATGCGTGAACTAAGTTGTTTTTATTTATATTATACATAAAAGTAATTCATTGAACCTTCATCTGCTAAAATTGTGGTTTTTTATTTGAAAAAATATTTGTTTTACCTTATGATGTCCATTTGACCAAGGATTAACATAAAAACAATTGCAATTTTGTTTTACGAAATATAATTATGTTATTTTAAGGACCAATAACTAGACTGTTTTATTTCAATTCATGTTTACTAATAGATTTCAATAAATTATATGTTCAGTAAACAAATTTTAAAGAGAAGTTGTTTTTTACTAGAATCTAAAGACGTATGCCTTTGTTAATTTTCATCATGTTTGTATGCTGGCTGGGTAATTATTTACTTTCCCTTTCTATATGTAATGTTTCAATGTAAATAAATTTTGTTTTTTTACAAATATGCTTTTTTATTTTTGAAAAGTACTTAACTCACTAATACACAATAACAAAATAAATAAGAAATTAATAATTGGGGGCTCAAGGTGAAATAGGAAGAGAGAGAAAAATATCTTATGTCTACAATTTGCTGCCTTGATTGCAGAAAATTTCCATGCTGCATTTTCTAAAGATTGGGCTTAAAGTTTCTTTTATTTATTGAAAGATATGACAGGTAACCACAGTTCAATAATATGTAACATATGTATCATATTGAATTAATCAAAATTTCTTTCTAATAGATTCTAATAAATGTTTTGAGGCAAAAACAAAATACATGACTGTTAATCTACAGCAAGAATTGGCCATCGTAGACTACACATTCAATACAGTTTACATTTTTGTCCACCTTGATTCTCTTGTAAACCGAAAAAATAAGAACTGAGAGTAAATTAGCAAGATAATGATGCCAGCGAGCAGGTAGACACTTGATGTTGTTGTTTATGGATTACAAGGACATTTGTAAAGCCTGTGCT
This sequence comes from Himalopsyche tibetana, assembly GCA_030503985.1. NCBI lineage: Eukaryota > Metazoa > Arthropoda > Insecta > Trichoptera > Rhyacophilidae > Himalopsyche > Himalopsyche tibetana. The sequence continues at coordinate 17,065,790 of JAPJYX010000010.1, read as the reverse complement.
CACATATACATCGAAAACCTATACATAAACATTATGAAAAGAGCTATGCCGAGCTAAAAAAAATTAAGAGATTCCATTCTATTTTTACGAAAAATAAAACAAATAAATTTAACTTATGGGGTCTACAAAAACGAAACACATTGATTATACGATAAAATGTGTTACATAACAATTATCCTATCATTGACCAATGGGTTAAAAATCTGGAAATTTTACACCATAATATTAGGAATTATGAAAATATTTGAGCTTTTTACTCTGTTTTCCCTCTGACCGCCTTATATTTTGTAGTTTTTTAATCACTAGAACGCCAACCACTCATAGGTGCGTTGCACGTTTGACTCCATACGCCAGCTACGAGCCAGTGCATCGCCATGTTTAATCGTAAAAAATATACATAATACGAAGAATGCACAGAAATGATGAATGAAAAAATAGCTATAGAAAATGCACGAGCAGAGGATAGAGACGTGTATGGGAGTTGCTTAAAATTTATCTCAGGTTAAGATCAGGTTTTAATTTATATTTAAGTACAAAACTGTATATATCATAGTTACGCCACTAAAATGAAAATAAAATTACCTACTTCCGCAAAATTGTTTTCATAAATTTATAATGATGAATATAGTAAATTAGCATGCTTTAATAAAAGAAAGAATATTACGATTCAATTCAAAGAAGTACCTGAAATGTAATAATTTATTTTTCTATGTTATTCAATACCAGTATGAACCAGAATTGGCGCGAACGTGATAAATACCTATTACTGTTTACATGTGAAGTTAGGTGGGTGTGGCATATTGTATGAATAACTGACAGTTTATCCAACCACATATAACAAATATTCGAATCAGCCGGGTCGTAAACTAAAATTCTTTGAAAGAATTGTCTTAAAAATATAGTAAAACATCTTAATATGACCTAACTTTACGATACCTACGTTCACCATTAGTTAAGAATTTGTTTTAGCATGCTAAGAGCGTAATTTGTCAAGTAACTTTTCATATTATTCATCGCCATGATGGTCAACCTGTCTGATGACGACTTGTGGGTTGGGATCTCGGTAGAAACGTCGTTGCTGCGATAATTTGTTATTTTTCTATGAAAACGTTTGAAATTTGTTAAGTGGGTGTGCCGTGTAAATTGAATTTACTAACAGCATTACAGCGATTCGGTTAGTGAACACGTATTTATTACAATATTAATCTTGGACAATCCAATTTAACGGCGAGATACTGTTATTATTTTGTTTCAGTAAAAGAAAACTTTGAATTCGTCACCATATTTCGTAAAATAGCTCTCTTAGAATTATAATGACAGGTCAACTGTATTCTAATTTTTGCTATTGCTTTTTTCAGATTAGATAATTATCCAGATATCTCAAAATGCCTGTCCTACATTCCTGCTGGTCCCCATGCATTTGGGCAAACGATGTCAAAACTGGCAGTAGGGCTGTCGCAGTATACACTGGAGCGATGTGTATTGTTTTAATAACATTAATTTGCTACATGCTTAATGGAGGTGATTCTACACAGATCTACAGTCCTTTATTTGAAACCGATATACGAGGCTGTAAGTGGAATATTAAATCAACTTTTTTTAGTTTTAAATCATGTTTTGGAAGGCTGAGTTCATTGGTAGATGAAGATATATCACCTTTTTACTATGTTTATTTGTGTAAATAAAACGGTATTAGTAATTTTTTAATTTTAAGACAAACTAGTTCAAAGTTTTTATATTTTAGCTTTTAAGAGTTTCTAATTATTGATATGATATTTTGATGTAGTTGTTAACATCTATATTACAATGCACATTTAATATGTATGTATTCCATATGTATGCACTAGACTTAACGGATAGTATAATTTAAACGAAAAGTCTATGGATAATGGATTTCTGTCCAAAGGCATGAGTGTCGTCTGACGTCCTTTTTCCCTTCCACCCATCCGATACTAAAAACGGGTGTAGTGATAAGTTAACCACTAGTCCTGTCCTAGTCCCACAGTTCTGGTAGAATCAACTTACGTTGAGATTCCTTCATTAGGAGGCCATATGATCTACATTGGGAGCGGACATAGTTAAAAAAAAAATAATGGAATCAAATACATTTCTATTTTTTTTTTGCCTTATTATGAGAGTTCTACTAAGCAAATATGTACATATTTTATCTTATTTGTGAAAGAAGTGATTCAAGTCTTACCTTTCTTGTATTGAAAGTACACCATCAATGAAATACAAACTTTTAATTTTCGAATTGTAGTGCAGTATGCCATTAACCAGATGAATTTACTAACATGTTTTTCTTTATTTTTCAGCTATGCAAGTCTACGGTGCCATTTTTATTGTCTATTTTGTATGCCTATTTGGATCATGTGTATTATTGGTAAGTATTACAGTAAAACTTCACGAACCATTCACATATACTTTGATACATGTCTTTTAGTGGCTAATGAATGCCCTCAATCTATTTTGTTGCGGCTATAGATTTGAAATCTCTTAACGCATAGATTTCCAACCTGAGAGGTATGGACTATTGCAAAGGGAAGCACTAACAGTTTGAATTATTTATTTACCCTTTAAAAAGTGTCTTTATTATTATATGAAATAAAGAATGGGGAAGCGAAGATATTTTTTTTCTTCAAAGGTAGACATAGTAACATAAAGTTTGGAAACCACTGCCTGAGCGGAAATCTCATCACATCACATAAATCTCAAAATCATGGACGTGGATGTTAACATTTTCTCCCACCCATCCAATCCTGAAAGTGATGCATATAAAGGCGACAAGCTTGCTACGTATTATTTCCTTCTATCCTTATCCTCTGTAATGGAGATGCTAAAATGTCTAAAATTCTTTATATCAAAAAGTAACTTAGAATGTCATTCATTTTGTGACTGCTGCTAATATCAAAATACTTTTGAGATGAGACGATGCATATCTTGTAATATATAATGATCTAATTTTTGAGGTTCCTATACCAATGTTTTTTGTTTCTTTTTTAGATACTTGGTATGAAAAATATGAATCGCGGAATGATGCTTCCATGGTTGGGTTTCATGGGCGTTGCCATCCTTTTCCAACTAGTTTTTGGTTTATGGTTGCTGGGAGGTTACTATATCTATGTAAGATTTGTTTACATTTTTAATATTTTACGTACTGTAATACCATTCAAATTAAGAGCTCATATCAAAACCTCCTTTCATACCATGACGGACATGATATTTACTTCTTAGTACATAAACAGTTATTACAATTTTTATTTTAAATGCTATTTTTTAGGAACTATGGCTTGTTTTATTTGCCAGAAAAATGTAAAAGGGCATTATGTAATAGGGCAGTCAGTTGTCATCCTTTAAGTATAGATTTGCATTCCCGAGGCCGTTACACTGAACCAAAACAACTAATGAATGGACCTCGTTGACTTTTATCCATTACATAGTATTATGATATATATTATATGGGCACACTGGCGGCAAATTTCTTTGGAGCGTCACTATGTTGTCGAACTGATCTAATAGTCTTCCTGGCGATTTTTGAAACGTGAAAAACAAACTTTTTTTAAAAAGTTATGGGCAACTTTGTTACTCTTTTTGAAGTAATTCTCTTTTCTTTCACATATTTTTCCAAACAACATTTTACGACACAATTAATCTTGTATTGATAATAAATGTCTTGTATTTTTTATTTCAGTTGGATTGCGTATATGCTGCCTTAGTCAACTGGGTGTGGATGTCATATAATGTGAGTTTTAGAAAACGATATTTTAACAATAATAATTATCACACAAGCATTTTACAGTAGGTATTTAAATAGATGGAATGTCAATCAGTTCCTCGATATTTCGTCAGGTTGTTCAATGGTAGAAGGATAAATCAAGGAGAGGACTAATAAAAGGTTATGCTATGCATAGAGTCCACACAGACTACCAACATAGATACAAGCACTTTTATTTTGTGCACTTGATATTTGTATTAACAGCTTAACGACCGCACGTTTTTTTTATAAAATTTTACCTGGCGAAATAAAATTTTGCGAAAAATTGTAATTTTACTAAATTCACTATAATTTGTAAACAAATTGAGATATCTTTACAAAATTTAATTTTCTTAGCTTCCGCATACTTCGCCTTTACGCATATATGAGTCCGCCGGTCAGCAACCTTTGTTTTTATTAAAGACTCAAATACGCGTCCGCGGTCGTTAAGCTGTTAATATTTAATGTAAAAGAAGGTCAAGGGACAGTGGCTTCTTTTTGTAGAATACATTTGTGCAACATTATGGAATCTGAATAGTGTGGTCGCTTTGTACAAATCAATGAAAGGGTTTTCGGCGATTTGGGCAATTTTTCTATAAAAGCAACCAGATTCATGTAGAAGGTAGAACCAATATGTTAGATTGTTTTAGGCATATTTTTTTTTCTAAAACGGAGTCTGCTTTCTGTATAACTGCGTTCAATCGCTCTCTATCTGTCTTATATGTGATAAAGAAGAATAAATTAATAGAAATTCATTTAAACATCCTTTGGAAATATAAACCCTTAATTGTACGACAAAAGCCTCACATATTATCACTCATAGATAGATCTATCGAGAAGTATAATTAAAAAATTGTAGTAGAGTTATCCCGGACATTTATGATGTAAATTAAAACTGGGAATCAAGCCACATAAGTAATGACTGGAATCAACCATCTATATCAGGGTTTCCCAAACTATGTTCTGCGGAGCCAGAGTAGGTGTTCCGAAAAAAAATATGGTTTTATACGCTGCAACATAGTTTAAAAAAAAGTGTTTCGTTATATTTTCCGGACTTGCGAAGTGTTCCATTCCAGAAAATGTTTGGGAAACCCTGATCTATATCATGGTTTCTTTCTGGTCACGTTCCAAGGGGGCTACAGAAAAAAAATACATTTTTGGGAGCCACAGCACAGTTTAGGGGGACCTCGAAAATATCCTGGAAGAGCTAAAAAAAAAAAACCTCGTGTCTTTTCATATAGAGAAATCTGTAAATTCCTTTGAAAAATCTGCAAGCCAGCAAAATTATTTTGGAATCTCCAACTTAAATAATTAATAATCCACTAAGTCTCGAAAAACATTAATACTAATATAAAAAACGAGGGCCACGGAAAAATATGATATTCAAAACAAAAAGGTTGAAAAACTATGATCTATATCATTTGTTTGCACTATATCATTTTATCTACACCTTTGATTCAGATTGATATATTTTTTTAATGCTGTGTAGATGATAACCATGTTCCTGTTAGATTATCACAACTATCGTAAAGCCACTCGACCATTTAATTTCTCAAACGATCAATGGACTTCTGTCCCAAGGAATGTGTTTGCGATATCTGAATTTTCTTTCCATCCGTCCGGAACGATAAACTAGTCACTAATCCTTAATCTCTTTGGAATAGAGATTTTGAGCAATTGAATGACATATAGTTTTCATAGAAAAACTTCAGTTGAGATTAACTCCGATAGGAGTCCTTATGCTCCACATTAGAAGCGGAAATGGTTAAAAAAATCATCAAGCAGCTTAGATCACATTGCCTTGGTATTATTTATAGCGAGATCAGTAAGTTGTGTCTGAAATATTAAACCTACGTTTTATACTCTGATCGATTCCTTTTACAGCCAACCTGAAGTCGACCTTGGATGTTTATTTGTTTTTTACAATTTTCTTTTTATTTCAACAGATATACTGCTGGTTATGCGTGTACTCCCAGTACCAGATCATAGAGGAGATGCAGTCCCCGAATATCGAACTGCTGTGGCCGTGAATTATTTCGCTAAAAAAACTAAAAGGCTGAATCTTCATAATTGCACCGACTACTTTGGATTATATCTGCCGTACTATTTACCCTTTGGTATTTAGAAAGAGTTGTATATTACAATTAATTAAGGAATTATTGTTATCATCTCAATGATAACGCCACTGTTAGAATTAATGGAAAAATGCTCTTGAGTTTGTTATAAGAGGATTGTTTTAGTTACTGAATTAGTTATCCGTGGCATTCTGTTGCCTCGATTTTTCACATACATAAAATCGTAGGGAATGAAATATTTTGAATATTTAAAGAATTTCGTATTGAAAAGAGTGTACAAAAAAAAAACTTATTATTCTTTTGATGTCTTAATTAATAAAAGACTTATTTTAAGAAAGCATTTTCATAAATGTCTGTTTATAAAAAATATACTATACTGAATACTATTGTAACACCTAAGGGTGCAATTTGGTCAGTAATGTAGTTTAAAATGCTACTGTGATTAGAGTCTCAAACTTTCGTGAGTAGTAAACTAAGAACTGTTATTAAAATTTCTCACATGCAATGTAAAAGTACCTTTGTTATTTCCTGGCCCTTACTCGGGGAGATAAGTTTACAAGTTACTAAACATGACATTCGCCACTTTATCAATGGCCTAGTTCCAAAAAATGATAAATCAAAAAATTGATATTTTGAGTTATATTGCCCACTATGTTCGAATACCCTCTCACCTATAACTTTACAAAACTACAACTAGATATAATTACTAGTTTTCTCTTGACAGGCAGATGTTTGCATAATGGAAATAAAGAAATTCATAGAAACAATCTCTCAGTTCCAATATAAATACAACTTATAAATATGGTTATCTGTTCTGTTAACGATTCAATAAATTTGAATTGAATTGAGATAAAAGACTAAAAAGATGAGACAAATAATAATCATCACTTTTTTACAACTCAGTTAAGATGTGTCAAAACTTCAGTCAGTCATATCTCAAGACTATCGATTTCTAGTTGAATCACTATGGAACTAAGCCACTGATAACCGTCACTCATTTGTGAATTAAATGTTTTGACTGTCAAATGGTGATGCCTTTTGCTTTGAATAGCGAAGGTGGCTCGTGCTTAGCGATTTTCATGTATGTATGGTATATTTTTTTGTTTCTCTGAAATTGCAAAACCCTTTCATGCTTTCAAAGAAAATAAATTTATGAAACAAAATTTTGTTGAAATCACAATTTTTTTCTAAATAAGGAGCTTTCAATAAAACATCAATAGAAATCAATGTGAAGTTTTTCTATAACAAATTTTTCAAAGCCACGCTGCTTGATTATAGTAAGCAATTCTTTGCTCTATTGTTATTCAATCCTCATGAAACAATATTCAGCAGAAAATTAGATTAAAAAATATAATTGTAAGAATCTTTCCGAATTTTTCTAATGATATTATACCGTCCATTTTTTGTAGAATGTCAGCTTAATATTAGTTTTATGAGAGATATTATAATTGATTAAATTATTTTTTATCAGTATTGAATATTTACAACCGTACTGTATGTAATATTTTTTAAATTTGATTAGAAAAATGTGTTAATTTAAACCATCCGTCCAAATGGAGACTTATTATTTATTGTTGGCATTATTTTATTGTTTCCATATCCGTGTGTATTTTTCTTTTTGTGTAACATTGTCAAGGTGCTACACCTTTACAAATATTTATTCATTTTACTATACATATACTGACAGTATTATATTTTGTAATGCAAATTCTTATGATAAATTTTTAAATCTTTCCATCTCAAATGATATTTAGATACAAATGAACTATTCTGCTGTTATCTAGAAAGAAATATTAATAGCTATTGAAAATCGTCACACATAAATGAAGAACTATTCAAATACAGCAGCAATAATCTTAATAAAAAAAAATTTAACTCATTTCTCACTTTCTTTCTATTTTTAAATTTGTAAAATAGTAAATTTTCGTGTTTTATCGTATAACACAAGTTAGCACATGAGAGAGAATGGGCAAATGATATTTTTTGATGTAGTTATCAATAATCTCATTATAATAAAATGACATTTATTATCATTCGTCTCACTCAGCAAATAAATACCTATCGTTAAATGTTCTGAATTCACCATCTTAATATATTGTTACCTTGATTTATCATTTTTTTAACAAATTTGTATATTTAATAACATTATTCAACACTGTTCTTATTTGCTTGGACTTGAAAATTAATGGGAAATAATGAATGCAAGAATGATACATATATCGAAGTTTCACTGTATTACTATTTTAAATTGATGTGTGGTGAATATCAATCAAATTTCGTCATTTAAATGAAACTTTGTGTAACAATGTGCCTTTAGATTTTATAAACTATATTATTGTTTGGAGTATTCTATTAATTTATTTAAATATTTCTCTTCGGGTGAATATCTTTAGTCAAGGGATTTGAGTGTTTGTTTTTTTACCATTGACATAAATATTAGTTATACCAAAGTGAACTCGTATATCCGTATATTAAAAGAATATTCCAAATATTTATTATCTCTAAATATTGTAGTGCCACAATGAAATAAGATTAACTAACAATAATTAGAATAGATTTGTATTAGCGAGTTGAATCTCAAATATTCAAAATAATTTTGTTTATCACCTTGAAATTTATGATTTCTAGTGTAGATTATTGTATCGGCAGTGTAATAAAATTTGATTCTCAGGTTTTTGTAATTCCACATATAAATATGTTAACTGAAAAGCATTTAATATACGATAATATTTACATTTGCTTTTTGCTGTTTTTATTAAATTAATTAGAAAAAAGATTTTCATATAGACTGGTTTCTTATATTCTTTCACATGTGTGAAAACAATTTAGTTGGTTGCAGTTGAGTTTCTCTTTATGTTGTTAAAAGTCAAGCTTTTAATGTCATACAAATTCAACATATCAGGCTTGTTTATACTTTTAAAATTTGAGAGAATATTTAGAAGTTAATATTAGATTATCAGTACAGATAACATTTTCCACGAAACAGCGACCATTTTACTACTTTATTAGCAGTTATTAGTTGCTACTCTCAGGATATTTCGAATAAGCATGAACATCTTATTTTTAGAGTAACATTAACTCGCTTGTTATTTTAGAAAAGTTGAGATAAAATTTAATTAGAGTTTTTTAAAGTTGAATGAGCAGTAAAATGAAATATCTATGAAAACTTTTGCACGGACAATTTCCATATTCATCGAGGAAGTTTTCTCATTTTTGTTTAAATATATACTAAATACATTCCGTGGCCTTATTAATGTGGACGTTATATACACTATAAGCTGAATATCCATGATATTATGTACCATAATTTACATGTTTCACAACTACTTCATATTTGTCAGATTATTATTGGTTTTTTAACATGGAGCAATGCACGATTTTGCCGTTAACAATAAGCATTTTAATTATGCTTGTGCTTCTTCGTTTGTATGTTGTATAATAGGCATATAATTGAATGTGTAAAATTTAAGACATATCTTTCATTCAGATATGTCACAAATAAAACTTTTTTGATTTCTGGTGGGTGAGCATATTTTTTTTGATATAATGCAAGCTCTAGTATCCACTTACAGCACAATTTGAATATGTCACTAGCCAAGAATGATCTGACAATTAGTGTATTAGTGATACCGTAGCTACGATTAACAAATTACTATTAAAATTCCCTTTTTTTATTTTATATTAAATATATCAGAAAATTTGTGAAATACACACGTTGATCACACAATTCTTTCAAAAATATTTTACTGACAAATTAGTTTCTAAGATGTTTTTGTTGTTAGTGTTTTATTTATAAAGTTAACTCACAGATTTATGCAATAAACTTTTGTTACAAACTCGTAATTGTGTATTTCTCATGAATCCAAGTATATATATATAATTATTTATACCGTCACCGTTCTGCCAGATGTTGGTATGTAAAAGAAATTGAATAATTGAGGTAAGTGTACTGTTAGATTCTGGTAAATCAATTTTTCGTCTGGAATAACTCAAGGTGGTTTTATTCTACCAGTTTTGCAAAAAACAGGAATTTTGTTGTAGTGACTTAATTTAATTTGTGTCAGATTGCAAATAAAATGATTTTATAATTATCTATGTAGCATAAAATATCAAGGCTTTTTCCTAAAAGCTAATGTTTTCATTTACTGTTTACTCAGAACCAGATTTATTTTTTACATACTCTTTCACACATAGTTGAGCCCTGAGAAGTGTACTGAGCCATATATTAAAATGGTAAAACTTTTCTATTGAACTTTTCAGCACAATCACGTCTTTATTTGGTATTTTGGTGGATTATTTATTTTAGGGAGATAACACTATTGTGTGTATTTACTGATTTCACTTCACTCTTACGATACTTTAAGACATGTAGAATTTAATAACACATCTCACTCATTTTTTCTTAAAATACCACATGGCTTCATCCTCACGGACTCTTATAATATAATCAAAAAGTTAGAGACCAACAAATATTTAGTTTTATTTATAATCACTGCTGTGAAATCTCCACCTTTATAATATTGTATTTCTTCAATGTTAACCAACCTTAAGCACTGTTTCACCAATGTAGTAATAGATGTCACTATATTTTGAAAAAATATTAAAAATAGTTCTTGCAAAGTTTAACAGATGGCTTTATAAAATACGAAATAATTTCAGAAAATTTTCTCTTTATTCTACTTTGAAAACAATTAAGTAATTTAATGACACATTTTCTTTCTAATTAAAGCAAATTTTGAAAAACAATTTTACCTCATTTTAATATATGGCTCAGTACACTTCTCAGGGCTCAACTATGTGTGAAAGAGTATGTAAAAAATAAATCTGGTTCTGAGTAAACTTTACTGTTTACTCAGAACCAGATTTATTTTTTACATACTCTTTCACACATAGTTGAGCCCTGAGAAGTGTACTGAGCCATATATTAAAATGGTAAAACTTTTCTATTGAACTTTTCAGCACAATCACGTCTTTATTTGGTATTTTGGTGGATTATTTATTTTAGGGAGATAACACTATTGTGTGTATTTACTGATTTCACTTCACTCTTACGATACTTTAAGACATGTAGAATTTAATAACACATCTCACTCATTTTTTCTTAAAATACCACATGGCTTCATCCTCACGGACTCTTATAATATAATCAAAAAGTTAGAGACCAACAAATATTTAGTTTTATTTATAATCACTGCTGTGAAATCTCCACCTTTATAATATTGTATTTCTTCAATGTTAACCAACCTTAAGCACTGTTTCACCAATGTAGTAATAGATGTCACTATATTTTGAAAAAATATTAAAAATAGTTCTTGCAAAGTTTAACAGATGGCTTTATAAAATACGAAATAATTTCAGAAAATTTTCTCTTTATTCTACTTTGAAAACAATTAAGTAATTTAATGACACATTTTCTTTCTAATTAAAGCAAATTTTGAAAAACAATTTTACCTCGTATTAATAAGGTATATATAAATTATCTATCAATCAGTATCTCATATCCCGTATGGTCTAGTGGCTAGGATACCTGGCTCTCACCCAGGAGGCTCGGGTTCGATTCCCGGTACGGGAAATATTTTTGAATTTATTTTTCATATTCAAATATTATTATTTTGTTGTATTGATTAATAAAAATATGTACCGCAAGGAAAAAATATATATTTTTCTTTTTGATGATAGATATAATGTAATAAGCTTCCTAATTATTACCTAAACACAGTGGCAGTGGGAGGCCCCAGCCTCAATTCAATTTGGAGGCCATGTTTTTCAAATAACATAGAAACGGCAGAAAATGCCCTGTAAAATAATAAAAGTCTAAACAAATATGAGTTATATAATATAAGCCAGCAGTCGGTATTTGGGCTCAAGGTACAAGGTTCAAACGGCAAGTTTTTGGGCTCACGGACCACTAACTGGACTTTGTGTTAAATATTACGTATTGAAATAAAAGTTATCATATGCGTCTAAAAATGCACCAAGTTCATAAAATAATGTCAGATTTCTCTGCTGACCAGCAACATTTTCTCGCGGACCACACTTTGCCGACCGCTGATATAAGCCATTTTCGAGGCCCCAAACGCGCGCCTCATTCGCATATAGAATAATCCGCCACTGCCGACAGGGCCTGAATGCGGCCCCCTCTCCCTACTGATAGGTAAGCAATTTTTGTGATACTTTGAAAAATATGTTTTCAACTTGCAAGTTCAGAAATTGAGAGAATGATGAAATATAGTTTCTTGCTGCTGTCTTCTATCGAAGGTTGACATCCAAATTGCAATAGATATTTTTTCAGGCAATGGAATCGCGACTAGGTACGACTTTAATTAAATTCAAATACGGCTCCAAATCGGACTCTGAATTCGGTTTTTTAGAGTAAGTGAAATATTTTATACAACATAAAATATAAGTGTTTTATATCATTCTCTCTATATACAACAAAACATTTTTTATTTATTAAAGAGTTTAATTGTTTTTAATATGTTCTAATTTTTTTTAGGCTTAGTAGCATGCAGTGGCGCCACTTTTAATTTGTAGACACAAAAAAATCAAAAAGGCGTTGGAACCGTTAGTTTTTTTAGGGATGTGGCTTTAGGATTCCCTAGGGTACTCAACGTTGTATCCACCACCACCCGCCACGGCTTTACACTCTTCCACAGCGTAACAAAGTTAGTCGAGGTTCAAAGTTTTGACAAGGATGTCCTGAGAAGAAATTCCGCAAGACTTGGTTGCACGCTCTACACTCTACAGTGTGCTGAATAATAAATAAAATAATTAAATGAAGTTAAAAAAAAAAGCTTTTATCTATTGGATTCATTTCTCTTTCCATAAGACGCGGTGAATTCCTTGAATGCCTTATAATTTGCCTTAGATCAGCGCTTTCCCACCTTTATGTTACTGCGCCTCTCTTTGAAGGAAAAAATATCTTCGCGCCTCCCCATACTTTATTTCATATAGTAATAAAGACACGTTTTATAGGGTAAATAAATATTTTGGACTGTTCGCGCCTCCCTTTGCAATGGCCATCGCCTCCCCAGAGAGGCGCGCCTCCCAGGTTGGAAATCACTGCCTTAGATGCAAGATGCAACCAAGACGGAATGACCGACGGGACGGACAGATCCGACAGATAGTCGTATTGTCTTGAGCCATTTTTACGTTCGTTATTCAATTCTGTACATTCTCAAAGGATGTGATCAGCATCCCGAATCATAGATATATTCATATAATCAAAATACATATATTAATTACATCATACATAGTTAAACCGAGCCCCTTGTTGACGTCTTGGCAGCAGCTTTGATTGGACTTCGCAATGGATAATTTTGCAGAACCATGATAGTCACTTAAATTACAGTTGTCTATCGCGACAAGGATGTTTTATGAGCTAGGTATGTATCGAATATTTTTATTTATTGTGTTGCACTCCTTTTACAGACATCTCTCACGATTTCCATTGCGATGCGCAAAATACAAAAAAAAACGAACTTTGAACTTGACCATTTTCATACATGAACCGTTTCTTTGTATTAGGGTAACATCGAAGTCAATGACATGACGAATAATATGGCGACTGTAATATCTATGACAACAATGCAACGCGTATAGAACTGGGTTTTCAAAAAGAGTTGAAAAAAGAACTGTGGTATTATGCTAAATGAAATTAAGGAGTATGGATTACATTAAAGATATTTAATTCAATTTTAATCTCGGATACATTAAAAATAATAACCAGGCGTTCCAATTCGTTATTCAAAAGGGTTCTACGCATATTATTAACCGTTTGAATACCGCGAAAATAAATCATTAATATGTCCCAGAGATATTGCGTGTTTTTGATAAAAATAATTTTGCCTCATATACACTAGAATTCGATATTTCAAAAACCTATATTGACTCAGTATAGATAGCACTACACATATTCATCAAAATATTGCTTATATTCTATTAGAATACCAACTATTTAATTTTTTAAATGTCTTGGACATCCGTGTTCGTTTGCATATGTTCCAGACACCAGTGTCCGCTTGGTATTCAAGTGGTTAATTGAGAAGCGCTGGCAACGAAAAAAAACATTAAAAAATATGTTTATAAAATCACGTTAAGGACCTTAAACTTTTTAATATATTGTATATTAATTACTGTGGCGGAAACATAAACAAATAATGAACAAACACCAAAATGTTCAATTTTGCTCAGTTGATAATTAATGAAAACTATCATTTATTAGACACGTGATTGAAGAATAGTTTCATGAATTATAACAGACATGTACAACCTTTATCTCCTATCAAGCCGCATGAAAACAAATTATGATGGATTCGGGCTGCAAAGAAAAAATAGTTAAAAGTACCCTCAATTCTCTTTTACAGGAGGATACGTTCCATGTAAAACAGCCGTCCAAAAAAACCGTGTAAAAAAGATTAAGTGAATTTAGATAAATGAATGTTTTAATGCAATATTTTATCCGTGTTATTTCGAAAACGTGAACATAAATAAGCCATGCAAAAAGAGGATTATGAGTACTTGTTTATTAAACATGTTTTGATTGTACGATATTTAGGTATACGTGTTTTATTTATACGTAATTCAAAAGTTATTGCTATCTTGATGTTTGTTAATTTTAACCAATTCTTTATTATTTGCAACTAAATCCAAATTTTCATCTGTAAGCCTGTTTCTATGACCCGATTTATTCTCCTTCATTCAGAAAAACACAGAAAAATACAGAAAAAGCTTGCGTAAATTTTTTAAATCAATGTTTAACGTGAAAAAATACATGAAAAAAATATGTATCATGTTTAATTTTGAGAAAAACATTTGAGGGCCGCCACGAAATTCATAAAGGACCGCATGCCCGCGGGTTGTGCATCACTGAATTATAATAACAAAACAAAAAAAATGAAAATTTAAAAAATCTTTGAACCCCCTCCGTATTTCAGACGTATTCAGCGATGCCCTAAGATAGTAGCATTCTCATCAAATTGTTATATTTTCATATAGTAATAAATTTATGTCATCATCCGTGGACCTCATTGCCCGAGTATGTGGAAAGGCGAAACCCGGATCGTAAGAGACAAAGCTTATGGAAGTGTTTGACCGTTTCAAATTTTGTAATAGTGCTTTTGTAAGCACAAATAACATTTTTGTGAGATCATGATGATAAATTATTACAAATGTGCTTAGTGCACTTTCGGTCATCTGTCTTTCAACATGATAAAAAAAGAAATAATGGATTATGTATATTCTGACCACCTACGATGACAAATCTGTACAAACTTTCCTCAATAGTAATATGTCAGAGATAAACATAATGTAAAAAAATATTTACAACATGTTATAGGGAATAATAGACGTAGTTATTTTATAATGAATAATAACTGAATATAATTTGTTTATCAGAAAAATCTTAAATAGGATCCAACTTACATATTTATGTTGGTACTGGGACATAGTCTCGTACTTTATTTACCCACATAAATATTTTATGTGGAATTAAATAAGGTGGGTAATTCTTCGAGATATTCAAAAAATTTTCGTCATTTACCTTTCCGCATCGGTACATTTAAAATGCCACTAGCTCTCAACCCGTGGCGAAGATGTGTAGTCAACAATTAACTAGTGGGTGACAATATTACACATCGCGCCCCCCGTCATTGAATTTGCATTTGTGTGAACTTAATTTAAGATTTCGACTGAAGGTGCTTGGTGGAATTTCAATATTAAATTTGAATCGTTCAAATTATGTACATTCACACAGTTCATTCGTGCACTTGCACGCCTGAAGATGCCGAAAGGCGAAACCGGGGTCGTTAGTGACGAAATCTGTGTGAATGTACATAATTTGAACGATTCAGATTTGTATGAACTTGTTTAATGATTGGACAATAGTATTTCTTATGACATTAATAACTATAGATAGACATTTCAAAAAAAAAATGTTCACTTAAGTCAGGTGTCTTTAACCCTGTGCTTGCGGACGCACAAGCACTCGCGGAGCTATTGCTATACACCCACTAAATATTATTAATCAAAAAAAACATTAATGTTATGGTATATTTTTAAAAATAATATTGATTATTGAAAATATAAATAAATACACACAAAAAAGTCTTAATTCCACCATATGTTCACTTTTAGTGTGCTCGCGGTCAATACTCGATGAAAAAGGCATTATATTCAAAAAAATATAATATTCGTTTTTACTACTTTCACTTTTATTTAAAAATATCAGAACCAGTTTCGCTCATGCTCAGCGAAACCGTTCCTGATCTTTTTAAATAAATAAAAGTGGAAGTAGTACAAATGAATATAGTATTTTTTTAAATTATTTTATGCATATATTTTTTAATATAATAAATGTTACATACATATTATATATTACTTAAATCTTGTAATTATAGAAACTGATGGTGCGTTCGCCACTATTACCCTTAATCTCAAATGTGCCCGTTTCCACAATAAGGTTAAGAGCTCCTAGGAGACTTAAGTAGTGTTTATTTTTCTATTATTTATATAAATAATTTGTCGAGCTTTTTATGTAACTTAGAAATTCAAAATTTGAGATTAACAGGTGAGAAAAAGTTCGCCATCTCTGATTTGATAAATGGCAACTGGATTCGCTTTGTAGATCTCACAGCTTTTTGTGTGTAAACAATGTACAGTTAACTAAATAAAAAATTCTAACATGATGATTTGTTGAGAAAAGCTCCATTATGAGTCCATATGCGAGACGTTGGGAGCGGACATGGTTTTAAAAAAAATAGGACATTTAGAATCTGTGTAGAATACGGATTAAGAATAAAAAAATATACACACAGTGAATGCACGTGATGACGGTATCTTAATAAATCACAGGTGTTTTACTGGTTCTACGATGTCACACACGATTCGTACCCGGCATATATTATAATTAATGTTAGTATAATTATACGTGGAATTTAATAATTAAGTTAGCTTTTGACATATTGAATTTTATTACTAAAATGCTTTTCTTTCTTTTATTTTTTATTCTAAGTAATAAACGAATGGCGTTTTTGGTGAGAAATTTGAAAAAAGATTCCAACACAGGTTTCCATTCATAAAAGTGCACACAAATGTATATGCAATGCTTTTTTACCGTGTAACGCGGTGGAATGGCGTTCCGGCACCTTTTCTCTAGGCATTTTTAATGTTTCAAGCAATATTTGCAAAAATAAATGTTCAAAAAAAAAAAAAATCAATCGGCTTAAATCGGAGTTAATATTGGAATTTCTAAAACCATTTTTTGTATAAGCTCTAGGTGACATGTTGTAGATTGCAAAGCAATATACGCAACCCGATGTCTTTTTCTGTAGATCTGTTTCTAGTATTTAAATATTCTTGCAGTTATCATAAAAGAATATATTTTTGAATGCAAAAATAACGATAAATTTCGAATTAGGTTTGAAATAATAAAAAAATGGTAGGGGTATGATTCTTAAGTACACCATTCTAAGTCTAGTCTAGGGGTGGGAAACCTTTTATTCTCTAAAAGCCGCATTCATTTTTCTGATTCGACATAAGGCCTCAGTAAACATTGACCTTTGGCCGGAAACAGGACTTTACGGTCAGAATATGTCAGGAATTTACGAATTTACATACATTTACAGAATTGGCCAGAAGGCCGCACCAGAGTAACCAAAAGGCCGCAGGTTCCCTACGCTTGGTCTAGTCCATCCTAAAAAAAATGTTTTTGTTAATATAATGATAGTGGATCTTCTGGGGACGACTTCAAATGTGTGCTTACAAAATGTTGTTATTATTACAGCTAGGCGTGTGGCCCTCACAAATTTCGGATTAAAGCATTTTCTTTCCAAGTCTCTTTGACGTTAATACGACAGTGCCACAGTGCAGCGGTGAGATAAACTAAAAATGGTGGACGTGTTCCGTGGAAAGCATTTCGAGAATTCGGGCTAGAAATCATCAAACTTATCCACTACGTTTCTGGGGATAAGCGTGTCAAATCTGTCAAGCGTTCAAATGATATTATTTATTCTTATTGACTTTAAATCCAATGCTATAGTGGACTACCAATTCATTCGAATCAGGTAGTACCAATATACCGTACATGATTCGAAGATTTTTTAAGAAACTACACCACCATATCACTGTCGTAATATTTGTACCATGGAGGCAGTGACGTTTCTAGGCTATTTGCCGCCCATAGACAAGGCGCCCTTCCTATTTAAAAAAAAATACACAACAAATCGACTGTGGAAAGGAAAAGTATAACAAATTTTACAGGAGACACAAAAAACGTTTTTTGATGATTTTGGGCCAAAGGCAAATTATGAAATATACATACACAACCTTGAAGTACACGGAGACTGATAAACTGATTTTTAAGTGACTTTATATAATAATAATTTAATATTTTTTTTTCCAAAAAAAACCTTAAGTAAGTAAATAGTCTTTTTTCTTGATCGAAATTTTAACAGCCCTTCTTTTTTCAAATTTAAAAGCTAAATTTATATACTAATTCGGGATTTTTAGTTTACATTATTTTGATAGAACGCGTATCAAGTTGTTTTCATTGTGACTATCAAAAAGATACTGTTTTGAAAAAAAAAGTGAATTAAGTCCTTTCTCCTTTTCACAGTCAAATCGCTTAAAGCCATAAGAGTATAAATATCATTTTCTCATTATTCTAGGAATACAGATGCAAATATAGAAATTCGAATCCTCTACTCATCTACATCTACGTACTGAAAAAATATTTAAAGTGATTCTATTAATTTACGCCAAAACTGCCGCCTAGAGTGCTCTGCCATCGGTAAATGTCGTATTTGAAGAAGATTTTTGCGATAAAGTTAAGTATTGTATACCCATCAGTCATAATATTATGACAATTGAAAATGTATTTTAGGTATTTTTAACAAAGGAGGCATCATTCTAAGCCAAATCCGTGTGTCAAAAATATTTAGTAATATAAAAAAAATATATTCTGTGATCATTTGCCGCTCCCTAGGGTTTTCCGCTCCTAGGCAACTGCCTATTCGCCTGAAGGCATACGACTTCATGACTATTTTTGCCAAGTACAATTACAACAATATAACTATTTATACATTATTTTATATCTTCGTGCGCTTAATTGAACATACAAATAAAATGAAATTTTTAATCAATCTGTAAACGACTCACTTCGCATGTGTTCTTCAAACGAAACTTGAGTATTATATGTGTCAGTTCATAGAAAAAATATTTTTTGAACATTTTAATATCAGCTATTGAATGTAGTGTATTCCTTTTCTGTCAAAACTTTTTGTTGAAATATTGCGGAAACCTGAAAATGAAAACTTACAACTATTTTCGACAATAAATTATGACTTTTTGTTGCCGTGTAAAGACTTTTATTATATTTTAGTGATGACAGACGTATGAGAATTATGTAAAGCGCGTTGCATAATAAATACATATTGTATAACTTTGATCTATGGTTCTCAACAATTACAATATAAATATCTTAATTTAAATTTATTGACTTATAGCGGGACTTATATTTCGAACAATTTTTTTTTTCTCTCAATTATTGTTATGATAATTGCTGTAGATAAATTGATCTAGTGCCATCTTGAATTGGTTCTATTACTGAAGCTATTTTGATTGAAATCGAATGTAGACTTATCAATCTATATTTAATTTTAATTTGGCAGTAGATAATACGCATAAACGGCGAGTAAATTTTAATACCCGTGGTTCTGCTACTTTGTTTACAATATGTGTATCTTGGCTTTTAATTTTTCACCTAGATATATAAAACCGTACAAGTATACAGACATAAAATATTACAATACAAAAAAGATAATAAACTATTTACAGATACAATAGATAAATCAAGATAATCGATTTTAGGATATTAACTGTAAATTCTTAATGGAAAGGTATTGTAACAAAAAAAGAGCTCAATTATTTTGTACTGCATATATAATATTTAACTTCCTTATTATTAATAATTCAATAAACATAAGACTGATTTCGATCATAATTTCAATATAGAAAACACTGCTTGAATGTATTTTTCATTCGGCCCTGATCTTTGTTGAAAATGTGAAAGTACGTTTATGACATGAAACGCAGTGTCTTAAAACTAAAAAAAAATGTCAAGCGGTATACCTGAATCTGATTTTATTATCAATGAAAGTAGTGTTTTATGCAGCATCGGATTAAGAACTTTGGAGGCCCTGCTTTTCGAATAACATAAAAGTGCTACAAACCTCTTCGTAGAATAATAATGAATATTGAAAACTGAAATTAAAATGTAAGGTTTCATATAACATATGCTATCTTTGAGGCCCCAAAGATTTGGAGGCCCTAAGCGTGCGCCTCTTGCGCTTATGGAATAATCCACCACTGGTTTTATGTTATAATATATATGATATCTGGTATGTTTTTTTATTTATCTAAGATCAGAGAGATTAAAATAAATTAGATCTTTCGTGGAACAATTTTGACTATTATATAAATAATACATATTATTCATACTAAATTGACTACAATTCTCTTTGCGAACTACCCTCCTCGTTCACACATTTTCGGATTATTTTATTTGAAGTTATTAAATTTAAAAAATTAACCGTGTCCACCCCCGATGTGGGTCCAAATAAAAAAGACTCATAATAAAGCAAATTTCGAACGAATATTTTTGTAAGAATCGCTTGTTACTTTGTTGCTGAACCTTTCTTTTTTCGAAGATAGTATGGGCAGAACGATAGAGCCACTTACATGTAGAACAAACAATAAATACTACAATCAAAATCAACGACGCTAATCGTTTGGCCAAAGACATTGACGAAATTACCCAATATGTTCGGTACATGACTGTCATGATTTTAGAATATTTTACTTTTAGCTTTGAGGACAACGACGAGTAAAATATTATATTTTAAAATGGGCAATGTTGTCATTTATTTTTATGATTACAAAGATAATTATAAATTGCTAATCTTTCAATTATTATATATTTAAAATGCCATATTAAAAGTTGCACTAACTATGGAAACCGTTTGAGCATCGAACCATTGCTGACTTCATTAATGTCAAGTACACGAAGAGTCATTGTTCGCCAACGAGACAATGACTCTGAAGTGAGTGTATGTACACTATTGTACTGCATCTTTTCACCAGCTTCTGGTTCCTGTTGCATACATACATTTCCCAGACAAAAATCACACACATTTGTTTTTACAATTTAGAATGTAGATGAGGTTTAAAGAATCTTTAATTATGTTTGATGGAGATTAAAAACTATTTGCCCTTCTTTTAATGTACTTACTGCAAGTTTAGTGAAGCAGTCAATGTAGTTGCTTTCGGTTGCCATGGTCACGGGTTCGAATAAAAGTACTGATTGTTCCATAAAATGTTTTATGATTTAAAAGCTGTTTCTCCATTACATATTTCCAGCGATGAAAGTAATTTTTCGCCAGCGAAAAACGGCATGAAACGAGCACGTTTATTGTCAAGTAGCCACTCTGAATCCCGAAATCCTAGGATTGGTATAGTACTAATCCCGGGATATCGGGATTGAGGAAATTTAATATCACAAGCTCCCATTTTTTTAATATTAGAAATTCCGCAAATTCCTGGGCTTTTCAAATTGTAAATCTCGGAAAAGCTAAAAAAAAAAAGGTTCCCAATCCGGAATTTCTACACGATTTCATTGTGAATGTTCAATCCCGAAACACCGGGAATACAAATAGGGGCCGGGAATGGATTCCCTATTTCAGGGATGGCGAACCTTTTTGGGTCCGAGTGCCAAAAATCCTCAAATATTATTTCTTGATTGTGTGGCGTGCCCAAGCAGTATTTTTTTTTAACAAAATAGAAAAAATAAAAAAAAAGATTTTTTAAACGACTGTCGTTTGTTTTGGGAATCATTTGAAAATTAATAAAACTGAATACGCTAATAATTCAGGGATTATCAAAATTAAAAAAATTTAAATTTAAAAATAAAAAAAAAACTCGGAAATGGTTCGCGTGCCATCCGAATTCTCAAACATGCCACCTCTGGCACAGGCTCTGTGCTCTGGCTCGTGCCATAGGTTCGCCATCTCTGCCCTATTTGATACGTATACCCCGTGCAAAAAAAGAATCGAGGTATTTCCAGTTTATCATACAGTGTTTGTGAGACCAATACGACGATTACATGATTTTTATATTAAGTTTTTTTTTATTATTAAATGTCAGTATTCCCGCGTAAGCTTCTGATTCACCTGTACTTTTGATTTGGAAACAATCGCAAGCTAGATGCTAGCGACAGGTGAAGTGCTGGCATTCTCAGCCACTGGAAAAATGCACGTGCGTAAGAAACTTGGATACTATTGTACATCAAAGGCGCTTGGTATGTCTGCGTTATCGCATTGCAAATGGCAGCAACAGGATAAATTTTAGAATAATTTAGCGATGTAAAAGTTGCTGTGAGATTTTGCATTGGTATTCGAATGATACACACACAACTATAAAAAAATATTTGAAAAATAGTAAAATGTTATTTGGTACAATTTTAATTTTTTTTTTCTATAAAATATACTTTTTGGCGTTTTTGAGTTACATATGGTACTAGATATAAAATAATATATTATATTACATAAAGTGACAAAGAGACATACCAATAGAAGCAGTAGATGCAAAGATATTTTAATAAACATCTACTGAATACAAATTATAAAATACACAGTTTATAAAACAATTTACAAAATAAAAAATAAAATAATAAAAGAAATATTTGAATTATTTGCTCCTGTTTTAAAATAAGTAACAGATTACTAAGGAAACCTGTTCTTTGGCCCTCCCAAAAGGTAGAGAAAATTTAAAAACGTTTCTTTGATCTTAAGGGGCTAATATGTGACACTAAAGCACTAGCTTAAAAACGTATATATTATACAAAAGAAAAATTTATTGCAGGATATGTGTATAAAATGTATTTTATACACAGAAATTACTACGTATTTATAAAGGAACTCAGAGTCATACCTTAGAGCAGGGTTTCCCAAACAATGAGTAGGTGTTCCGAAAAAAAATGTAATGGTTTTATATGCTGCAACACAGTTTAAAAAAAATCTTAAAAAATCAGTAAGTGTTCCGTAATTTTCCGGACTTGTGAAGTGTTCCATTCCAGAAAATGCTAAAATCCAGCTTTTCTAATCCAAACTTTTCTACAGTGGAACACTTTGCAAATCCCGAAAATTATAACGGAACACTTACTTATTTTTTAGGTCGGGCAATTCGTAAACTCGTATTATTTTTAAATGGTCTGGGGTCGAGTCTGTTCCTGCACTTTGATTTCGTTGCAGCATAAAAAGGAAACCCTGCTTCGCATAAATAGGTTGTATAAAATGAAAGTATAACAATAATTACTTGTTTTGATGCATTAGGGGAGTCTTTTGACAAACTCGCCAAGAAAGAATTGATTGACATTCATAACAGAATCACTGATAAAACCAGTCAGATTTTCATGATCACTTGCGCTGAATTAAGCATGTTGATTTTGCTGTTACGGAAAATGGACTTCGAATTACGGAATCATAATTGTGAGTTTTCGGAAAATATTGAAAAAGAGTGGGTTTTAAGTTATGTGGGTGTTCGCGGAACACCTATTCAGGTTCTGTGGGACACCAGTGTTCTGCGGAACATAGCTTAGGAAACCTAGAGACATAGTTTTCATAAATATGTATACATATCGTTCTCTGAATATTGACGATTGTTTATAAAATAAGAAAATCGCAATTACTTATGTAGGTATATAAAGATCATCAACATCTTGAAAATCTGTATTCTTTTCCCATTTGGAGTCGTATTTGCATGCAGTGGAGATAATAATCCCTTATGAATATTGTATTCGAGGATGTTGAGCATCGATTGAATTTCCATTGATTCTCGGTGCAATGGAAGCAAACGAATATGTTCTGATGGACAGGACAATTGAGCTGGTCATCCATTCATGAGAGTGAATAGTCGCGACTGTTTCTGCTTGTGCGTGCGATTACACTGTGAAACTTACTTTCTCGTGAAAGAATTTCTTTTTCATGATTTTTTTGGCGTAGTAAATGCTTAGAAATCAATAATATCATTAACAGAAATGAATCATATATTATTATTTGTTTCTCACCCCCTCTCTCTAGATCAGTGTCTGCCAAACTGTGTGCCACGGTGGAAGAAACCTTAAAAATGTTAAATATAATGCCTATTCATTTAAATTTTCTTCAATTTTAAATACATTTAATATCTACACATTCAATCAAATATTTGTCACGTTCATACATAGTGGTCAACGCGATAAATTTTCTACAGTTCCTTTATTAAAGGTACATTTCTTTTTAAAAAGGATTTGACCATTCCAAAGACCAAAAGACATTCTAATTTTGTAGGATGTCTGTAGATGATTTTATGAAATGAATTATAAATGATGTAAAATACAGTGATGTATGCAAATATTTATTTATTATGTCGGCAAGAATAATAGTGGTAAAATAGATATCAATATTAAAACGCACTAAAACAACATTTTAACAGTAAAAGTTCTTGGGTCTTCGTCCTAGTCGGTTGAGAGCTGTGACTTGTGAGAATGAGAATTCCCATATGGTCATTTTGATATGATAATTTACAATCGATGTTTTGATTTTTGTCCGAAGTCCAGCGATCTTGACAAGTCATTCGCAAGCTTGTAATAACGATACGCCAGTGAGATGTGTAACAAAAATTATAGTTCAACAGTCAATTGTTCTTTGATAAATTTCATGATTCCCGTGAAAACTCGAGTAGGCCCATCGACGAAGATACGATTCTGAAATAAAAATAATAACAAGTAGTGGCTGAGCTAGTTGGAAAGAAATATGGTTTTATCATATGATATTTCATCTGGGAAACTATGCTATGACATCTATCGTGACATTATCGCATTGTCAAACGAAGATTTATGAAGTGTGACAAAGTAGTTTTCAGTGTGTAAACGAAGTTTTGCAAAACTTTCACGCGTTGAAGTCGTGCAGATCTATCCAAATGCGTAAAGTGTGTTCTGAAGAAAGTGCGAAAAGCCACGCGACATGCATACAATATGACATGAAATACTGGCAATATATTACAAGCCAGCCAATTGTTTTCTATAGCTCCATAATTCAAAGTTGTTTATTATATCTTGTGTATATCGATTGTCGCCACTCGTTTCTATGCTCATTCGCATAAGTATAATAACCATTTAATTAAATGGTTACCCAGGATACTGTATGGTGAAACTGAAGATTACTTTTTGTCGAAATTCTTTAGATGGACGAATTTTATCTCTACGTTTTTTCAGACTTTGGGGATACTTTAAACAGCAATGTTTTTATTAAATATTTTCAGTAATTGCACGAAAGTGCATTTATAAACTAATGAAACCCTTTTGGGTGGTATTTAGTATTTAGAAATATGCTTATTAGGTATTCTTAACCAAAATGCTTTATTTTATTTATCAATAATACTATTATATTTTAATTTTTGGAGGTGTATACAACTAGAGATTGCAATACCGGTATTATTGAAACCCGTATCCTGGTATTCATAGTGTTATTTCAATTTAGTAATACCGGTTTTTTAAATGAAAAAATACCATTTTTTTAAATGTGTTATATGTAATAGTGTAATGTTACATGACATATTTTAACAATTATTTTGCGATGAATATCGACAGGTTCCAGAATTGATGAGCTTTTCGATGATGTATTATTATTAAAAATAACAGTAAAATATTTATGAAAATTACCCGTTTTGCCGTTAGCAAACTGTTGCGAAAGCGGAACGGAAGCGGACTGGTACGATGCACAACCTTTTGAGAGTACAGTCCGCTTTCGTTCCGTTTCCGCATCTGTGTGCTAACGGCGTTTATAATATATTTTTTAATGACGATATTTTGTATGAAAATCGAAATAACTGTTTTGATTTACTCATTCGGTATTGCAATCCTAAATTGGCCCTTTTTATTTTGATTTTTAAATACCGAAATTGATATTTGCAGTACCGATATTTGATATGAAATACCGAAAAACCGGTATTGATATATTCGTCCGGTATTGCAATCCAACCACTATGCACAACTGACAGATGCAACGAGCTGCGGAAAAAACAAAGAGCACACGAAGCTTGCTGACAGGCTGAACGTTAGTTTTTACTGTGTTTAGTGAAATTTGGTCATACATATGATGGTGGACTAGAGTCGGCTCAAAAATTTTGCTGCTTAATTGATATAGTTGTAAAAGGATTTCTCATAATTTAAAAAAAAATATCAAGTTATCATTATGATCGACGATCAACTGTTAGTGTTATCAAATTATTGATTATTTTCCACTGTTTAAAAATCAACGACAACTTGCTAATAAAGTAAGAAAAGGTAAAGTAGTATCATGAGGTCTGCTACCCTTATATGGGAATCGGCGTGCGCATGCGATTGAAGAAGCACTTGTCGGCGCATGCGCATCTCTTTGTCTGATTTTCCCGCCGAAACAAAAGACCCGTTTATTTTATTCCTTCTTTTTCCTCGCGTTCATTACAGTTAACACATTGCATAAAGGACGAAACTCTTGAGCCCGAAAATCAAATTTTTGCCATTCAAGTATTAAACTGTGAATAAACTTATAAATTATTAAGGTAAATATTTTTTTAAGAGTGACG
Organism: Himalopsyche tibetana; assembly: GCA_030503985.1. Classification (NCBI taxonomy): domain Eukaryota; kingdom Metazoa; phylum Arthropoda; class Insecta; order Trichoptera; family Rhyacophilidae; genus Himalopsyche; species Himalopsyche tibetana. Next base: position 17,039,306 of record JAPJYX010000010.1, on the reverse strand, counting down.
CGATTATTTCGGGGAAAAATTTCACAGTGTAGCTAAAAACAACGCCATGACGACTTGATTATTGCAATAAATCACACATTATTATGAAGATCACTGATAAATTATACGAAATACATTTTAGTATGAAAATATCGCCATCGTATAAGAAATGTTCCAAGCTTCGTTCCTTTATCCAGTTTATCGGAACAGGTAGTTGCCAGGTGCGAGGAAAATTAGCGGAATATTATTATTTTTCTCTTTACATAATTTCTACAGAGAAAGGAAAAATAGGAAGGTAAAAACCATTCTGGACGATTTTTTATGAAAATTATCTATGAGGGTGTATATTTTTCATTAGCTTGAATCCTAAATAATAAGGCGGATTCTAGCTTTAAATTCCATCATATCTTTTGAAGAAATTATTTTGAAAATTTTGGTCATTTGAAAAAACCACAGTTTCAGAACTTCAAAAAATAAATTCAAACTCTCGATACACGTATTCTGCACACAACTTAGATAGTGTTATATTATATATATATATATTTTACCATGTCCGCTCTCAATGTGGAGCATATGGACTCCTAATGGAGTTTATCTCAACAGAAGTGTTTCTACGAGAACTGCTTGTTACTCAGTTGCTCAATCTCTCTTTTTCCAAAGAGAGTAGGAATAGAAGGATAGAGCTAGAACAGGACTAGTGGTTAGCTAATTGCTCTCGATACGCCCGTTCATAGGATAGGATGGGTGGGAGGGGGGAATTTAAGACATCACATACATCCACGCCTTCGAACAGAAATTCATAAATCGATTGAACATCAATTTATAAAACTGTCCGTACTGGGATTCGAACCCGTGACCTCCGTAACCGAAGCCAACGACGTTAACCACACGACCACACAGGCGGCAAATTAAAAATATTACATTTGCTAACACATATACAAACAATGCAAAAAATATATACATCTAATTTTAGCTATGTTTTGCTCTAATAGTCATTACTTATGAAATACTTGCACTATGTAGATGTTTTCATGTCAAGCCTAATACTCAAAAATCCCAATAGTTTTTTTTCGGTAAATAATATTTATTTTTCGTTATTTCATTAGCCGTGCACCGCATCTGTTAAAGTGGTTTCATTTATACCAGAGATAAGTTTTTTGTCATTCTGTTTTAGATGCGCAGGAGCATTCTGCCCAGCCTGCAGCCAGTTCAACATTTCAAAGCGGTTTACTGAATTGAATATTTAGCCGATTGTTCAATGTTCGCATTGTGCGTATTTACCACGCATCAGATCCACCCCGAGAACGTTAGCCGCCCGCGAACAACAAATAAAATGCCACCTTCGCGATAAACCTTATTTTGCTATCCACGAAAAAACATCCACTACGTTCCTCTAGAGCAGCCATACTCAACCTGCGGCCCAGTCATCTCTTATGTGCGGCCCAAAATAATTAAAGTCACCAAATATTTTTAAAAGATGGTTAAAAGTTTGACTCAATATCAAAATTCACATTAATTTTTAAGTAAACGATTTAATATTTTGGATACATTGGTATTTTTGTGTACTTTTTACGTATTTTTTATTTGTTGTTCATTGTTGTTTTTTACTATGAAAAATACACGAATACATAAATGTATACATATGTATATATTAGTCCATATCCTCTCCCTCTACGGAGCATATGGTCACCACGAAGTTCCTCCATGATTCTCTATCCCCACCTCTCCTTACTTCGTCTCAGGTCATCTCAACGTCCCGTAACTCCGTTAAGTACATCCTGTGGATGGTCATCAGTGGACTTCCACGACGCCGGGATCCATCCGGTTGGAAGAAGGGACAGGCAGGGTTCAGGCTCTCTTGAGGCATCCTTAACACGTGTCCAAGCCAGGTCCAAAATAAAGAAGCGGCGGTGGACCTGGGTATATATTTACATAAAATTGAATAGTTTTATTTTGACATCATAATTCATACATATGTGTGCAGTATAGTATGTGCTATACTTACAGTTCACTGTAAATATTTTGCGTCAAACGTAGAGAAGCAAAAATCGGAATGCGGCCCGGAGGACAAAAAAGTTGAGTATTGCTGCTCTAGAGTCTAGATGTACGAAAGTAGACTTTTAAGCTATTAATTATTTTACGTTATATTGCGTATTTTTCACAATATACGTACCTATGCTCCATTAAACTGGATTGCCCTAATTATTAATGTTTTATTTATTATTGCCTTAGATAACGCATTGAAAGCCCACCGCTGCTGTTATTTAAATTCTTACAGCAAGATTAAATTTTCAGCCACTTCCTTCGAACTATTTATTGATGTGTTAGTTCAGCAGTCGGGGAACTGGGGTAAATTACCCCAAATGGGGTAAAAATGGTTTTTTGGGGGTAATAAGGAAATTTTTCAAAGCCTGAAGGGGGAAAGTTTCAACTATTTTTTTTTTGTTCCAATATGAGAATTTTATTTTGTTTTTTTATTACATACTTACTATTTTCATGCAACTTTTTTTATTTTCCGTGTAAATTTCTCTCCTTTTCAAAATGAGGGGGTAATATTGACTTCCGCAAAAATATTTCGGGGTAATGGTTAAAAAAGTTCTCCGATCGCTGTGTTAATTTAACGGCAAGGTATAATATTTAACTAATTTTCTAAATTTAATAACATAATTTTAAAAGAAACCATTGAATATTTACTTTTATCTTATTTTATTGAAGTATTTCAATTCACATAATGTCGACCAGGTAAACTAACAATATGAACACCCAAAACTAATAAAAAAGTCAGATAAATACTTTATGTCAAAAGCGGTGGGCACTATTTTCTTTATTCGAATTTGCTTTTAGATTTTTATTCTTTAAAAATCGTTGATTCATCAGCTGACTTTCAGCAGTCTTTCGCCTGCTCCTGGTTCTGCCGTACATTTTTTTTTATAATAACACAATACACATTGAAGGGGTGGGCCTGTTCTGCAGTTCTGTAGTTAGTGCGTTGTCACATTGCTATATAATAAGTAGACAGTTGAGTGCAGTAAGCCAGGACAAAAACGCGAATAAGAAGATTGAATCTATTAGCAAATGCTTAAGGATTCGATGTTTTGTCCTTCCTTCCATTCATCAATGATTTATTTAAACACCGAGTCGCTTGGATAATCAGCCTATAATAGAAGCTTACATACATGGCTACTTAGTAATTAATTTTAAAGCAGTTATACCACCACAACAAAATGAAACATTTTATTCTTTTGGATATGTTGATTGTAAATTAGGAGTAGAAATTAAAACATTGGTCTATTTTTTCGAAGCCGGGATTTTGAAATATTACAAAAACAATTTTAAGTTTCAACTTCCAATGATAGTAAATAGTAATGGAAACTATATTTATAATTTTAACGCTAATGTTCCTATTTATTCAGACGAGTTTTGTAAAAATAATAGCAATGTAATAAATTAATATTTTAGTTCATCGGCACAATAATATTAATAATCCAAAGGTGCAATTTATAATATTGGTCACCGTGCAATTAATAACAAAATATTTGAGCTAATATCTAGCTGAGAATTTGCACAGAACTTTTTATCTCTTTCATACCTTCTGTTAAATATAAATTGGAAAAAACGTTATTCTATTAGATAAAAATAATAATATATAAAAGATAATAGTTATATCCATCGCTTTGGTATATTATGTCATATTTAGTGTATATGTCTATGTGGGTTGAGTTAAACAAAAGAGAATCGACTGTAAAAAATACTGTATGGTTATATTGAGCTACAAAGTTTTGACATCTTTTTATAAACATTATATAAATGTTGTGAATGTGTATAATTCTGTTAAATTGTAATCCACCCTTACATAACATTTTAATTTGATTTCTTTTTAATAGAAAAAATATGTTTTTAAAATATTTTCTCGTTAAGAAAAAAACAAAACAATGCAAATATGTAAAACAGAAACTTTGCCGAATTTCAGTATGATAATTCAGACTAGTTCCTAATCATAACACAAAGTACTTGAAAACGTTAGTTGGCTCCTTTTTGTTTGGCCCTAACCAATTATTAATACTTAACAATGTATTTGTTGAATACTTTTCTGATATATACTATTATTTTGAGAATGGGATGATATTAATCTGCAGATCCAACCTGACGACTGGCAACCCTAACACATTTTATCAAAAAATAGCTCCAAATAGTTGACAGGCAACTTTTTTTAACCTCTTTAATTTGGGATATTTTTATGGATAAATGTTTGACATTTTTTATGAATGACTTAACAGCATAATTATAAATATGGCATTCTAATATTGAAATGTTCCGCCTTCTTTGTCCATGCAACTGACTAAAACGTTACCACCGCAGCAGATCTGCAATGGCCAGAATGTATTTTAATAGAGCTTAATTGATGTAATGATATATCACGAGCGGTTTTTGGAACCGCCCTCATTAAAATGTTCACAATGATGATCTAAAAACTCAAAAATTGAAATTAACAAACCTGCTAAGTATTATAAATGTCGTTCGACTCGTGAGAGAATGTTTCGTCTGTTGGTCACCCTGGATACGAGATGATTCTGAACATAATAATCTTCAATTCAAATTCAAGAATCTTTCATGTTCATACAAACTAAGGGTAATGTAATAATTTATTTGATCGTTATAAAATCTTTGGTTTAAAAAATATATACTTAAAATTCATTTATTTAAGATAATTGTTGTAGACTACTGTGATCGAGCGCATATAATATAATAAAAATGCGTTCTCCAGTCACTCGTCTAACACCATTCAAATATTTGAATTGTCCTGAATTACTGGGATTTCTTTTCTAACAATGACTTTTCAATAGCAGACAGAATAAAAAAAATGACTCGCGAATAATCCAATCGTTTGAATTCGATGACGAGTCATTTGTTTACGTTACCCAGCGATACGACTCAAATGAATTTGACAGATAAATCGACTCAAAGTGTTCAGTTTGCGATTAAGTGACTCAATTCCCTTGTTTGTCTTTTAAATTAGTAACTAGTAGTCATTTTGTATATCATTCAAATTGATCTGTCAAAGGTGTCAAATGGAATTTTTGATCAAATGCGTAATCTGTTGTTCATTACTGTATGTATAGCTAGCAAATAATAATGTTTCATTTCATGTATTTATAATATAATTAAGTTGAAAATCAGATGTTTTAAGTAATGAATACAGTCTGAAAATTATTTTTAAATAATAACCATAGTCTATATATTTTTTCGTAATATGAAGAAGTAATATGCATGAAGTCAATTACGTTCAAATTTATTTATAGCAAAAAAACTCAACATTACCATTAGCTTTTTAATATTTGGATTACATTTGTTAATTATTCTAAAATTTTATGAAGTGTTAGAAATGATAAGTAATAGTTATAGTGCACAGTGTTTAGGAATGATAAACTATCATTAACATCGAAAATGACAATTATTTTCAAACAAGGTATTTTAAGTTATAGCTGTTTGCCAATATACTGGTGACATGTTAAGGACAAAATAAATTAAACTGAATCGAATCAGCAATTTTTAATCATCTCAAATTAAATAATCGTGAAAGCAATTCTACAATGACAATTAAATAAGATAAATATGATGGCACAGATATAGAGTTCCGAAAGAAATAATGTGCATATTTGGTATAAAAATATTAGTTTAGTGTATTATACAGAATTGTGTAGGCATGTAGTATTTTATTAATATTTCGCATTTATTAAACAACACCCACAATTCTGTCATTACTGACTGCAATTTATGCCCACACAAACAGGAACGTTATTTTAGTGGCGTGCAGTTTTGTGTCTCTGAAGGGTGAATGTAGCGGTCTACAGCGACACCTATAATTAAGACAATTTATTTACAAACATTCGTGTAATTGATATAATCTAGCTTAATAAAACTTTTAAAACACCCCAGTTGTGTTAAGCATTCCTAATTATTATATTTCAATAAAATGTGTCCATAAAAAATAGGTAAGGAATCAGTGGCGTGCTTTAGTGGTGACATATTTTTCAATAAAAAGTTGCATCTCAACCAAAAAAAATAGTTGAACGTTAAAAAAATCAAATACATTGATATTAACATTTTTTTCCGCATTTATTGGACATTCATAGCTAATTAATAGCTAGTAAATGTCAATTGGAGAATTGTTAAAAAAATAATGTTATTATTAAATTTTCAACATAATAAATAGATAGTTTTGGTTGAGATAGGATTTTTCATAGAAAAAGAAGGTCACGGCTAAGCACGCCACTGGTTCCCTACTCATTTTTTACCGAAAAAATATATTAGAATGTAATAATAAAGAATGCTTAACTCAACTGAAATGTTATGAAAATCCTATTAAGCTAGATTCTATCAACTACACGTATATTTAATTCACTTAATAATTTAACTTAGTTATAGATGTCGCTGTAGACTACAACACTCACCCTTAACTGCCATTTGTTGAAGATGGGATCTGAAAATAGCAACATATTAAACTAGTAAGCATTCCCATGTTATAACTAGGGTATCCAATCCCGGAGCCTTTTTCCAATCCCGGGATTTCGGGATTGATCCCCTTTTTTTCGGGATCCCGGGCTTGTGATTTTCTTACCGAGAAATTTGAAATCCTCAATTCGTTATACTATTTCCCAGAATCTCACCGAAACTCGTTTTTTTTTTTTTTAGCTCACCGAGGAATTTGAAATCTTTTATTTGCCAATTTCGTGTAAATTTCGAGAATTTGCTCAAAATTTCTCAATCCCGAAATCCCGGGATCGCGGCCATCTCAATCCCGGAATTTCGGGATCAGAAAATTGAACGGGATCCCGGGATTGGATGCTCTAGTTATAACCCTTTTAAAGTACATTTTAAAGATTATCACATGTAATTTCAAAGACCTACATAAATTTTATTTGTAATTAGTTACTTCTCCAATTGATTGAATGTCATTAAAACAAAACCATTAGTCAGATTAATACAGATCTCTATCAATTGCTTTTAAATTAGTGATAATAAATTTCATTCTTTTATATACATACACTAATGGTCGGCAACCAGCGGCCCGCAATATTCTCGCCGCAACGCATATGACGTCTACACAAGTCATTACAGTGTAATGACATGTGACCCAAGTGCGGCCCGCACTAATCTCCACGTATAATATTTGGCACTTTTACAACAAAAGGTTGCCGACCCTTGATATACACGATACAACTATTTATCAAACGTCAATTCAAGTTCATACGTGCACTTGAATGCCTGAGAATGCCGAAAAGCAAAACCTGAGAAAATGTGTGGAAGTGTAAAAAATTTAAACGATTACAATATAAAATTAAAATCATTCGACATCTTAAAAAATATATCATTGGATCTTTCCTCACTGTAAGTCTTCTTTGATATATCTGTCATTTATTTATGTGTTTAAAACCACTCGAATACCAAGTGGACACAGGTGTCCGGAACATATGCAAGCAAACACGGATGTTCAAGATATTTAAAAAAAATCAAATACTTGGTATTCTAATAGAATATAAGCAATATTTTGATGAATATGTGTAGTCCCATCTATACTGAGTCAATATAAGTTTTTAAAATATCGAATTCGAGTGTATATTAGGCAAAATTATTTTTCTCAAAAGCACGCAGTATCTCTGGGACATATTAATGATTTATTTGCGCGGTATTCAAACGGTTAATTTGTGATTGCGTTCTTGTACCGAATAAGTATTATTGTTTGTGCGCCACTGACAGAATTGTATGCACAATGCTCTGCCATTTATGTACCATATATTGCAGTGCATAAATGCCTCCTGGTTTCAGTTCAAACCTAAACTACAATGATAATTAAATCTTTTTAACGTTTATACACAAACTGCACAGTGTCAATGAACCTACAATATCTAGGCTGGAACGCTGTCGCTGGAGATTGACAAGATATGAATAAGTCTATGACTTTCAATTTCAATCGTTGACTTTCTATACGTCATAAAAATATATGTTATAAATTATCATATTAGCCAATCTAATAGAACAATCTATATCATATTTGATCTGAAAAATGGATAGGCTTTAAAAAAATAAGTACTGGATGGTCCTAATATGATAGCTTATTTTTACTCAACGGTGCAGAATAAACATCCGTATTTGTTGTATGTATTTTTATCAATTGTAGCATTGTTTTATCTAAAAGATATAAATTTCAATTTATTAAATATATGGGTCTATTAGGGGTGTAGTAACCCAAGTGGTATTTTAGAAAAAAAATAAGATAGATGTGTTGTAATATTCTACACGTCATTGCAAAAGTGCTATCTCAGTAAAATAAAAAATATACAATCCACCAAAACACCAAGTAAAGACGTGATAGTACTTAAAAGGCCAAGAAAAAAGTTTCACCATTTTACTAGTTGGATCAATTCATCTCTAGAAGGCTCATATATAGCTATTAAAAAATATATTATACATATTTACATACTATTCAAAAATGGATGAAAGCGAAAATATTTAACATTGTTCTTATGACTGCTTTGCTAAGACCAGGAATTGCAATGAGTGTTTAATCGAAAACGGGATTCCAATTTTCCGTCTGTTTTTTTTAAAATACCGGTATGGTATCGAAAATAAACCAAATCGAATTATAAATGTATAAAAACCATCACATATTTCAATAAAATTGCTGGTGATGGATTGATTGATATATTCGTTAAATTAAAGTAACAGTGAAATAAATCGAAAATACTAGTTTCGAGATAATTGAACTTTCAGGTTTGTTTTGTCTTTTTTAAATAGTGAATTATGGTTTTATTTAAATCCTTTTATAGTTTATGATAAAAGGTTAGATAAGATTTTGTTGTTGTACTATTATTTGTATCTAGTTATTTTACTAATCTAGCTGATGTTTTGAAGTCAACATATGTCAGTGTTTAATTTTAAAGGGTTTCCTTTCAGCAATCGATTGACATACATATCTTAAAATCGATTTTTTTAATTTTATCTCACTATTGCTTTACGGTAGCGATACATGTAGATATATGAAAAAACCGTATAAATATTGACAGGTTCCAGAATTGATGAGCCCTCCAATGGTGTATTATTATTTATGTTTTTGATATATTATTTGATGACAGTCTTTAATGATTTATTCGCCCAATCTCAATTGGCCGTATGTTTGGCTTAATTTGTATTAGTGGTTTTGTCATTTACAGTACCTATATCCATATATTCGTCCGGTATTACAATCATTGGTCGAGACTATAAAAATGAACAATACATCAGATAAAACGATGAATGCAAGAACGATATATCGGGATTCTACTGTATGTTGAATTAATGAAGTACTTTTTAAAGGAACGAATATTTAGTATTGATTTAAAAATATCATTTCGTAATTCATTAAAGAGTTACATGTGAACTGTAATACCTGGTGTCATTCTATTTTATATATGTCTTAAATAAATAGTTGAATTCAGGCGTAGTTCTGATAATTCCATTAGTAAATAGACTTGATTGTTAATTATGTTCAATCAAAGACGATACGTAACATAAAAACCCATGCCGCGTATTCAACAAAAAAGTTAATTAAACCGGGCAACATGACGTTATGAAATGTGGTGTGACCGGAAGTCGAGAAGTTCTGATCGCCATGTTTTGTCACACAACTACAACAGAGGCTTGGTTTATTAGTATCAAATGTAATGTGCATTGGAATGCATTGGAATCGAGGCGAATTCTCTGCTGGATGCGTGTCAGGAACTCGAAACCATCGGAGTAAGAGGCTAAATGTCATCCACTTGACCATACAGTGGATCCCATTGTGGTTTCAGACTTTCCAGGCAGACAAGACTGCCACACGCCGTCTGCGTTACAACTTTTTGCTTTAGTAACAAGAAACAAGCAATGGCGTGCTGTTTTCAATTACGATAAGTCGTATGTTCGGTTGATTAATATAATCAATATTAATACAATTTAAGTTCTATTTCATGTCTGTAATTACTAAAACATCTAGCTTAAAACTAGGAGGTATTTAGTAATTGAAGACGTTTAGACTAGGAGTGGTCTGGAGAGGGCTCAGGGAGCGTGTGCCCTTTTGTTAAATTAGAAAAAATAAACATATTAAGATATAAAATCAGAAACCTAACTGTCATTTCTGATTTAATAATTATCTAAGACGGTTTAAGGATAACGTTTGCAACAGAATTTAAGCATACAAAAAATTACATATTTCTGTATCAATATTAGATGTTTTACTCTTGTACAGTCTTTATAAATTTCTTTACGATATATTGCGTTTTGTTAACTAATTAATAGTTATGTTTTTTAAGAAGCATCCGGTTTATTTTTAAAGTATTGCTTATAATTGCATAAGAGCGATAAAACAACTCGCCCCTTCCAAACAACATCGCGAATAGCTCAGTAATAAAGCAAGTTAACGAATTGGCAGCCCACAGCTGGCTAAGAAAAAAACACTTTCAAACAGTCGTGACAAAACAGCGCCTCTTATTAGTTTAAAATGACTCAATATGAAAATTTTGGAAAACAACTACAATTTTTTTGTACTAAATAAATTGAGAGTATAGTAAAATAAAAAAACATAAAAGAAACACAAACAAGCATCATAGTTATGGTTTAAAATGAGACTCGGTACTGAAAATCCATCTTAAAGGGATGATTACTTAAATCAGATGCTGAAGTGACTTCTGTAAATATTTAATTTACCAATTTTGTCCGAAAATCGACATGTGTATACAAAGTGAAAATAATAAGCACCACTGAAACTTTTAAGCACAATTGACCATAGATTTTAAAATATGAGATTTAAATATTACATTTCTAAGCTAAAAAAGTGCATTTCGCCACCTTAATACTACAATAAGGTAACTCTGAATTAATCATTATTTCGAATGCGAAATATTCACGTTGTTTGATTAATATACCATTAAAATTTAATCACTGTTTGAAATAAATAAAGTTTTATGTGCAATTAAGAACAATTACATAAATTTAAATTGATTCATGTCATTTAAAACAATGAACATCAAGATACCCAGTTGTAGTATTGAAGTAGCGATTTATAATTTGAACGTTACGGTAAGAATTTAATAATACCTAATTGTTTATTGTTATAATAATGATATGTTTGTCTTATAGCAGTGATACACAACCTTTACCTTCTAGCGGGCCGCATAAAACAAATAATAGTGGGTTCGGGCCGCAAAGAAAAAAACATTTAAACTACGCTCAATCCTTTTTTATACAGGACATATGTACGTTCCATGTAAAACCGTGTAAAAAAGATTAAGTGAATTTAGATAAATGAGTACTTAATAGGTTCCATCATATCATTTTGACAGTGTTATTTCGAATATAAATAAGCTATGCAAAAAAGGATTATGAGCACTCGCTTATTAAAAATCATTTCATTGTGAAATATGTATGTTTAATTTATAGGCAATTCATAAGTTAATGCGTTCTTGGTCTTAATTTTTAACTTTTTTTGTAAATTTGACATACTATTTGTAAGCCTGTTTCTATGAACCGATTTATTCTCCTTCATTTAAGAAAAAGCTTGCTTAAAAAAATATGTTTGAGAAAAAGATTTAAGGGCCGCCACAAAATTCAAAAAGGGCCGCATGCGGCCCGCGGGCCGCGGTTTGTGCATCACTGTCTTATAGGCTTTTATAGGGCAGTGTATTTGGTAGTATTCTGCACCCATTTCTGTACTCCAATGGCAGCATCCAGGATCGACTGCATCACAATGCAATTAAATGAATGCGAAGCGTATACTGCATTGAAAGGACGTGAGAAGAAATATAAAATCATTCAAGACGTTTATTCTGGATGGTATGAACCAGATGTCTCGCCATTGATCGACATTGTGAATCAATGAAAAATGTCATCATTGGTCGAGTCTTGTTATTGTAGATATGCATATTACATATAGATTGCAATGCAGAATGCTAAAAACGAATGGTTAGTATAACAACATATTTCTCATTTAAGATAAATTATTGTGATTACCACCGATTATTCGTTTTCAGAGAAGTGCTAAAATACAAACTAATATCTTAAATAAGCTAAATCCAGATTTACTTTAATCAAATTATTTCTTTTAAAGCAGCGTTCGACAAAGTGGTGATCCGCGAGATAGTTTCGATTGTCGGCAGATAAATGTAGATTTAATAATTTACAACGAACAAACAACCGAAAAGATGCGTGAAATTATCTCAATCTCATAAGACTTGTTTAATATAAAATACATTAGTAGGGTTACTAAGGAGATTTCTGTGTGAAAAATCTTACAAGTGGCCCGTGAGGTTCATAAGTTTGCCGACCGCTGTTTTAAAAAGCTAGTGTGACTTTTCTATGGAGCATTCTATATAAGTCTAGAAAAATGGACTCTGTTTAGAAATCAGAAGTTTGGGCAGCAATAATACTGCAACGAAAATAATGATTTAATGACATTTCCACACCTTTAAATTTCTAAAATAATCTATGGTCAATTACTTATTTTTGTGTTTTAAGCCATGTCCGGTCTCAATGTAGAGAATATGGACTCTTTGTGGAATTTATCTCAATATAAGTCTTTCTACGAAAACTGTTTGTTACTCAGTTGCTCAACCTCGTTTTTGTTTTAAATAGAGAAGGTATGGAAAGATAGAACTAGGATAGGGCAAGTGGTTAGCTAATCGCTCTCGCTACACCCTTTTTTATGATTCAAGACATCACATGCATCCATGCACTTGGACAGAAATCTATGAATCAATTAAAAATAATGATTTTTAATTCATTCTATACTTTGAGTTGTTTAAATTTTGTACACTTTACACTTTTGTCTTTTAACCTGGGATTCGATTTTAGGAATCTTTTGGCGTTCACGTGCAAGGATGAACTTGAACTGACGCTTGGCAAATAAGTGTATGTATTGGAATTAAATTTATTATCACTAAGTTAAAAGCTATTCATGATGATATGGAGTGTACAAAATTAAAGCGAAATCAAATTTAATATAATTCTGCCAAGCACCATCAGTTATATAAGTATAACTACCATTCAGTGTCCATTGTAAATTTATGAAAATGTTCATTACATTATGTAAGCATATTTTTATTTGTTTTGGTCAGAAATCACCTTCATTAAAAACGAGTAAATAAAATATACTTAAAACCAAAATTTTCAACCTGATTGTTCACAATCACAATATAACTTAAAATATTAACACAACTATTTGATCAAGTTGTACATTATAATATACATATACGTATCGACTGGTTGTTTTCTTCTATCGGTTCTGTAATATTTTGAAAAAAAACATGGTCGAGTTTAATGTACTGCTCTTGGAGTGATGATTGAAAAAAAACCACAGGAAATCATCTCGTGAAAGTCTTTTTAATGTCATATTAATATTCCCATGAGTGAAAGATTCGAGAAAAGTATATAAAGAGCCCTGAGAATAATTGCAATCGTTTCCTGCCACTAAATATTTTTTGTTGTAACCACATGCGAGTTCATTGACATTCTTTCTTTAGACAATACTTCAGTAATGAATCGTATTGTTTCGCAATTAGATTGCCTTTCATAAAATCAGATTATTGCATTGGAGCCGCCCACATGTGACGTCACGCCATAAAAGGAAAAGGGTTTGGCTAACTTGGGGGGATTGTAGAAAATGTCGTGTGCAATAAATTTATATGAACTCGTTTTTATCAGAGAATACAATATTTTACTTTTTTAAAAAAATAAAAAAAATACGTCACATTGTGAAAGAGGCGAATTTTAAATGTAACGTAATTTAAGCATGAAATAAATGATTTCTTAACAAAGTGAAAATGCAGTAGAATAAAAAATATGCATATTGTGTGAATTGTGTGTTTATAGTATTTTTCATATAGTTAATAGCCCGCTTTGCATTGGGTGGTGTGTATTTTTGAAAACGAGAAAAATGGTGTGTAAAATATTTTTTTATAGTTTTAAAGCACACACAATGCCCAATCGCACGTAAAACTGTCGTAAAAAGGAATTTTGTTCTAATTAAAAAAAGAATATATATTAAAAACAAAAAAAGCTAACCATAGCCAGATTCCAGAGTCAAGAAAAATTGCGTAAATTAATAAAAAGATATTATGCTTTGGGTATTTATTATATTTGGAGGTGTTATAACAGGAACATCCTTAATTAATCGTTATCAATTATAAATTAATAAAATATATTTTTAGAGCTAAAATACTTATATTTTACCACCTTATAATAATGAAGCTCTATAATAATAAGTAAATGCCAATTCAATCAACAACATACTCACCCTTTATTTAAAAAAAAAACTTACAACAAATACATGACTGTTATAATATAGCATATTAATTTTAAAGATTTTGTTTCGCCTATTTGCAATTAGAGAGCGGTTTTTTCTAGCGCCATCCTTATATCCCTACTCTCTTGAAAAAAAGAGAGGTTTTTTCAACTAAGTAACAAGTAGTTCTTGTAGAAAAACTTTTGTTGATATTAACTTCATGAGAAGTACACATGCTCTATATTGGGAACGGACATGGTTATAAAAATGTGTACAGCCCATTAGTAAATCAAAATTGTTATCCAGTACTAAGTATATAATTATTTGTGTTTATTAACAAACGTATGTAATATAAATATTAAGCTTAGTGGATATAATATAATTGAACCTGGTACACCATATCGCCTTTTACGTGATGCATTGATTCCAAAAAGTGGCGAGTAAAAAAAAATCATCTTCATATATTTGATAAATCGGTTCCAAATTCGCGTAAAAAAGTATCCAAAATTTTATCAAAAAACGTAACGGTGCCGTCCAAAAAAACGCATAAAAAAGGATTGGGTGTATATTCTTTTTTGAAAACGAATCATTTACTTATTTATTACAGTTGTGCTATTTTTTAAACGCATACAATCAGCCCACCAACCAATGCTACTGCCGTATAATTACATGTTATATGCGAACAATAAATCACGTGATCCTTTATACACAGTAGCTAGTGATAGACCACATTTTGTATCAAAGCATCTACTTTCTGCGTGATGCGAGAGGCTTGCGTGACTATTTGCAGTTAATCGTCAATATTTAAGGAGGGAGACAGTCCTTCGCAGATCCTTTACAAAGATATAATTTTATCGTTACATCTGTGATAATGCTCCTTTAGAGAAATACGATGTACAATACCACATTAGACAATAATAAACTATTTCCAAAGGCTTCAGCTGTGTAAGGTAAAAATACTGTCTTACTCCAGTTGTTGTGTATGTTAATGTCAAACGAGTTTCGCTTCATCTAAACCAGTGTTTCTTAACCATATTGAAAGAATCGCCCCCTTTACCACAGTAAAATTATCCAGCGCCCCCCCTCCCCACAAAAAAAATTACTCTCTTTTTTATATATTTCATGCAATGATTTTCTTTACAAATAAAAAATTATAAGAAAAACAAATAAAAAGCATGATTATTTTTATAAAAATTATGTATTTATTGCCATTTATGTCATATTAACATTACATACAAAATTATATTATTATTTTAACTAAAAAGTAAATAATTCAATGGAAATGAGAATTTTTATTAAAAAAATTAATGAGATCCTTGAGCCTCATGTGATTGGGCTATTTTCGTAATATTAGGTTCAAGTTTAGTTAAATATAGTCTTAAATCTCCTCTTTGGCTTATCTGTAATCGATTTCGGGATTTTTTTAAATATATGCGTTACTGCGCTAAAACCCTTTTCCACTAAATATGATGAAGGAAATGCTACGATGGGTAATTTTACCTCTTTCCACAGAAGAGGGTATTGATGGCGAAAATGGACCCAAAAAACATCATAATTACATTGATTGAACACAATTTTAGCTTCACAGTCATTTTGTAGCTCAATAAACTGCTCTTTTAAATTTTCACTGACATTTTCTACATTTGATAAAAATGGATTAATTATCCAATCTGGTATTAAAAGTTCATACAAGTCTTTGAATCGTATTATCATATCTTCGATAAGGGCGTCAATGTGGCTACAGTATGTTTCCAAATCAGAATCAGAATCAGAATCGTGCAATATGCAGAAGCGACACAACGCCCACTTCAACTGCCGCAGCGCCCCATAAATGCTAAAAATTTAAAAACGCCCCGCCAGACCTTTAAAACGCCCACAAGGGGGCGCTGGCGCCCCGGTTAAGAACCACTGATCTAAACGATCGGATTATTTTACTAGAAATTTATCGTACTATAAAATGAATTTGTCGAGTCTTTGGCACAGTTGTCAACGTCGTTGCTTTCCATTCTAGGAATCCATATGCTTCATATTGGACGCGGATATGGATTTAAAAAATAAAAATTAATTCAAGGTAAGGTGGAATTTATGATTTGGTTAGCATGAAGAGAATGACTTACCGTTTTCAAACATAGTTACTTGTGAGAAGAGGGCCACTACCTTTCTCTTTAAAACATCAATATATTATGAACCATAAAAGCTTGAATCAATGATTTCTACGATAGTATTAATAAAAATGATTTTTAAATGAAAATACTAAGAGTGTTGTGTCTGAATCGCATGTCGTGGTTTTTTGTTTTCGTTGATATATATTACCACTCCCTAACAGACAATCAACACTTAAATCGCTGCTCATTTTGTTTTAGTTAAAATTTACGATACATTCACTTCTATTAAAATACGCGATAAAAAATATATATATTTAATCTCTCAGGATGTTTCTCACCGAAGCAAATCAATGGCAGATTAATGGTGCCCTTTTCGTACCTCCCTCTCCTTGTTCTCACCATTTTTATGGTAACGCTAAACAAAAATAAATTAGAATTAGGAATCAATAAATTATTTATTTCTAATCGCTAAAAAATATTTTAGAACTAACGGAATACATAATATTTTAAATTATTTTCAAACGATTTATTTTATCAATGAGTTTTTATTGATATTGTGAAAATGGGTACGTATTATTTCGTTATAACACCTTT
The DNA here is from genome assembly GCA_030503985.1 of Himalopsyche tibetana. Classification (NCBI taxonomy): domain Eukaryota; kingdom Metazoa; phylum Arthropoda; class Insecta; order Trichoptera; family Rhyacophilidae; genus Himalopsyche; species Himalopsyche tibetana. Next base: position 17,022,335 of record JAPJYX010000010.1, on the reverse strand, counting down.
GAAGCTTGGTACACGGGAACTTTAATTTGCCTTCCTCTTAAAGTACGCTAGAGGTCATTGTAAAATCAATAACTGTTATTATTGTAGGGTTATCAATTTTATTTTAATTAATTTTCTAATAATCCAAAGCACTTTCGATTCATTTAAGCTCTTAATGAGTTAATAGACATTATCGATGATGATTGTGTTGATATTGTACAACGTTCTGCGTTCACGTAGGACGTGTGTGGAATCTGTAAAAACATTATTGTGAAGTAACATCAGTTTTGCGTTGCGTGCAGCAATTTTATTGTATGGGACTCGGCTTTCTTGGAAATAATTGATATGAGTTATGCCAGAAAATATGCTTTACAATATCGTAAACCATATGATATTGAATAAGCGAGTAATTCGTCAAGGAAGCATCGTTCTTTTAATCGTAAAAGTTGAGCTGTACGAGGGGAATATTTTTGCTTGATACTTTCATCCCACATCATATTCAGGCTTATTGACATTATACTGATTGATCAGTTGAAGATGCTCGATCGATGAACAAATCCGGCCATTTCATTAAAATACATTGGAAGTAAGTACTGTGGTTTTTTCATACTATACATAATACTAGCGACATAACATAAAAGGAAGTACACTAAAATACTAATTTATCCAATAATACTATAATATCCATAATATTCATTATTTTACGTAACGTTAGCATCCGGTTACTATCTATTTTTTGGGCGACAAATAAAATCGACAATGTTTTGTTAAATATCTTGCTGAAGACTTTCTTTTCAAGTGGAAAACTATGAGTGTACATACATGCTAAACTTAGGGTGAGGGCAGAAGCTAAACACATTGTATCGTATTTTATTTTTATAATTGGTAACAAATACATACATCGCTTAACTTTTCTACACATTATAAGATCTGACTATTACAAAAATGTGAATGTATTGCTTTAAAATGTCGCTTTGGTTATTTCCCTGCTGAGAATGAGCAAAATTTGAAGAATGTGGATGTAAGCCTCATCCTTCCAAGTTATTCAACGGATCTGTTCATTAACTCTTGTTGAATTTATTCAGGCATTATACTCAGATAATAGCCAGGGCTAATGATTATATGTGCAGACTTCGGAATTTTAGACTCTCCAAAATAAACCAGGAATCTTAATTTTTGCAAGATAAATATAAAAATAAGATAATATATATCTGTGAACCAAATGCAGACGGTGGATAATTGAGAAGAAGATTGGACGCTGAGCTTAATTGGATGTAAAGAATATGCCGTCAGTGTTTAATAAATATATATTGAATGTCATAAAGACTTTTTTTTTTTATATTCCCTAGGGTACTCAACGTTGTACCCACCACCACCCGCTACGGTTTCACACTCTTTTTATAGGGTGTATTCCGTAGCGTAACAACGTTAGTCGTGTTCAAAATTTTGCCAGAAATGTCCCGACAAGAAATTCTTCAAGACTTGGTTGCATGCACTACAGTGTGCAGAAATTAAAAGTTAATTAATAATTAAGTGCAGTTGAAAACATGAGATTTTATCTATTTAACTCAACTTTTTTTCCAAATGACGCGGAGAATTCTTTAAATGCCCTATAATTTGCCTTCGATGCAACCAAGTCGGCATGACCGACGGGGCCGACAGATCCGACAGATAGTCGTATCATCTTGAGCAATTTTTCCCGTTCGTTATTTAAGTCTGAACATTCCTAAAGGATGTGATCAGCATCCTGAATCATATATCCGCATTTACATTCAGGGCTATTTACTAACCGGCCAAGCTGAAAGAGCTTGGCAGCGAAGTAACCGTGGCCAGTTATGAATTGGCTGGTCCAGAAATTAGGAGTCAGGACTTTGGTTATCTCCATTCGCCATTTGACGTTCGGAAAGAATTTAAAAGTTTGCCTCCCCTTAGAAGATTTCTCCCATCGAGCCTGCCAAACTTTCATTGCAGCTTCTATCGCCACGCTGCGCGCTGCTATTCTATGAGCCTTAGAATTGTAAGGGTCTGGTCGATGAGGAGGCAGTAACTGAATTTCTCCCACCTGGGACTCAACACCTTTGTACAGCATAACTGTTGCGCCTCTAACTTGAATGTGCAGGTCCAACGGAAGTATACCAGCCAAGACCGGCAATGCATCCGTAGACGAGGATCTGTATGCTTTGGTTAGGGCTATCATCGCACTGCGTTGTCCACTTAGAAGGATTTTCTGTATCGATTGAACGGTGCATCTTTTGTACCATGTGCTAGCGGCGTAGCCAGCAATCCCCATGTATATGGCATCGTAAGCGATTTTAAGGGCACTAGATCTTAAGCCCCAATTTCTACCTGCTAGGCGTGAGATTGAGTAGAAGGCAGAAGTAGCCTTGCTCACTGATGTCTTGGCATGGTATGAAAAAGAAAGTCTGTCGTCTAGAATAATACCAAGGTAAGTGACCTTTTCGGAAACTTTAACCGTCGTAGATCCCATGCGTATAGTGGGAGGTCTTTGTCTGCTTAGACTGACACCACCCTTGAGAAAAATAGCTTCAGTTTTTTTGGGAGCGAAAGACAGTTTGTTGGCGTCGCCCCAAGCTAGGATTGATGAAAGCGCCTCTTTTGCTGTTGTTTCTATACCCGTGCGACTATTTGCACTTACTAAAAGTAGAGCATCGTCTGCGTAGGCAAAAATACTGCAGTCAGGTGGAAGAGAGATGGACAGAATATCATCAAATAAAATGTTCCACAGCAAGGGGCCAAGAACGGAACCCTGTGGACAGCCCATTGTGGTGTTTCGTTTTACAATCTGTTGTCCATTTTCATATAGAACAGATCTGTCATTGAAGTAGCTTTGGACCAAGGCATAGACATTTCCAGGTATTTTTCTCAGTCTGAGTTTGTGCAGTATACGTGGCCAAGAAGCATTGTCGAATGCTCCGGCAATATCCAAAAATATTCCCAAAACATATTTATTAGGGGAGGATAATATTATAAAGACTTATTCCAAATTACAGGACTAATTCCAATTCAAATCTGGAGATGGTGGTTTTGTTATGAATCTCTTCGGGCTTGGTCGGATGGAGTATGTGCCAAAATATACATGTTGCGAAATACAGGATGCTGACCACATCCTTTAGGATTTTCCTTTGATTTCTTCTGAGCGAGTAGAGTTACTCAAGTCGGTTCGATCAGTTGTCGGACCCACGGCTTGGTGGCTATCAGTGCTTTTTGCAATGTCGCGACTCAATACCATGAGTGTATAGACCTATACAGATAAGAACTAGGGCCTCCAATTCCGGGATCCTGACCAATTTTGCATTCTTGTAATCCCGGGAACTTCTCCGGGAAGAGCTTTAAAAAAAAGGACTCACTAGAAGACATTACTTTTTCAAAAGACGGAGCCAAAAAAAGGTCTCACACTTTTGAATAAGTGTAGAATTCGTCACTTTGAGTTGAGAAAAAATCCGGAATCTCTTAACTACCCACTTTTTTGGCAATGATCTCAAGCATTTGTGGCATGATGTGGAATGATCAATCTTGTAATCCCGGGATTAAGAGATTGTGAATCTAGAAATCTCGGGTCTGTGATTGGATGCCCTAATAGGAACGCCGTTATTATCTAGGTAAAAGGATACGACTCACATTATGTGAGGGATAGATCTTCACGTTGACAGTAGGGCCAAATGGGTATTGGCGAATAAATGCTTGTCGATAATACAGTCTGAGAAAATATGTATGATTCTTAAAATTGAAAACTGAATGATTAAACAATATATAACTCAATTACGGCCTAACGATTTCAATACTAATACAATAAGTTTATGACTGCAACATATTTTTATTTGTTATTTTACACTCTCAATTTTTATTACATCTGTTTTGCCTTGTTAGTATTACGTTTATAACATTTAGCAGGTGATTCTTATTGAACAAAATTTATTATGACGCAAGGATAGTCGCGTTGTAAATATATTTTGTTAGTTAATATAAAAAATTATGGATTGTGGCTGTAGATGCATTTTTAATGTTATTATTAACACTATATATTTTGTTCTTAAGAACATTATACAATAACGTTTTGTCGACACAGCGGGATATATGTAAAAAATCAAACCGTAGGTTTATTGTTTATTGTTTACAGTGCTGGTAAACTTTTCTTTTGCGCTTTGTCATCAAAGTTAGGAATGATTTTGAAAATATCTAGCGTTGCAGCAAATACCAATGCGCCAAATATTTTGTGATAAGATCATATAAGATAATTTCGATGTTTTTTTTTTTTTACTTTAACTTATTAAGTTAATCGAGATCAACACGAGGAAAAGAAACATCAAAGAAAAAAAGCACATGATCTCAAAATATCGTTAATTGAAAAACACCTCACAGGGCGACGCGGTATTAAAAATCGAATCCCACTCTTGCATTTTTTTTTAAACTATGGTTTCATATGCGAACATCGTTTGCAAACTGAATAATAGAACCCAAAAAAATATCAAACCAATGAACTAAATTATGTTGTTCAGTGTTTTTTCCTGCGGCGCATATTACCTTAAAATAATCGCTCTATCTTCCAAACCAGTAGTTATTTTTTAATGAAATTTTGAATCCATACTTATTACATGTAGATGCTTACTTCTGCATTTGTTTTTAAACGAATAATTTAAAGTTCACCTGAATATTCAGATAAATTATCGGCGAATATTTCGTCATCACTTTCGTAATTTTCTGTAGCCATTTTTTACGGTTAAAAAATATGTAAATAAAACATAAACGAATTATAAAGATGTATTTCAAAACTAAATTTAAATCGGGGTTGTTTCAAAATCTCATAAAAAAATTGCAAGAGTATATGTATGTGATTCAAATAATATGAAGTGTTGGTACGTAAAGGAAATGAAGTATTATTTTTTTTTGTTGATGTATGTGTAAGCTGTAAATGTCCTCAAGAGATTGGTATATAATTAATCATATGAAATAGTCGAGTAGATATACCTAATCCAGCTATAAAGCGGAGCCGGCACAAAAATGTAGAGCTACCTCTCCCGCCGTTAAGCAGCAATCGTGTTAGCGGGTAAAACTACCTTACCCGCTCTTTGGGTGTTAATGCACTATCACGAGATTAACATTATTATTTCAATTACGGCTCTGATTTTTCAACTTAAAATAATTTGAAAATCATCTTGACATTGAATTACAATTATTATAAAACATTTTGGATTGGTGCACTTGAATGGTAGCCTTAAAATATTGTATATGTTTTGCGATAAATAAAATACATATGATTCCATTCATACTACATATAATAAACAAGTATCGTTCTTTTTCGTGACATTTTTTCGGTTTAATTTTTTTTATGCACGCATGAAATTTTAACGCAATTTTATATTTAAAAAAATGTTGTGTATCGATGATTTTGCATATATGAAATCTAAACATACTGCGGTGTATATGTTGACCCCCTGCGTTGTCATCGATATCCAAATCCCACTTTTGAATAGATACTCCGAATAATGCCTCTTTTAAAACCTTTATTTTGACACCAGATCACAAAAGAATGGGTAGATAACACAAGTAACTAACTACAAAGCTTTTGTCATCTCCTGCCACTCGATACTTTATGTTTGTTCTACAAAATAACTATGCTTAAAAAGGAATACAAAGCTCATTTCCCAAGAGGTAGAATAAATAGCTTAAATAATCTTCACGGTTTCTTTGACAACAAAAGCTTTATTATATTCCACGGTAGAATAACGATTTTATGTTGTAGAATGTATACCTATAAAACGTTTTAAAACGATTCTAAGATTTTGTTACATAATAAAAATACCCACTAATTATCAATAAATCTTCCTTTTTTATATCTGTTATTAAAGCAGCTTATCTCGACAGAAATTGTTTTTCCTAAAATGATTTTATTCAGTTTCTCAACCTTCTTTTTCAGAGACAGCAAATATAGAAATATGAGGTTAGGGCATGACTAGAGGTTAGCTAATAGTTCTCTCTACACCAGTGGTGTAAAGCTAAATGTAAAAGCGGCGAGACGATGCTTATTTTCATTAATATATATTCACGTTAAAATAAATAAAAATGCTATGCGAATTAAATTTCTGAAAGATTCACACATTTTTTCATGCCTTCGCATGGTCTAACCTTTTCTGCATACATTGTGTGATTGTGAATGCTTAACTTTTTATAGTAGCTCTATAACTTTATTCCTTATAAATACTAGTTCTTTCAAATTTTAAAACAAAAAGATTCGATTTAATATAATAACATATTACTATCACTAAATATCAATTGTCCAGATTTGTCTTAGATCCAAAAATATTTTTTAAAAAGGCACAATGGACTGTCATACTGCACAGTAAATTGCACCCACCATTTCTGGAAAATAACCGACTATTTGCGATGAAAATACACAAGAGTACCGTGAAATATATATACCGGTTTTTAATATTCCTTTATAAATTATTGAAATAAGAAAAAAATACCGGAGCAGTGCCCTACAAGACTACTGCACCAGAACCCATTTTGTAGGGATTGAGAGAGTGATATGGTATTCAGACAAATATCTATACCTTCGAACCCCATTCCATAAATGGATTGAAAAAATAATGAATGAAAGTGCCAATAGAGGCACCGACGTTTACTGCGCGGCTGCAGACTCGGAAAATATTACTTGGTAAAAACGAATCTAATATTTTCAATATGCATCGTCTTCCAGCGGGTATCATTAATCTTCACCAGACCGTGCAAAAAACGATAGATCGAGAATACACAGTGTGCTTTTTATCTGTCAGTCTGTATAGGTAATAATATTGACAGATGACAGTCACGCTTCAATGTCAAAAGGTGTGCACCGTGTAATGCAATAAAATGCAGGCTGCAGAATCTGTGCAGCAAACAATACAGCGGCGTAATGAGCGCCATTCAAAATTGCAATGAGATACGATCGACAACTGCATCCAATACGTTAGAGGCTCACGGGTTCTCAACTGTTTAAATTTAAACAATAAAATTAAGAACCGATGGTATTTTCGAGTAGTAAAAGATTAAATTTGCCACTGAAATATTATATAAAATTATTATTATTACAGTGGCGAGTCTAGCGCATGTGAGGCCACAGGAGCAATAAAATTTGGACATCGTAAAAGCGTCATAAAATTCCATGTAAAAAAATAAAAATATTTCAAAACCTGAAAAAAGTATGTGGGTTATAATACTATATGATATTTTTGAGGCCCCTAAAAGTCGCCTCAAGCGCGCGTCTACTCGCTTATAGGGTAATGCGCCTCTCGGTGCAAAGGCATTATATTAAACAAGGATACGATAAGATTTTTTATCCATGTTCGCTTTGAATGTGGAGCATATGATCATCTAATAGAGTTATCTCAAATTTGTTTTTATGCGAGAGTAGCTTTGTTACTCAGTTGCTAATTTTTTTAGGGATTAGGGATACAAGGATATAAGTTGAAATAGGACTAATGGTTAACTAATCACTCTTGCTATGCTCCGTTAGGTTTAAAGATTATACAGGTGAAAGGAAATTTCTATTTTCGATTTTTAAAAAAATGCTGATCGTACTGGGACTTGAACCCGTGAAATCCGTTACGTAAGCCTACAACGTTGACCATTGCACCAAATACCCGATTAAAAGTTTACTCAAGACGGACGAAGAGAAAACAAAAAAGATGCAGATGCTCAAATTTTAATTTAAAAAAAATCGATTTGATTCAACGTGCTGGAGCTTGAACTAAAACCCTTCTAGTCGCTAGTACAACGGTTTTACCACAGATGCCAACACTGTTTCTATTTATGCAGGTGAATGTTTGGAATCGCTGGAAATTTCTTCTACGATAGGTGATGTAGACAAAATGAGCTTGTAGCATTATTCTGTTTTATACATTTAATAACTATAAGTAAGTGGGTACCAATTTATCGCAAAAAATTGCAAATATACTATGGCCTTTATTATTATTTATAAACTGTTAGTTATCATTGGCAAGAGTAAAATGATAGCCATTTATTGATTATCTATAAGATATGAATATCTTTGTTGATTTCCATTGTAATGTGCTTCATGTAGAATTTATTTTTTATACTTATTCATAACTATAATATTTATATTTTAGCCAAGAATAAGAATACAAATATACGCGCTCTTTATCATTACTATGAGACATTGTAGCCATGCGGTACCACTGCGATTATTTTTTAGGTTGGATAATTCATAATAGTACTTTTTAAATCACATACAAATATGAGTAAACAAAGCTCATACTGATTTTGATTAACTTAGTAATTGAATCCCAAATGTTTTTTGGTATCTTGTATATGGGTAAGTTGAATAGAGTCGAGCCTTTTTCAGCGCTTTGATGTCATTGTAGTATACATAATCAGAAAATCCCTTTTCCCATAAATAGGTTGTAAAAAACGAAAGTAAAACTATATATATTAAGCTAATAGATTTGGAAGAAGATGCGGTAGTCAATGAAAAAAAATGCAATAAATAGCAATCGAGCATCTGCAATTTTCTGCCACCTTTTGCGTGTTTTGAGAAATGATACAATGCATGACACGTGCATCCCACTGTTAGATTAGATTTCATCGATATATTTCATCGAGAAAGGTGAATACTGAATATGCTATGTACGAATATATAATATTTACCATAAAATTTCATTATTAGCATATTTAATTTAAATTAAACATTATATATATAATACAATGTTATCTATTGAATGTTACTGACTGTCGGGCCTTTTTTTAAATCAATTTACATATAATTTTTATATAAAATCAGTGCATGTCTGTGAATTGTTATCTCACACTTTAGGCCCAGATCCTTAAGCCGCATTGCTGTGGGATTATTTATTTTCTATAAACTTAATAACTAACGCCAACAAGCAGTTCATGCACAGAACATTGCTTTAGTAACAAAATAAATAGTCTACATTTTCAGAAGAAAGTCTGGCCTCATTTCGACTAACCGAATACGGTTAGTTAGTTAGTTAACTCGGTAGAATATAAAAAAATCTCCACGCAACGCACAAGATTTATCCGAGCGATCCATCGAGTGATTTGAGCGAGCGAATGAATATTAACTCGGCCGAGAGGCTACCCTCATCACCTGTAACACGCCCTCGTTCACGTTTTAGGAGTGTCCAAACAGGAGTTTGAAGAGTTTTTAGTGAATAATTCATCGACAACACTAATTGTGTAACATCTGTTTTTTTTATCCGGATCCTCTTCTTTCGTAAATCTATCATCGTTGGAATGATTCGATATTCCTTAAAAAGATTTTTTTGTTTTACGATGGTGATCTTGACTGAACGAAACGCACATAAAACTTAACCGAATCTCTAAAAAAACTTATACACGTCTTGACGCATACTCGGTCAATATTGGTGTACAATACGGTTGGTCTTAAAGAGGGATTATGATATCAGTCGAGGAATATTATTCCCAGAAGCCACTTCTGAGTCAAATAAAGTTTTTGACATAAAAATATCTTTATTGGAACACACATTTTTTTAATTCAGCGGATGTCTTTGATATGTTTTTTTATAATGAATATAAATATAATAAAAAATAACACAAGATTAACTTTCAACATTAATTGAAAGTGTATAAACTAAAACTTTTCTATAGAAAATTTAAATTAACTTTGATTATTCCACGTATTGTGTAACTAACTGTGACACGTGTTTCGCCTCTTTGCGATAGTAAGTCTGAAGATGCCTCTGAAAGAGGCGAAACACGTGTCACAGTTAGTTACACAATACGTGGAATAATCAAAGTTAATTTAAATTTTCTATTAAAATGAACTTCCACAAAGTTACCGCCGAAACCATCGAAAGTATTAAAACTTTTCTTTTTATTTGAAAAAAATGTTGAGCTGAAGTATTTTTGTATTTGAGACTTAACCTTTAGAGGAGTGAATAGATTTATACAAATCTTACTTTTTTAAATTTAAGAATTTACTGCCTTTTCTTAACATGGGAATTTTGTGACTTTTCTCCAATGAATATATGTAATTCATACTTAGAGCAAATATATGCTTAAAGACAGACACCCCTGTGTTGAGTTTTAACTACTTTTATACTCATTTACAGAAAAATGGCACCGACGTACATGTACGTCCATACTCCTATACAAGTTAAATGTAGTGGAGATTTTATTTATTCGTTTAAATACTGATTAAGATCATCATTCGAGAGTTGAACTATTGCCCACGTGTCGCGCTATTATCGCCGCTTCCCATCTGTCAGCAATTTAAAAAACATCAAAATCATCACAAGGTATAATTTGCCAGTTCGCTTCAAATTAAGTCATCCATAAATATAATAGGAAACGTAATTGGGTTTTAGAGGTCTTAATAAATGCAGAGAGATTTTATTTAATATCCATGTCAAATAGTTCCACTAAATTGTTTTGTTACTATGTTTAGTTTCTTTAGTTACATCAAATTGGGAACGATGTCAATAATGGTATATTCTATATATGCGATGAGGCCTTTATGTAATAATATCGACTGTGGAAATGAAAAAGGACGTAACCCACACATAGTAAATTTTACAGGAGGCACAAAAAACGTATTTCGATGATTTTGGGCCATATGCAAATTACAAAATATCCACGAGCTTGAAGTGCACGGAGACTTCTTAACTGGTGTTGAATTGACATAATCCAATATTAATTGAAGAAATTGTATAGGAAAAACCTTTATTTCACTCTTTTTTCTTGTTTTCAATTATCACAAGCTCATCTTTTTTTTCAAATTTAAAAGCTAAATTTAGATAATAATTCGGCATTTACAGCTTACGATAGAACGTGCATTAAGTTGGATACATTGTGATTATCGAAAAAAAGCTGCTTTGAAAAAACTGTGGGTTACGTCGTTTTTCCTTTCCACAGTCGATATATGTATATGCTTATTTTATGCGATATTAACAAAACTTCAATGATTAATCTTTATTTATTTATAAATCAACGAGTACTGAATTTACTGTATAATTGGTTGTAGAAGTTTAAAGTTTTAAAATCGTTTAGATCAGGGTTTCTCAACCTTTTTTGACTCGCGTACCACCATATAACTTTTTGTTGTTGTTGAATTAAATAGTTTTCACCTAGTATTGGCATGGAATATCTTAAAAGTGAACTTCTGTCGACATTCTCCGTTAGTATATCGACCCGTAATAGGCGGAAAATCGTAACCGACAATTTATACATTTTACAGGAGGAGGTTATTTTTAATTAAGTTAGAAAAAGGAATTACTGAAGAGCGGTATTATAATAATGTTCTGGTATTATAATAAAAATGTTTGACTTATTTCACTTATCTAAATCAGCGTTTCTCAATTGGGGTCCACGTGGTACAAACGGTAAAAAGCCATAACACTAAAATGCACAGGCCCTAAAAAAGATCAGGCGAATGAGATAGCGTTCGATTTTTTTGCCACTGATGGATGTCTTATGCCATATTGAAAAATTAAGTGGGCCATTTCCAAAATTCATCTTGTCCGTTAACATTTTTTTGAAACGTTTAAGGAACCTTCTAAATTTTACCTTATTTTCACGATTAAAATTGAAATGAAAATGGACAAAATGAATTTTGGAAATGTGCGATTCAATTATTAGCGTTAAACGCAAACTACCGTATGTGTCGCTTAAGTACTTTTGCCGATTATGGGTCGATATTTGCAAGCGGACATAGTTAAAAATAAAATAATACACAGCCAGCAAACGAGATTTAATGTTGATGCCGCTATAATTTTGTAATATATACTCGATTTTATTGAATATTGCATGTAGATTTACAAAACAAGTGTAATTTTGGTCATTACTTACTACATGGTCCAGCGTTTCCCAAAATTTTCCCCCCGCGACCCGGTTATTTTAATATTTCTCATTCGTGACCCACAAAATTTGGTATGGCCTATACTACCGGCGTATAGGTGAAATAAAATAGTATATTTATGTCCATACAGTCTTTCATAATTCATTACTGTGATAAACCTATAAAGAAATCAAATGTACTAATATTTTTTTAATGAGAGGTGTACTGATGTTTCTTGTTAACTAAAAGCTCCAGGCTTGGAGAAAAGGATGATACATTTATTTTTAAATCCGGTTCGACTTCCAATCTTTTTCTATATTTATTTTTTCAGAAAACCAATGTTGAAAAGCCTGCTTCACACTTATACGTTGTCACAAAAGCCATTAGAAATTGTATCGCGTTTTGTGCTAAAACTGGATATTTATGACATCCATCATTAGTATTCTGTCAAAGATGTTTTTGAGCGTCTCACACGAGAGTTCAATTATTAAATTAATATCTGAATCCTGCAATTCTGTCTCGGATTCTACGTTCACTATAAAAGGAACGTTATTTTAGGAAATTGGCGACCCATCATTTGGGAAACGCTGACATGGTCAATGAACAGATGAACAGAGATCTCTTATAGATTATTATAACGCTGTTGCGTGTTTTGGCCTACATTTACACGATATTATTAGGTATAACGTTATTATAATGACTGGTAATTTTTGATAGAACACGATGCGAATAGGTAACATACAATAGATTAGTGTGATGTATCTCGAGTAGCGAGCAGGTTTTAGGTTCGTATGGCAATTAATCTGTCGACGCACCTTTATTATCTTCATACGTGCTGTCTGTAGCAGTTCGGTGGCATTGAAGTGATACTCCACCATCAGCTTTTGTTTGTGCTGAATAAAAAAGGTTATATAATAGTTAACATAATATTTTCTCAACGGGACATATTATTATATTTTAAAAGTTGTATATCATAATGAATACCAACGACGTTGATTGACCATTGTGCCATGGACCCGTCCAACCCACAGGCTGGAATCTCAGTACGAACAGAAATTTTCAATCGATGTTCTCGATTTCTGTTCGAATGTATGGATGTGATGTCTAAAAAATCTCCCCCTAGTATTCTAATCCTAAAAATAACGGGGTGAAGCGGGAGTGATTAGCCAACCACTAGTCTTGTCCTGCCCTTTCCTTTCTACTCGTACTACTCAGTGGCGAATTAAGCACATGGGAGGACTCAGGTGCAATAAAATTTTCAGGCACTGTTTTTCGGATAAAATAAAAACGTCACAAATTCCATGTTAATTAATAAAAAATATTATCAAGTGAACCTTAAAAGAAATGAAAACTGGAGACATTTTAGGACTAAAGTGCCTTCTTTTTAGCGTAAGTACAGAAATACAAAACAAATAAAACTATTTTTTATATAAACAAAGACAAATATACTTTTAAGGTACTGTCAATTATTGTTAGAAATGAGTTATATTGAAAAATTACATATATTTTTTGCAACAATTTCACATATTATAATAATGATCAGGACTGGAAAAGGTTACCGTAAGCCTTATCAACCGACGGTAAAAAAGCTGTATTTTATTTAGGTACAATATTCACATTTCACATGAATTCTTTTCTCAATTATATTTCGTCACTATTCTAGCAGAAATTGGTAAGTAACAGACTGATAGTTCTGAGTAAATAGCAAGTGAAAAAAATCGTGATATTGAAACGATTTATGATAATGTTATAATGTGATTGTTATAATAATATTTAATACTAGTATTTTCGATTTTTTTTGGGAGAATTAATCATTAGATTTCATTTTGGTGTTCTTCTTAAACTTCTCTCGATCATTGCACGCATAAAAGGCACGTGTGTATACTAAACACGTGTAAAAATAGTTTAGGCGTACAGAGCTGTTTTTTTAAATACATAATTTAGAACACAGCAATGGCTCGTTTTTAATATTTGATTCAGGAATGCCAACATGCGAGAACATCTGTCAAAAGAAAATAATTACATTTGTAAATAGCGGATGTTCAGCAATGGGTTCGATACGATTGCTCTTCGTTTGTATGTTTTAGAAATTTTTACTATATGAGGATAAAGTACATCAGAAGTTATTCTTAAACGTCCATAAAAGATGTGATGAACGGGAGTAAAGATTTGGAGATCAATAAAGGATGCTTTCAATAACGAACTTTCGAAAACGTGCGTTTTTCTTTGATGTCACAATTACCCACATTTTTAAATTTAATTTGAGGTATTCGATACTTTTGAAACGTAATGTGAATTAGATATTTTGATTCCTCGTGATCTCTTCTTGGATACGTCTATATACCAGGAGTGTGTACGCATGAGATCAATGAGATCCACAAAATAATTACATAGTATTTAATACACAACTTTAAATGCAATTTATTTAAAATTTTATATACATACATATGAACATATAAAAAAATACTTCACTTTGTCAACTTCAAAAATACTTCACTTTGTGATTTTACCACGAACCGCACTTTTTTCAACGAAGAGCCGAATTTTTTCACCGTTGATATATATACCAGGGATGGGCGGGCATTCATGAAGTCAACGAAGGCCACATTCTAAATTTTCAAATATATAATGAGCAACGTTCCCTCTAAGCCGAAGGTTTAGATGCGCGGAAATTTCAAAGGCTGCGCGGAGGCTGCGTGGAGGCTGCGCGGACCGATCAAATATCAATTGAGCAACTGTCTTGTAGTGCGCGCCAGCCCAGAATGAGTGCGCAGAGACTTCTCAACTGCTACGCGGCCGCGCACGCGCGCAGCTTAGAGGGAACGTTGATAATGAGTCACACCACAGTCATGTTCTCACGTAGTACTAAATACATACATTCAAATTATAACATTTCTACACAAATCTTAACTGCTATATAAATTATAAAAAAAATATGTTTCTCAAGAGATATTGGGAGCCGCACGTAACCCAATGGAGAGTCGCATTTGTCCACGCCTATTATAAACATTAATATATTATGTGTGCATTGTAATCAGTGAATGCATACAATTAACTAATGATGGTGGACTGAACAACATTTACGTATATGTACATATATCAGTTTGATACTATATAATTTTTACTATTGAGATCAATCAGTATTAATTAGTTACTTTTGGGTTCAATATTTTTGTTATAAATATATATTGCCTTAACCTCTCCAGTAAAAATAAATCTTCTACTAATAAATAAATGAATAATTCATTGTTCAATCTTTGTTGACTTATAAAATGCCGGCATGAAAATAAGTTTTAAAAAATCACCCCTCACCTTTCGTAACGCCCAGTGCGCCAGATGCAAGTTAATTGCATGGTTGAAAGCTTCGATGAGTGCCAGGTTATTTTTGAATTATTTTCTCTTGCGTAACTCACTGGATTTTTTTAAAAATACTTTGACTAGTATGCGTCCATTTCCGTGAACTTGTAACCCTTATGGGTAAAACGAACTATCCAAAACATAATTCTCGCCTTATGGGAATGTTTTGTGTTAGGGCAATAATAATTGTGGTCGATGAAGTCCGCTGATCAAATCTGTCAGTAATCTTTGCAGAGGGCTCTCGTGTCTACGAGGGATGCGATCTGGTAAGATATAAGAAAGTTTTGGCTACAAAACCCTGGCAAGTTCAATATTAAATTTCAATTTTTCAAATATGTGATTAAGGGTAATTATTTTTGTGAGGCTTTTTCTCATCGACTGTGTCCCAATTGATTTGAAATTAATTTGAAATTATTTGTAGCTTTGGCAATATAAAATTAAATGTGGCTATTATTGAAATGATATCTAATTTCTTATATTGTTGCAGCAGCTGGTTTGTAGATTTTTTAGACTTTATAAAAAAAAATATTTCAAACAAATCGTGATAACTATTTTTTATTTTTTATTTTAATCCAACAGCCTTCCTTGATTTTTGAAATGTTGCGAAATCAATATTGCTATCAAATCACTCCAAAATCTTGCTAGGCGAGATTCGCCTAGTTTCTGTCAAACCCAGGTCAATAAATTTATGATAGAAGATTTAATTAACATCAGGGATGGGCTGGAGGGAGCTTAGAAAGTCTCACGCCAGCCCATTCTTAAATAAAACGTATTCCGGCGAACCCCTTGTAAAATTAAGAAGAAAACAATATTATCAGATTTCATCAATACAACATAACCTAACTGTATTTTTTTACTTAACATATCGACTGTGGAAAGGAAAAAGGACGTAACCCACACATAAAACGCAAAAAACGTATATGGTGATTTTTGGCCATATGCAAATTATGAATTATACACAACTTTGAAGTGCACGGAGACTTCTAAACTGGTTTTTAATTGACCTAACCTTATATCAATTAAAAAATTTGTCCCGGAAAAACCTTTATTTCAGTCTTTTTTCTTGGTTTTATTTTTTTACAAGGACTTCATTTTCAAACATAAAAGCTAAATTTAGATACTAAATCGGCATTTGCAGCTTGCATCCTTTTGATAGAAAGTGTATCAACTTTGATTCATTGTGATTATCGAAAAAAAACTGATTTGAAAAAATTGTGGGTTACTTCCTTTTTCCTCTCCACAATCGATATATTATCTATAACTTCTGAAATGTGGAATTCAAACTAGGATTTTTCACTCTTGTATTCTGAGATAGGCATATTTTAATTACTTTACATATTTTTAGCATACGAAGTAAAAATGGATTACTTTTATAATTTTTGCGTATAGCCGCCTGCCGTAGCCCAGTTGGTTAGAGCTTGCTCTACCGATCACACAGGTCTGGGTTTGATTCCCGGTCAGATCACTGAGAATTTGAGAATTATTCAATTCAAAGTTGTGATCGAAGACTGGGTGTTTGTGATGTCAATTCACATAATTTCCTCTCCTCCCATCCTGCTGTTCCTTTAATAACTGTGAGTAGCAAAAGCGATTAGTCAACCACTAGTCCAGTTCTAGCCTTATCCTTCTTTCCCTACTACTCACTTTGAAAAAAGTGAGGTTGAGCGACTGAGTAACAAACAGTTCTCGTAGAAAAAATTATGTTGAGATACCTCCATTAGGAGGCCATATTCTCCACATTGAGAGCGGACATGGATTAAAAAGAAAATCGTTTACGAGTGGGAAAAAAACCACCCTTTCCCTAGAACATCGTGAATAGTTTTAAGACTAATCAAGTTCTTTGTAAACATATTGGCAGCGCACCGCTTGAATAAACGTTATTATTTAATCAGTACATCTTAGTTTCTGCTAACCCGGGTAAGTAAATACATTTATGATATAAGATAATATACTTAACATCGAACAAAGATATTTCTGTTTAAAGTGATATATTTGTACAGCTTGATAAAATAAACTTAGAAAGAATGGAGGGTAGAATTTTAAATACCAGGATATGACGACACGCACTCCATATCCGGCCCCTACACATGTTTGTTATTTTAAATTGCAGCAGTATTTATTATTTTGTTATTTGACGTTGCGTATGGTCGAGTGGAGATCGTGCTTGCTTCGTAAGTCGGCAGATCACGTTCAATAAAAGTTATATATTTCACAAAGAATGTTCGCCTTAAAACTTTTACGACAACCCATACTTAGTTATTTTGAGATGCTACGCATGTTTTGGAAGTGTCTTAGTGTTACTTAGGGTGGAATATTTTTTGGGAACATTGTATCGTTTGTATTAATTTTAAATAAACCTACCAATCCCGGTAATACCGGTATTGTTCTCTCTAGATCAAACATAAACAAAGCGACCGATGAAATTTGTACTATACAATTATATTAATTATAATTATTGATTTTCTACTTCTATAAATCTGCTATGATAAAATATCTGTACATTGATATTATTGCACTGGATTGGTGATAACTTTTGATGTGTGCACTGTCAATACTTGCAGTTTATTAAGCAATAAAACACTATTTTGTACTAATTCCACTTTACTAAAAAGTATCTGTTCTAAAAAAGCCCTCCCTCAACGAGAGGATGTTTGCAATATTGAAAATCAGAAATTTACTGGTGTAAACAATCAATTGAAAACATAACTTATCAAATAAAACAGAAGTCGAACTCTAAACTCGACTAAATTTCGAAATGGAAAATGGTAATTTATTAGAAATGTAATATTAGTAATATATTTACATAAACTATACATGGCTATTAGAATTTTTAGAGTTTAAGAGTATGTTTTGGTAAGACCCTTTTTCAGTCTTTTAATTACCATCAATATTAATTTATAATACCACGACACTTTTCTACAATATTTTTTTAAGCATATATGTATAATATATACTACGCTTTCGTGGAAATCAAGTCCGGCATGTATAATACGAATGATAAGGACATATTTCAGTATTTGTTTATTACCTGAACGAGCCTGGCGCTTATCCCTTATTTTATTGTTCGTTCGACTTTTTATAGTAATATGCTTTCAGCTTTTTTTTAATTCAAAATATATAAGAATTTATATTATAGTTGGAGCCTGGTATACCTATAAATAATTTAGTAGTACTTAAGATTTGTTTATATGTGATATTTTTTACTATATGTACTCCTTTTTCCTAATCTTAGCAGAAGAGGCAGAGAGCAACTTTAGATGTCATTTTTTTATACCTGCTCTACTTTTGCTTAAATTATTAAGTGTTAATATAATACATTAAAAAATATTCAACTTCTTTTAAAAACGTTCCCTTTTAGTTTCCCATAGTCGGTTCCAGTGTTCGACAAATTCATTAGTCAACTGAGACGAGCAAATATTCAACTATACAACGATTGAAATTTCTTTTGGTATAGGTATGTACATTGTTTTTTACTTGATTAATTTACTCATATGCTGCCTTTTGCTTAAACGGTCCTCAATTTAATTGAGGTACGTTCGTTAAGATTGCCAAGTCCAACATTTAAGTTTTTAGACCGAAAACTGACTTACATGCGTGTGGGGTACGAAGTTTCAATCAGTATGTAGTATTTTGTATAAGAGCCACAATCAAGGCGCCAAAGAGCCGCAATTAGCCGACCACTATCATAGTCCATGTGCATTCAAATAAATTTATAAAAATACATGTTTTGTTTTGTTTTTGAGATAAGCGCCTGTGAGATTAGTGAGGATGAATGTTGTTTCTAAGCTTACATACTTACCCAAAGTTATATCGCATTCCCGTGTGTCATAAAAAGGTAGTAAAACCTCTTTAAAAGACGACTTTATTCAAAAACTTGTTGTAAAAACAAGAGGCTATAAAACTTGTATACTGGCTTACTCAGCCGAAACAGTTTTTCGGTTGTTTCAATCGTGAAGTCACTCAACTGACAAAATCACACGGAACCTGTTTACTAGTTAATGAAGGCTTTAATTATTAACATTTTTACGATGAAGATTATCATAGTTCAGATTATGTTCTCTGTCAATTTCTGTTATTGTACCTCATCTTACATGATAATACAGAGAAATTTCCATTTAACATTTCTGAAGAGACTCGCTAAAAATGCAAGTGTAGGTAAAACATATAGGCACTCGAGAGGTGAAGTGAGCCAAAATGGTAACACGTTTTAGTACAATCACGTCTTTATTTGGTATTTTTTATTTTACGCAGATAACCTTATTTGTATTGTGTATTAACTGAGGTTACTTCACTTTTATGATACTTTAAAACATGTAGAATATTACAACGCGTCTACATTTTTTTTCTAAGATACCATTTGGCTCACTTCACTTCTAATATGCCCATTTGTATATTGAAGGTTAAATAGTTTTGTTCAAATTTCTAGCATTCGAGGGGTGGAGGCTAGCATGACGTTTACATGGGCCACACAAACTTCTAGGTACACCACTGTGCTCAACTAATATAGTACGGGTGAAAACCGCAAAGCAAAGTTAATAAAATGGCAGTAAAAATTGTTGAAGTATTGAAATATACGAAGCATGATAAGCTCAAGCAATTAAAACGGTTTTAAATTCTGTTGAGTTTTTGTGATGTATTGTCAGCAAAAAAACTTCATACAGCCATTGAACCATCCGAAGACCCGGAAAGTGGCCGTTGGAAGGTTAACTCAACATAATGCACTTTGGCCAAACAGTATGCTGAGGCGTTTTACTATAATAACATCGTGCAGTGAAGTGATTTAAGTGTCTCTTAATTTATTGCCTACGAATCTATGCCGTCTATGGTTTCATCTCTCATCTCATGCCGTGATTTCTTCAACTGTTCACGAATTATCGAAATAACATCGATATAAATCTTCATTGGCAATTCTTCATAAATTTAAATCGGTGTTGATGTCATACTATTATAACGTCATCTGCTGGCTGCTATTGAAAATAAAACAACAATTTCTGTCGTGAATTAAACAAAATTGTTAGGACATTATACATACATATAAGATATTTTGAGGACAAAATGGTATGGAAAAATTGTATAATATGTGATATATTAAATAAATACTCTTCCTGTACCAGCGGTGGGCTGCCAAAACGTTAAAAAGGGGCTCGCTTAATCTCGGTAAATTATCGGTGTTCTGGGAAAGGAGTGATTTTTTTATCACTCCTATACAATTATATGCAATACTTAAATACGCAATCTATTGTTTCTTAATACACTCACAATCTTATCAATCTAAATGGCTAAAAATGTACTACTTTGTAAACTATAGCTGTCATAGATAATATGTAAGTCAGACATTGCAATTATATAATAATTTGATCTGAGAATATTGTTTTTTCTTAAATTATCAAGAGGCTCGCACGAGCCATTCCGAACCCCCTCCAGCGCACCCCTGTCCTGTACCTTCCGTTATAATCTTCATTAATCATTGGCAATTCTTCATAAATTGATATCATACAACTATTATGACTTCATCTGCTGGCTGCTATTGAAAAAAATATAAAATAAACAATTTTCGTCATGAATGGAACAAAACAGCTTAAAAATATTTATATAAGATATTTTGAGGACAAAATGGTATGGACAAATTGAATAATATGTGAAATATTCGCCCTGTATCTTCCGTTATAATCACACTATTTTTTTCGTATCATTTTGTACTCACACCACTATGTTCGGCCAACGGAATTAGGTATGTACATAGATGTAAAATAAAATTATATTACTGAATTTATGAAGAAGCTTTCAAGCATGACACTTTGAACTTAAAAGCTGTTGGTTACGGAGTAATGCCATATGCTTAAGTACCACAGAATTTTATTACACTCGTCGTATCTTTATATATAAGTTATACGCTAAAAGTTGTGTTGTATAGCTTGTGAAAAAATACAGTAAAAAAATAATTGTGGGACTATATATTATAAAAGTATGTATAGTTTTGTAGCAGTTGTGAAGATATTGAATTGGCGGAAATCATCAAAATAAGAGTGGTTACGCTGTTGACACAATTAAGTGAAGAAGCATATCAAGAAGTGAGTGATTATTGCGTAATTCTTTTTAATGTTTCTCGAGAAACTTTACCAAATATATATATATATATACTTTTGAGTATTATGAAAAATATTTATTAATACGCAGAACAGATAAAGAATTGAATATACTGTAAAAATCAATCAGCAATCACGAAACACAAGAGTATAGAAATTTAAGTTTTTATTACTATTAATTAGAGCGTCCTTTAATAAAATGTATGAAATACACAATTAAGTAGCTACGATTCCATATTCGTGTGATAGGCGTTTGAATATCAAGGAAACTGCAACAATTCTTGGGAATGCAAGACAATTAAAACTATATAAAATTTGAATCGGTCAAACTATTACATTCTCACAGATTTTGTCACTTACGACCCGGGTTTCGCCTTTCGGCATCTTCAGGCGTTCAAGTGCACGGATGAACTTGAACTGACACTTAGTAAATGAATGTTTCGTGTTTATATAAAAAATAAATGTATCATTGAGTTTAAAGCCATTGCTGGCGAAAAGGATTAGCTCATAGGAATGCCCACAGATTTGAGTAGTAAGTAGTTTCAAGAATTATATTTATTTATTTGTCGGAAAAGGTTTTATGATTATATTTATGTAGGGTATAAAAGTGGAGATCCCGGTAAGTTTAGTATTTCATTTTCAATCGGAAAACTATGCAATTGTGCTCTATTTATTTCCAAAATTTTTCTGAAGATGCCGAAAGGCGAAACCCGAGTCGTTAGTGACAAAATCTGTGAGAATGTACATAGTTTGAACGATTCAAATTTAACATTGAAATTCCACCAAGCACCTTCAGTCGAAATCTTAAATTAAAACTGTATTAAATAACATTTTTTTGATGTGTAGTGATCATGGTATTTTAATTATTAAATTATAAACAATAATTGTACAACGTTTAGAATTTTAATAAAATAACTAAGCCTGTCAAATAAACCTGTCAATGAAAATATTAACAAAGTATCTCAATGAAGATACACTTATCTGACAGTGATATATCCATGCCGAAGGTTTAAAATGTTCATTTGAAAAGCCACCATTTAATATTGACTTGCACAGGAATTGAATCTGGAGTCTGCTGATTACTAACCAAGTCGCTTATTGTTAGAATACAGTTGTCGACTGATTTATAAATACAATATTTATCAGTTGAGAAAATTAAAAATCATTTATACAGTACATATAACTATTCAAAGTAGAAGTAGATTTTAACAATCTTAATTTTAGTATCGGATAAATAAAATTTGGTTAGTTCTTTGGCCTCTATCTAATATTCAAGACATAAGTGCTCAAGTCGAATTTGACTATTCTCGAGTTATTTGTTTTTTCACTCGGCCATTGACAAAGCAGTGCTAAAATGAGAAGATATAAAATTAAGTGAATCGATAAGATCTTTATATTTTCATAGAGGCGAATGAATGGTCGTTCGTTCCCAACAGATGCATGTCTAGTGCATTCTTGAGCATCACTGAAAACAACTTATTATAATTGTATCAGATTTAAAAATATACAAATTTGAATATTTATTTTTTGGCCAGTATCTTTATCGGCGACCTTTCGTGATTAAATCTATACTTCATGCTCAGTTACATTTTGAATGTTTTACCAAATTAATTATAATAGCCATAAAGGATGTCAGACAAAATATCCTGTCATTAACTGGTATAATTTGTGATTATTATTTACAAAATTGTATAGATATTATCATAAATTACTTGATTCTTGATTATATTATAAAGGTACTATAATAAATATCTATTTTTCGGTAACGCGCTAGGGCTTACGTCTTATTCGTTGGGTTGGCTTAAGCAGTTCCTGGTGTATGGAGTTGTATCCAAAGGTACAGGTGTGATATTTTCGTCTCTTCTTAGCATTCAAACTGTCGGCATATAAATGAAGTGCCTTTAGATAACAATAATTCTTTTCTAACCTTACCCATCTAAGAGGTTTAGCTATTAATTTAAAATTCTTTAAATCTTTACTAGTTCTCTTCTAACTAGAAGTTCTAATCCTTCACCAAAGAATGTGATGATTTTTATAATAAATCATTAATATTGCATACATCATATTTCTGGGTCTGGTCACTTTTCATGATATTTGAAATAGCGCCTTCGTACAGATAAGAGGTGGCGTTGGACTAACCAATTTGTATGTCTTTGTGTTGAAGAGAGCATTGCTGGTGCGCGAATTCGATTTTGTTCCAGGAAATACCGTTTTATGAATTATGTCACATTGTTTTTTTCATTAAATATGAATTTAAGAGTTGAGCTTTTTTGTTTAAAAATTGCTTAAAGTTATTTACCTACGTAGTGCGTGTTTATATTATGTTTACATCACATAAAGTATACAAGTAGTTCTTAACCATTGCTCCGCAAGCTTGTCGCAAGTGCTTCGCGAATTGATGAAAGCCGAAAAAATCGTTAAATGCTGAAAAACAAAAAAGTACTCCACGAAAAACGTGAAAAAATTTAAACGAAGATTGAGAGTAGCTGCATCAAATATTCGACCTTATAATTTTGAAATCTGTAAAAGCCAACTAGCTCAGGTGCAATGAAATAATTATCGCATTGAATAAATTTCATAATTGGGTAAAGACTAAAGAGTAATTTCAATTACATTTTTCCATATTATACTTAATGCAATATATCTTTTCTTCCTTTAACTGTTTTTTTCACAGTTTAATTTGTGATAAAAGTTATGTCTGCGGATTTTTCTTAACTTTCTGATTTTTATGGTCCGTATTTTTTTCTTATTATCAAAAGTGCTCCATAATTTTGAAAAGGTTAAGAGCCGCTGAAGTATACAGTCATCCATATAATATCATCAAAGCGACTAAAAAATACGCATGCCAGAAAATATTACGTACACATTGGGTATTTGAAAGTGATTATTTTTTCATTACACATGCGTTATTTCCATCTATGTCTCGTTAGTTTAGTTTGTTTTGTCAGGGATTCGGAGCACATGTGGTGAACATCTTGCGGACGTTTACAGTGAATGTGATATTATCACGTTATTTGAATTCTATTACGCATCCACTCACTAACAAAACAATGCAACAACTATGTATTCGCCATTGCATGCATCGTAAGTCTTCGACTTAAACGAATTCGAGTAAAGTGAAAAAAAAGTGTTTTTTTATTTAGCTGCGTTTTATCCCGCTGCGCATGGATTAAAATAATAATACATATTACGTTGATGTGTGAGAGATGTGTCCACAATTCATCCAATAGATCAAGGTGACATAAAATACAAGCATTTAAGGAGTTTTACATACTAAACACATTTAGACAGGCAATAAAAACTATTGCTGGACAAAACGGCATATCGTAAACGCAAATCTAGAAAGAGTATGACATTTATACAGCTCTTAAAATATTGATAAAGGAATGAAATTTAAATATTTTAAAGAAATACGTATGGATTAAAGTCATTCTCCAATTGGTCGGGGAAATTATGCATACTGAAGAATTGACAAGGTGACATAGACAAAGTGACCAAGGAAACGGGCATACATCTAGATCAGTGTCTGCCAAACTGTGTGCCGCAAGACGTCTCAGGTGTGCCGCGGTGGAAGAAGCCTTAAAAATTTTAATTTTAAATAATGCCTATTCTTTTTTAAAGTTTTTAATAAATTCAACATCTACACATTCAAACAAACATTTGTCACGTTCATACATAGTGTTCAACGCGACATATTTTCCAAATCTTCTTTTTTAAAGGTACATTTCCATTTTTATTTGGTGTGCCGCGGTACAAGTCCCATTCGCTAGTGTGCCGTGAAGTAAAAAAGTTTGGCAGACACTGATCTAGATGAAAAGCTTTTTGTTAATTTAATTTATAGTAGTTTATCAATGGAAATGAGCTACGAAGTTGCTGTAAATAGGTATTCTGTTCTTAAATGTTTTTACGTGTTTGTACAATATTTATGTAGGTATTTATCTGAATAAATATTAACTTCGTTTTGTTTATATTTTAAAATGAACACACATTATTTAAAAAAAGTTTTATTCGACTCACGCGGAAACCTTTGAAACGAATTAATTAAGTAAGTCGATGATTTACTGTATTCCTTTTTGATAATAAGCGTCGTTTCGGTGTTTATTATTCACTTTCCAGCAATCTGCCGTAAATAAAAAAGCTCCTAAGCTGATACCAGTGAAAACTATCCAATCCACAAGCGCAATTATTTTTAACCCTTTATAAATTATAATTTATTTATTATCTGAGCATTAAACATCGCAAACAGATTCTGCCCGTTCAACTTCTGTAATAAGTTAATTAATAAGTTAGCGTAAAACGTTTCCCAGTGAAATTAATTTAGAATCAATATACAATATTAGATAAGCCATTTTAAAGTGAATTCTGGTTTCCCTGCAACACGAATTCCTAACATCTAATAATAATGTTCGAATTAATATTCAATGTTATCGCAAGAATATAAGCGGGTAACGTAAATTGCTGGACCTCATAAGGCCATTGATTATAAGATTTATCTATGCTGTAATTATTACTGATAATTAAATATAATTATAGATCTTGTTCCATAGATTGATAGACAGATTTCTAGCACGCTACTTTATAGTTCCATTGTATTTTTTATTATATTATATAAGCGATTATATTTAATTAAGTGTATTACTATGATGTAAGTGTGTAGTGAAGAATTTTTAATATAATATTTTGAATTTGTATGCTTGTAGATAAAAGTAGAAATACTTTCACAAATGATAATAACGCTTCATTAGTATGCAAGTTATGTAACCAAAACCATATTAATGATTTCTGAACGATACCTGATTGTTGAGTCCGTGGTCGAGTGGTCAACGTTGTTGGTTACAGTTATCGTGCTCACAGGTTCGGATTCCAGCATGGACTGTTTCATAAATTATTTTTCAATCAGTTTATGGATATCTTTTTTTAATTTAAGATTTCGACTGAAGGTGCTTGGTGGAATTTCAATATTAAATTTGAATCGTTCAAATAATGTAAATTCACACGGATCTGTATGAATGTACATAATTTGAACGATTCAAATTTTTATGGATATCTTTGATGACTAAAATTACCCGACACTCATTCGATCCTAAAAATGGGCGAAGCGAAGTCGATTTGATAACTTCTAGTCTTGTTCTAGCTCTAATTCCAACTGTTATCAAATTTGAGAGAAATTGAGCGACTGATTAACAAGCAGTTTTCATAGAAAAATATGATCACTTTTAGGGTGTTTACTGTCAACACTTGGTGGAAAGGCATTATATTAAAAAAAATGATAATGCTCCATATGAGCGTAACTGGTCCTGATCAATGTTCCCTCTAAGATGAGATGTTAGCTGCGCGGACCAATCCAACAAAGGCGCGGCATAGTTTCTCATATTTGATATAGAATAGTGTTACATTTTTTTTTATTTTCATAATAAAAAATATTATCATTTAATTATTTATAAATAAGTTTTGACTAACGAGTGTATTATTAAAAGTATATATTATTTGAATTGGAGTGCTCGCCAACCCGGAATGAGTGCGGGGGGCTATTTAAAATTCAGCGCAGCCGCACGCGCGCGCAGCTTAGAGGGAACATTGGTCCTGATCATATTAGATATAAGTGTTATTAGTACAAATGATTATTTTATTTTTTGAATGAAAAATATGATGACAAAAATTCATTAGCATTCCATTTGTCCTTAATGCATTGAATTAAATTAAAAATATTTAAAGTTTATCGAAAATCGTATTTTGGTGCACGAGAAACATGGTAATAAATAATCTACAGAAAAATAAATAAAATTGTGAGTATGTTTTTTTGTACTTGAGAAAGAAGTGCAAATCGTTTATAGATATGAATTCAAGTTAGCTAAATTCAAGCAATTACACAAACGTGTAAATATTTATCAACTAATGTGTGATTCTCGTATATGTCACAGTTAAAGGTTCTTCAGTGTTGTGCCTACCCTCAACACGGCGGTATTAACCTTCATTTAAAAAAAACAAATACCGCTTAGAATTGAATAATTTATACACTATTTTATCACTATGAACATAGCTGATGAAATTGATGTACTCATGGGGAGAGAAACCTTTTCATGGTGATAAGTCGTAATAATAAAAAAATCTTATTCTACTAATATTTCATTTCTGTCCAGAGCAGCTTGCATCCGTTTTTGTTCGCTGCTACTTGTTCAGGTTCGTAGTGCCTTGGGGCCCGTGACGGACCTCACAGGTTCGAGTCTAGTGCATATGAACAACATTTTTTCAATCAATTTATCGAATACTGTTCGAAGACATGAGTATTTATGTTGTCTTAACATTTCTTCTCACCATTACAATCCGTAATAATCAGGCGTAGCGAAAGTGATTAGTTAACCGCTAGGCCTGTCCTAGCCCTATCCTTACTCAATTCGAAAAATAGAAGTAGAGCAACTGAGTAACATACAGTTTTTGCAGAAAAAATCTGTTGATATGCATTCATTAGGAATACATATCGACTGTGGAAAGGAAAAAGTACGTAACCCCAATTTTTTCAAAACAGGTTTTTTTTTATAATCACAATGTATTAAACTTTATACACATTCTATCAAAAGGATGGAAGCTGCAAATGCCGAATTAGTATCTAAACTTGACTTTTAATTTTAAAAAAGATAAAACCAATAAAAACCTGTAAAATATTAAAACCAAGAGAAATGACTATAAGAAATACAGGTTTATTTTTCTCAATTTCCATTTATTAATATTAGATTAGGTCAATTAAACACCAGCTTAGAAGTCTCCGTGCACTTAAAAGTTGTGTATATTTCAAAATTTGCATATGGCCCAAAATCACCAAAACACGTTTTCTGCGCCTCCTGTAAAATTTGATATGTGTGAGTTACGTCCTTTTTCCTTTCCACAGTCGATATTATATACACTGGAAGCGGACATAGATTAAAAAAGGGACGCAGGTTGCCCACCTCTAGAGTGTGTTCCCGTGGTTAGTCGGTTATTGGAAGGTGGATGAGTCAACAGCACTCGGCTTTGATCCCACTTCCTGTTGACGTATGATAAGAATCCTAATATTAAATGATTTCTTTTATACACATGTCAGTACCGCTTGCCTAGTTGGTAATGTCTCATTTTATCAAACACAAATAACAAAATTCATATTGTTAATAAAAATCTAGGAATAACCGCACATTGTGTTAGGTCACCGCACGGAGTCGTATTTTTTTACACACGTACAGGGTTCAATGTAAAGGATAAGAGGTCATCATTAATTTTGTTTTATTTAAAAAAGACACATTCAAAAATGTTTCAATATTGTTTATACAATGTATGTATGTATACGTATTTGTGTGTATGTATATGTATGGGCATTGTATATGCGGAGAAATGGCTACATTGTGGATTGCTCACCTCTGTTACGATCGCGCCCTTCTTTCAGTAACGATATAAAGAAAATGCAAATAACTAGACCAGTGGTGGAAAACCTTTTCATTTCTAAAGGTCACATTCATTTATCTGATTCAACATAAGGCCGCAGTAAAGAAAACGTTGACACCGCCCCTCCTTTTTTTTGCTACCGCCGAACATATCGACTGTGGAAAGGAAAAAGGACGTAACCCACATACAGAAAATTTTACGGGAGGCACAAAAAACGTGTTTTGATGTTTTTAGGCCGTATGCAAATTATGAAATATACACACTTGGAAGTGCACGAAGACTTCTAAACTGGTGTTTAATTGACATAATCTAATATTTATGAAAGAAATTGTCTTGGAAAAACCTTTTTTTATCGTCTTTTTTCTTGGTTAAAATTTTCACAAGCTCATCTTTTTTCAAACTTAAAAGCTAAACTTAGATACTAATTTGGCATTTGCAGCTTACATCCTTTTGATAGAACGTGTATCATGTTTGATATATTGTGATTATCGAAAAAAATCTGTTTTGAAAAAACTGTGAGTTACGTCCTTTTTCCTTTCCACAGTCGATATAATGGGTTGATTACATTCTTTTTCCAAACGCTTGCGAATAATTTTTTGATCAATGTGAATATTTTGATCAAGTCAAAAGGCCGCATCTGAGTAGCCAAGAGGCCGCAGGTTCCCCACGCCTGGACTAGACCATCAGCGATGAAGGAGACTCGAAGGACTTTGACTTACAACTAGATACTGAATATGCTTCTAAATTTAGTATGAAAATGTTTCTCGTGGAAGAAAAACCCTTTTCACACATAATTACACAACAAATGAAAGAGTAAATTGTAAAATACATTTTTTTATGTACCGACCTGTTGACAATAAATTTTGAAGTATCATCATTACGCTAGGTCGTAGAAACTGTTAACGACAACTATCACGTTAACATTACGTAAAATCCTTTCAGACATACTGCAGTAAAGTATGTTTAGTAGGATAGTTCCTTAAGCAGAGGTTTACAATCGCCGGGACGTTGAAATTTCTTGTAGTAGCGTAGCAAATGAAAACGGGACATAGCTTTCCGCGACGGCTAAAAACGTTTTATATTCGTCAATTTTGAATGTAATTGAATCAAATTAGCCCCTGGGTTAGTAGACGATTAATAGAGAATGTCAAACAACCATACACGAATGATAAATAACAATATAAAGATATTATTTTTGAAAAGCTAACGCGACTGGCGGAAGTTGATGGTAGTAAGGTGGAAGTTACTAAATAATTTCAGTCTTCATTTCGGAAAGTTGTTGTCGAAAAATCATTTTCATTTCTAGTAATTTAAGAAGTTTTTTTTAATAGTATCAGGTAGACACTCCTAGTCGCTGCTAGTACGAATGTATAAATATTTCAATATTTATATATATAAATATTGGTTTTAAAAGAAATAAGTTCTAGTAATTTTTTTATTGGATTTAAAAATGGTTTTAACCTAATGTCAATACACCAAATATTTTGTAAGTTTAAAGAAAGATCATACGAGATAAACTCGATGACAAAAAAAATGTAAGACATTCGAGATTAACTCGAGGAGAATTGACATCACAAACACCCATGTTTTGGATCTAAAATTTAAATTGAAAAAAATCTTAATTTGACATTGGTATTACCAGGAATTGAACCCAGACCCACTAGGTTGGTAAATCCAAGCTCTTACCAACTAGACCACAGCAGGCGACTGTTATTAATAAGGATCGAAAGGAGAACAAATAGTCAATGAGTAATCCTGTCCTAAATATAATCCATACTCCTTTTGTAGCGGTTTACTTGCAACCAGTATTCTCAATATAACTCTTATTGAAGTGCTCCGCTAGGAAACAGCCGCCTGTTTATTATCAACATTATTTGTGTCAGATAAACAAGAATCCACTTAATTTGATAAATATTTATCTATGTAACGTAAAATATCAAGGCTTAGTGGCTATATCCTAAAAATAATTTAGAATTATTTTCATTTTGATTTTGTACACTTCCATAAAATTCTTGGTCGAACACGACCCGGGTTTCGCTTCTCGGCATCTTCCGGTGCTAATCAGTGCGCGAATGCAGTCGAACTGACAGGCAGCGGAAAGTTTGTATTGTCTATATACAAACACACAAGTACATTCGCTCTATACGTATTGTTAACCTAATTGAGAGGGTAGATTATAATATTGGGCATAATGAATTGCCAGAAAATAAAATGTAAAGTGAAAAATAAATATAATACTAAAATAAAACATAATAAAATAAAAAAGAATATTTTTTTGTGAGTTTATAAAACGACATATTATTAGAATTAATTGATATTAATTATTTAAAGGGGTATAACAATGGGAAATTTGGGAGATTTAACTGTTTATTTAAGATTGCAAAACTGGAAAGCTGGGCCCTATTTATTTCCAATATTTCCTGGTAAAAATAATTTATGTTCACATGTATTCTTGTGTAACGACCAAGAATTTTATGGAAGTGTACAAAATCAAAATGAAAATAATTCTAAATTATTATTAAATTTCCATCAAGCACCTTCAGTCGAAATTTTAATTTATATATCATAAAAGATCAATTTTTTCATTTGCTGTTTACTCAGAACTATCATTTTTTTACTTACTAATTTCTGTCAGTACGGTGAAAATTTTCTCTACTGCTTCGCCGGAATAGGAAGCATATTGACAATAAAATTATGTGTATCTGCGAAATATTTTTTTCCAAATCTTCATCGGTATGTAGAAGTAAAGAAATATTCAAAGCCACTGACCTCAACAATCGACAAAAAATAAGTGTTCGATAAAAAAAATCAGTCACGTCAACCCTTTGAAAACAGATACACGAAATTTCATAATAGGATATGTAAATCATACGATAATTTATACATTTTTTTGTTTCCGACGTACGAACGTCATAATTACGTTGAAGAGACAATAGTATCTTTTCCCTGCATAATAATAAAGGACAATATGAACCTCAAGGCAAGGGTCACTGTCACGTGCTGAGGACAATGCTTACGGCATCTTTAGATCAGATACGAAGGTAATTATTTGTTTGGAGTTTAGGAGGTAAAATGTGTAAAAAAATGACAGGCACAAAAGTTTAGTCTCGCTTATAGACGATGCAAGTTTTTGAATTGAAATTCATAATGAGTGACACATACCCTGTATTGCACCTTTACAAACGTGACACCAGAGTGATGGTATGTGTCAAATGGCAAAGGTTTTGTTCGTTGGAAATTGAAAATAGTGCTGTCAATTTTGTGTAACGTATTTTATAAATATATATAATCTATATATTAATAGTCGATAAAGTACGTTTGTACGTTTGTTTGTATGGTCGCGATTTCGCCTTTTAGATGACGTCAAGAAAGATGGTACTTTCGCGACTCGACACCCCTGCTACATCAAAAGTTTATTGTCACATTATTTTTTTATTTAAACTAAAACTACAAATAAAATAATAACATTTTTTTAACTATAAATCGAATTCTTTGTCAACCTTTTAAGCAGAAAGTTTTCTCTAATTAAATTTGGCTTGGGCGTAAATTTTGATTATTTAAAATTCAGTAAAATCCTGTTTTGACGTGCCCGGAATTTTCCGTTATTTGCGTATTTTGTTTTGAAATCCCGGTGTATTTTAGTTCTTTTAGAGAACTGTGTGTATTCTTTAAAAACATCCATTTAGATAATTATTTACGTTTAAATCTTCTGGCTTATTCAATAAATAGGTTTGCAATTGATTTTTCACGCCAGTCAATTTTCCGATTATTTGAAAATGCAACAAAAATCTCTCCGTTGAGGACAACGGGCTTACAGTTAGTAATACTTATTATAGGACGCTGTGAGTAGATCATTATACATATAAACAATTACCGTTGGATATAAAATCGTATAAATTATTTATTTAATAGTATTTTCATCCATCAGGTATTGGGATTTGTGACATGGAAAAGAGTACGGAAGCGCAATCCGTTACCAAAATATGCATGGTGGGCAGGGATGGCCAGCGCGTCAATCGCAATCGACCAGTCGTTTGTGCGAGAATTTTTGGTCGATCGTGGTCCTACAAAATGGTTTGTTTATTGTTCTCTCGTGATATAAATATAAGCGATATCAGGAGATTGCCATCAATAGTTTTACCAAACGGTCACTTTTAGAAGAAAAAAAATGGCCACAAATGATAGCAGATACCTTTCGTACTAATTCCAGATTTATAAATAAGTGGAGATAGTACAAAAAAAGTGTTATTATTTGATATAATGCCTTTCCATTAAGAACGAACAGTGAGGAATAGTTTTGTTTGAATCTGTACTTTTTCCGCTTTTGAGTTAATACAAAAGACTTAAAATAAAAAAAAAATATATTGAATATATTGAAAATAAAAATATATTGAACATAATATTATAAAACTTTATGAATGATTGATATTTTTAGTAGGTACTTTTTAAGTACATAAATTAAAACTAATTCTTTCCCGCCAACTATTAACAGTGAACACATTAAAAAAACTACAATAAATATGAATTAGATTAAATTTAAAATTCGTATAATTCGTATGAACCAAATTTTTATTAGTTGAGTTCAGTTACGGTTTCGCTTGGGTTTTCGCGACATATTTCCGATAAATTTTGTATTCTCGATATGGTTATCCACTTAACATTGTGAGCAAACAAATTTTTCTAGAATAGATATTTACCAACGAAACATGTTAAGAAACCGATAATTTTCCGGGTAAATCGATTTCATCGGCCAACATTCATGTGGCAACCCTAATTATTATATAAATATTATTTCGTCAATCGAAAGTAAGTAGTTTATATCGTACTAATCTATCAATGAGTTATTTCTTAATTTTATAAGCACGACATAGTTAATAACTCGTTCTGTAAACATGTGCATTTTACATACTTGATTAACTCACGGAATACGTTATTTTTATTGTAGGTACAATAATGCGATAACCAATTCACTGCATCATGCCCAATAAATAAAACTAGAATTTAGTTTGTATATAGGTATCTGCCGTAATAACATATGCAAATGAACAAACACGATTTCGTTGCTTAATAGCCAGGGCGATTGTATAATGATATTTTTTTAGAATTACGTACTACTGTATACGTTTTGCATTTAAAGATTAATTGTCAATATTTTGGTTATATTTAACTGTTTTTACATGTTGATAAAATGTGTTTTTTTCTGTAACAATGGTGACTGATGGAATAATATTACTTATTTCAACATTTTATTCTTCTAAAACACAGGTTCCCAACCTATGGGTCGCCAACTTTTTTCGATTTTGGATTTGAACAACAAAACTAAAACAACAGTCAACTAAAATCACCTTATTGAAAAAATGCCTTTTTCAATTGCATCAGGGCCGCGGGTCACATGACATTTAGAAAAAGGGGTCGCCACCCGAAGAGAGTTGGGAACCTATGTTCTACAATAACTGAATGTTACTGAGTTACTCAAATTTATTTTTGAAATTATAAGACATACGAATTAGTATATCGACCCGTAATAGACAGAAAAACTGACAATTTATAAGTTTAACTAAAGAGGAGAAGAAATTCCTAAAAAGTAATATATGGTCAGTGCCTATCCGATTAATATAAAAAAAAAGTGTGACTACTTTTAGTAGGTACTCTAGATCAGTGATTCTCAACCGGGGTCCATGTGGAACAAACAATAACAAGTCAAAGCAGGCAAGATCAGGCGAATGAGATAACGCTCTAAAATTTTTGTCACTGACGCGTTAAGCGATATTGAACAATTGATGGATTGACCTTTAGAGGAGTATGTACGTCACATGTACGTCGGCGCCATTTTTCTGTAAATGAGTATGTAAAGTGCTTAAAATCAACACAGGAGTGTCTGTCTGTAAGCATATATATGCTCCAAGTATGAATTACCTACATTCATTGAGAAAAAGTCACAAAATTGTCATGTTAAGAAAAGGCAGTAAATTAAAGTAAGGTTTGTATAGATCTATTCACTCCTCTAAAGGATAAAACGAAATTTATCGAATTGTGTCGCTTAAGTTCTTTCGCCGATTATTGGTCGATACTCGATATTATATCTCGGAAAGCAACGTCAGACTATTCTTGCACGAAAGAAATATTTAAAAAAAAACATGGCATTGAGTAGCTTGGAGAGCGATTGTGCAGTTGGCCATGAACTTGGATGGTATTATGTGTGAACTAAGTAAGAAATTAAAAGAGGTAAGACTCATTTAGACCAACAGAGTACGCGATTGAGCACCATCGGCCGATTATTCGACCGAGCAACAATGTTGACCGAGTAAGCACCTACACTGACGCATGTACATTTTTTAGCGATTCAATTTATTTCAACTCGTGTTCGATTCAACATCTTTCTAACACGAACAGTCGTCGTAAAGAAAAAAAAGTTCAATACATATCTAAATCAAATTATCTAGGACAAAGCTACTACAAGGTTAAAAAAATGAACAGATGTAGCACAATCACAGTGCTGAAAACGTGGGCGGCGACTTGCCACAGGTGGTGGGGGGTATCCTCTAGGCCGAGGAAATAAAAACAGCTTCTATTCACTCGCCTGCTCCAATCACTCGTCGGATCACTCGATTCAACCGAGTTCGCTGTCTCAGCCGCGCACTCGGTTAGTCTAAATGAGACATAAAGGAAGATTCAAAACATTTAAGTACCTAATAAAAATGTTGCCTTATAATTCGAGAGCTTAAAGTCAAACAACACTATTTACAAAAGTGTAACTTTTCAGGGAACTAAAAAAGGCTTTTTATTATTTTGTTACTTAAACAAAACACACTTTTTTGTAGATTTGTTTGATTGATAACTTTGTTTGATTTTAAGCCCTCGAATTGTGCTTTACATTCTTATAGCTTAAAGCGCACACTAGATACATATATATGTAGTCTTCTATTTAATACTCTATGTATGAATTATTTATAAGGGGAGAAAAAGGCATCATAATTGAAAAGTTTTTTTTTTGTACATGTAAATACTACAATATATATCGGTTTGTCTGACCTCTCAGTACAAATGCATTCATCATACAAAGCTATTATCCCAATGAATTTGCTTCCAAATACTTTGTCTGTGACTCATTTCTATTGTGATATATTGATATTTTAGTTGACATGTACGTGGTGACTGCTTCAAATTGTCAGCACAGGCCAACCAATTTCAAATGCCTGAATCAAATAAGAGTAGAGAAAATATACTCGACCACTATAATCCCAAAATGCAAAAACGACTATTATTTCTACGGTAGTCCAATATTTTAAATAATTACATGATCAACTGAAATTTAATTTAATATTTTATTCATACTATGTGAATCTACATTTTAATTGGTCTTAGCTGTGGTACTTGCATATTGTACAATCGGTGGACGATTGGGATGATTGGACACGGGAGGTCCCAGGCGCAATACAATTTGGAGACCCTGTTTTTCGGAGAACATAAAAACGCCAGAAAATTCCAAGTAAGAATATATGAAAATCTGAACATACGGTTATATTAAATAAGCTTTTTTTGAGGGCTCTAAGATTCGGACCCCATAAGCGCGCACTTCATTCGCTTCTAGGATAATATGCCACCGTATACAATATAGATTACACGTGACCCAATCGAGAGAATCGGGGCTTATTTTATCATAACGTAATTTATAGTTTATATGTTACAGTTCCTAAGACTGATTTGCCAATGCTTTTTGTATTTCGTCCTTTCCGCTTTCATACATTCATAAAATGATTTTTCGATC
This sequence comes from Himalopsyche tibetana, assembly GCA_030503985.1. Lineage (NCBI taxonomy): Eukaryota > Metazoa > Arthropoda > Insecta > Trichoptera > Rhyacophilidae > Himalopsyche > Himalopsyche tibetana. The sequence goes on along the minus strand of JAPJYX010000010.1, from coordinate 16,985,899 downwards.
GATGTATGGATTTGCGTCCAAAGGCATATTATATGTTTGTGACCCTTGCATTCGTTTTCATACACTTCCTATTGATCTTTAAAACAGAACATAGTAAAAGCGATTGAATTACTAGTGCTTTCCTATTTTCCTACACTCAAAAAAGATAGATTAGTGATATAGTAACAAGCAGTTGTCGTAGCAAATTCTGTCCATGTAATCCATATTGGGAGTGGCCATGGATACAAAAAAAAGGAACAAAATATAATGGGTTTGATATGGTCAGATTGACAATAGACTGCTTCATAAGACGTCGTTTCATATTTTGCTTTGGTAAGAAAGAGTCACCCAATTTTAAATTTACGAAAAATGTGAATTGAGATTGAAAGCACTACACTTCTTTCTATCTCTAACTGCCGTCTTTTTCCGAAAATAAGACACTGTCTTACTTTATTTTTTGGTCCGAAATACGAGCTAGGGCTTATTATCGGGGGAGGGCTTACTTTTTAAGTATAATAAGTAGATTTATATATTTTCGTTCAATATTTATTTGTATATAGGAATTTTACATTTACTTTAAATTTATTCGAATACAGTCATCATCATCATAACTTATCAAATTCTAATTTCCGTTCTGTATTTCCTCCAAATCCATTTCCTGTTGAATCATTGGTCCAAATCTCTCATGTCCTGCAATATAGCTATCCTTAAATGAGTATTTATTGTCTAAGTAGCCTGTTCGTAGTGCGTTGGAAACACAACTGTCAGTTATTTTATGCCATTAATTCTTCACCCAATTCACAACTTCTTGTAGGTCAGGCTTCACAATTCATCATTCTGTTTTCAATGTATTCATTGATTTTCATGGATCATTGAATGGTTTGTTTATTGCGATATCGAGTGTCAGGAGATAGGCAGTCATTCCCGCTAGAATCATTATTTGATCAATCCTCCTCTCAGCAAGGAGGTTTTTCATGTCTTTAGGAAAATTAGTAAACCTCTTAGGCGACCCCTAAATATAGGTGCCAGCATAAAATCAGCCCACTTTTTTATAACTGTTTTATTATTGACATTAATTCATGAAACGCGTTCAATCTTGTCTTAGTGAGTTGTCGATTAACGGTGAGGCTTTCTTGCCAGCCAGACGAATCGCCAAAATACAGGAAACACGTGCACTTTCGGAACCAGTAGAAGAACGTAGATTGACGAGGAACCCTTGTGGTGAACCGTCGTTTGAGATTCTTGGCCTAGAAATACTACTGTTTCATCCATAGCAATAATGTTGGAGAGTTAGTATTTGGAAAACATAAATAGTGTGGCACTAGCAATGATCGCCACTTGTTGGCGTTCAAATTATTTTAACTAGGGCTTATTTTTGGGGGAGGGCTTATATTCCAAAAAATCCTGAAAATCACGATAGGGCTTATTTTCAGAGGATGTCTTATTTTCGGAAAAATACGGTATGGTAAAAGCATATTAATTTATTCACAATGGTCAATGAAGTAACTAGAACGTCGCCTAGTGTACGGCACGTCAGAATATGAAAAAAATATTTATTGATGTCTCATATATTTAAAAAAATCTTTGTCAAGTGATATAGACAAAATATACAGCTGAAATGAAATTAACGCTGCAAATTGAACAGTTTATGTTGGTTTCCTGGCGAACCTATGTTTTCGTGTTGTTTTTTTTTTTATATAATTTTTAATTATTTACTCAGTCTAATTAATTAATATTATCAAAATAGCTCTCCCGGATATAAACTCGTCAATCACGTATTGGAAGAGATAACACCGCAATGTTTTGCTATATTTTAAATTGTGTTATATAAGGTTGCTTGCCTTGATTTTAATTTAGAATCAAGAATTAAAACAATATTTCAGATTATAATTCAACTATTCCAAACGTTGATATTGAGCTACTTACTTTCAAAAATTTCTCGTTCAAACAACATTTGTTATGAATCTACAATATGATTCCATATGCTCCATATTGGGAACGTTCATGTATGTAACATTCTTGATACATGTTCATAAAATAAGCAACATAACAAGAGAAGTATAATAGTTTATGGCTCATGTATATATTTTTTGGTTCCTTTATTCATCTATACATGATTCTTCCGAACAAGAATTTTCATTACAAAATACTCTCTACACGAATTTTCCGTACATCGATTCTTCCTTAAAAGACTCTTTCGTACACAAAAACTTTCACGCGTAAAAACCTCCGGACACAAAATAAACGTGTACGGAGTATTCTGCACGGATCATACTTTTTTTGTTTTCTTCTTTTTAAACCATATTATTATTGTAGATTATTTTATCCGAATATGCAATTATGGAAGTTACGGTTTCTCAATAAAAAAAACTACAAATAAAATTGAATTAGCTTCATTGCTTGTAATTCGATATGGTTATATATTAAAGAATTAAGTATCCGTAATGAAATTTTCGGAACAGTTTCCAAACTTTAATAGACCAGTGGTGACCCCGTATCTAACAATAACAAGGCAAGAAGTCGAGCGGAGTTTCGAGATTTCGTCACAAGAACTATGTTATGAATTGTGACACAACACAAACGACTTTCAAACTGTTTGTTCTGTTCAGTATTTGATCAACTGCATGATTAAATATATTTTAAATTATTATTATCCCATACTCATGAGTATAGGAATGTATGCATTTAAAAAAATAGATACCGTAGATAACTAAAAGTGAAATGAAATAAATGACTATTTTCGATATACCTACATTTGCTACTTATATATCGACTGTGGAAAGGAAAAAGGACGTAACTCACAGTTTTTTTCATTTAAGATTCCGACTTTTTTTACGATTTCGTCAGTTCAAGTTCATCCGTGCACCTGAAGATGCCGAAAAGTGAAACCCTAGTCGTTAGTGCCAAAATCTGTGTGAATGTACATAATTTGAACGATTCTAATTTTAAAAAAAATAACAGCTTTTCAATTTGATAATCATAATGTATCAAACTTGATACACGTTCTATCAAAAAGATCATATTTATTAAAAAGTTAATATTTAAATTAGAAAGTATCATATTTATTAGTGAAACAAAGCTATATTTCGTACATATAACCGCTTAAACGGTACGTTTAGGAGTATCTACAAATTAAATTAAAATTTTAAAAGCACAAATGTAAATCACCTGTTATACTTTACTGAAATTAAAACAATGTTTTTGTAGAACAGCCTCGAATAAAATACTACGTAACCTATTTTTCGACAGTTGACATAAATTCGACAATATGTTAAAATTTTACACAAATTAAGCACACTCTTAAAAAGTTTTTTAATGTTAACGTATTGAATATATTGGGTAGTATTAACGTTAATATATTTTTTTTACTTTATTAGATAACGATTTTCAGATCATTCTTTACGACCCCAAAATTTGAAGACCATCGCTTTATGTAGAGATTATAGAGAAAGAAAAATGACTCCAGTTTGCCCAAGCGATGTGACGTTAGCTACTACTCATTCTAATGTCGGGTTTCCCGCCAATGCTATTCAATTCAATTCAGTAAGTGTTGGCACGTCGTGCGCAGTGGACTTGCGCAAGTTTTTAACGGATCTGCGTCTAACACCAAAAACTTTCGCGATGTTTTTACGAAAAGTAAACAATACGGAAAAAATATTGTTTTGTGTACAGTTTTCCGATAGCTTATCTGTATCGCTGCCTTTTGTGACTAACTTCAATGCCAGTTATCGATAATTAAGTTGATTTTTATGTCAAAAGTGACGGTTTAGTGGAAATCAGCTGTATTTTTCAAACGTTTTTTTTTTAAACAACAATATTACAGCGGATCTTATTGTGTAGTGTCAAAACAAAATAAAATATTGTTAAAAGTTTAAAGGCAATATTAATTAGTTAATATTGAAATGTGTAATCAAAACATATTTTTAAACTATGATGTTTATTCATACGTGCTATTTATAATAAAAGAAAGTTTATAAAATGTTGACATCAAGTTTAATTTTTATAATTTTATGTGTGTAGTGTTTTAGAATTTTGCTTTTGAATTCTAATACTACTTAAATACAGATTGTTTGAAATTTTGATAATAAGTGTAACCTGTTATTGTGAAAATTATTTAAATAATTTAACATTTTTTTCACATTGGATCTATATTTAGGTATGCACTGATGTAAAAATACGGTATGTATTGTTATTTCTATATGTAATATGGTCTACACATAAAAAATATAATAGTTTCTAAGAAAGCTAAACACACCATACAGAAATTGTCTCATCCTACAACAACTGTATTCATAATCATTATTTGTACAAATCTTCTTCTGTGGCTTTTGCCCAATATTATCGTCAAAATTCTTGAATTCCGTCTGATCGAAAAGTTTTTAAATACATATTCAAATTAGATTCTAGCAAGACACATAATACGTTGATTTAATATGTGTCATTTTTTACGTCAAAAGTCAACTTCAAAACAAACGAAAATTTTAAATAATTATTTTGTGTTCACCGTCAATACTTGGTGGAAAGACATTATATTAATAAAAACACAATATCACTCATTGCATTCGCTCAGTTGACAATTCTCGCAATGAGCGAAACCGGTCCTGACCTATTAAATAAAGTGGAATAAAGTACAAAGGAATATTGTGTTTTTATTAACTTATAGGGTGTTGTCTGTCAGTACATAAATGATCAGGACCGTTTTCTTATCGGTTGATAATGGTCTTAATGAGCAAAACTGGTTCTGATGTTATTAAATAAATGTGGAGTGAGTACAAAAACGTTTTTTATTCTTCAAATATAGCACGTTAAAATGATTTGTTACTATATGACATAAATATGTTTCACATTTTACATTGACGAAATGATGTTAACATAGATGTAATAAATCATTTTCATAGTTCATACTTGGCTACTTGTCGCTCTGAAGATAGGGGTGGGCTCAGTGGGGCTCGCACGAGTTTATTTGACGCAGGCCGCCGAGCGTCTTGTTAAATTAGTAAAAAAAAATCAATGATCAAATTAGTATCTTAATAAAAATAATAAAACATTTTTAGTACTTTTTCCACATAAAATTTATTAGATCAGGACCGGTTTCGCTCATGATGAGCATTGTCAACTGATAAGAAAAACAATAAAACAGTGATATTTATACAAAATTTAAGTGATAAAAACAAGGTATGACAAACAATTGGTATTACAACCTAGCAAAAGAATTGAAGTAAAATGCAAGGAAAATAAACTATAAATAAAAAGTTGAAGACCACTTAGCAATGAAACTATTATGACAAAAACCAATTAGGTATGAATTAACATTACCAAAGTAAAAACCAACAATTGGTGTATATAATAAATGAATTTTAATGTCTGTCAACCAAATTGAGTTTGGAAAATCCAGTAGAGTACAATGCTCATCATGAACGAAACCGGTCCTGATCTAATAAATTTTATGTGGAAAAAGTACTAAAAATGTTTTATTATTTTTATTATAATGCCATTCCACCAAGTATTGACAGTGAACACCTTAAAATTAGTATCTAATTGCAATTTCTGTCATATAAACTTATCTACGACAGTTTAAGTAACACTAAGTTTTATAATTAAATCAGAGTGAAAAGTATAGTTACTATTTCTGTGTCAATCTTAGAACTCTTCACTATTGCAATCTGAAGTAGATAAGTCCATTTTTCAGCTCTTGATAATTACTATTTTACACAACATTGCGTATTGTTACACAAAATATATATATTAAGTAATATTCGATTGCTTTAATAATTATTTCGTATAATTGTATAATATAACGTAGATCAAAAAATTCCGCCTATTCCCCGCGATATCGCGAATAGCCCTTAGGTTAAGCGATTCCATTGTTAACGTATTGGCAGCCCACCGCCATGCAACAAATAACTGTAACCCTACTTATTGTGTCTATATTATAATTCTATGGTGAATCAACTTAAAAAATATATTAAAAATACTACAATACATTTGAATGTATTATGAGCTATGTTTGGTATGGTAATTTTTTGATAAAATTATTGATCATGTTTAATCTGTCATTTGAGAGAAATCTCTAATCTAGCGCGATGAATTTTGGCCGAATAGTTTTGAGTTATGAAACCATGCAAACAACTTGACTGTAGTAATAATTACGCAAATCTTCCACAAACCAGCCAAGTGATACGAAAACTCAGTTGTCATCGAGTGACAATTTATGTGAAACATGTATTATGAAATAAACAAACCTAATGATGAAATGTGCGTTTGAAAACACTAATGATAAATTGAATGTTTTTTTCATTCATACATAAATAAACAAATATTTGGCTTCAACAAAAGTTCTAGATATATTTCAATATCAAATCGCTAGAGACAATTATTGACTCGGTGATAAATTACATAACTAATACCTTGTCCTTAACCTTATCTAAATTAAGTTTGTATCTTTGCTAAGCGTTGAGCTTAGGATTAGCGGAGATCTAACTTCATTGAAAGAATGTATTAATGTAAGAAATTGATTTTTCTGTTTATAACTAGCTATCATCATTTGTATTATTAGCTATCACATGGTTAATATATAATTGATATTACTTTTTAAATTCAAAGTCACTTTTGATGGTTGGTTTGACGTTATTTTTAATGTTGTTTTTTTACTTCTTCATAAACGTTTTACAAGTTTGAGTAAAACGTCACGTCACTAAGAAAAATGTTTTATTATGTTACTGTAAGCTAGAAAGACATGTATTTTTTTTTAAATATGAATATAGTTGCACAAAAAAATCCACAAAATACTTAGTTTTTACCGTACTTCTAAATACGGTTTGAACTTTTTTGTTCCCATATAATATTTTCTAATAAAAGTATATATAAAACATACTAAACACTTATTAACTATTGTTGAATTAGAAGTGTATTCATGGAGTTATACATTATTTATCTATAAATTTGCTATAGTTGATACCTACGATAATATGTATTCAATTTTCTCCATGCATCGATGTAGACCAGCGATACTAAACCTGTGGTCCATTCAGATTTTATGTGAGGCCCAAAACAATCATAGTCACCATTGTTTCAAACATCTGGTAATGTTTGCAAAAAAATATGTAAACGTATGAGTGTTTTGGATATATTTGTATTTTTGTGAACATACATTTGTTGCGTGATATATTTACGTATTGCTATTTAAGTATCACTAATGTAGACCAAATGTGGTCATATCTTTAAAAGTGTTTTTTCGGTTGCTTTAAATATATTTTTTTAATAGTCAACAAAAACCACTGCAAACATCAATGATCACATGTAGCGTGGAAAATGACATCAGTGCGTTCAACGCTGATATTGTATCGTTAAATATAATTATTTATGCTATTTTTTTATTGACAATTATCTCCAACTCACTGGAAGTGTCCAAGTTTGCACTATGTCGTCTTATACAATATGATAACGTTATACCACGATAAAAAATAAATTTATGAATAACGTATTTTGTGAATTATTTCATATAAAAAATGACATCATTAATTATTGTGGTGATGGTATCAGAGTCATCACTGAATGAGTCCTATAAAGCCAGATGCTAACCCACAAGCCGCTAAAAATAAGTTAGCTGCTGATGCGAGGTTTTCCTGCTGTCATCATCGAAATTAGCTCCTTTCTCACCATAGCGCCGCTTCAGCTGCAATATACATAAATCGAATAAGATCAATAACCCAGCAACCAATTAAACCACGATATTTTACAAATGCCTCGCATCTGCTATTGATTGCGATCGTTTTGTAAACAGATAGTCACACTTCGACGCTGCCAGTGACAGAATCCAAACACTAGCATGCATCTCCGAGATCTCTGAGGTTAGAGAGACAGTCGCACGCAACCGTCAGTCGTTCGAGCCGCACGAATTTGATTATTTTTGTAACTTTGCCCATCCACCATACTCAATGTATAAGATATGAATGAGTGCTTATGAAATTATTTGACGAGAAATAGTATTTTTTTTACTCATTCTTTTCAATCTCATTCATTAAGAGAGAGTAAAAAAAACGGAATGAAAGGGCTTTAAAAATAATAGTAATAAACAAATTGCTCTATCTACATCCCTTTTTTTCAGGATCGTATAGAATTGAGTATGGGGAGAAAGAAGCGTAGATCATTTTAAAAATAAATTTAACCGTTTGAATACCGCGCAAATAAATCATTAATATGTCTCAGAGATACTGCGTGTTTTTGAGATAAATAATTTTGTCTAATATACACTCGAATTCGATATTTTAAAAATCTATATTGACTCAGTATAGATAGCATTACAAATATTCATCAAAATATTGCTTATATTCTATTAGAATACCAAGTATTTGATTTTTTAAATGTCTGGGACAGCCATGTTTGCTTGCATATGTTCCAGACATCTGTGTCCGCTTGGTATTCAAGTGGTTAACAAAGTATACGTCGAAGGACTAAAACCCGAATAGAACAATACACAAAAACCAAGAGCATTGATTACTCGGCACCCGGACAAATTTATAAGCGTAATTATTTATTATATAATATAGTTCATACATTTCTATGTATTTCTTTAGTATCAGAGATTAATATTCTTATAAAGCTTAGCCCATTTTTTCGTACATGAAATACTAAATTATTTATAATATTATGAAATGTTCTCTTTCCTTTTAACCCTACGTAGGCGTTAATGAAATCAATAAATCAAAAAGCTTAACGTTTCTATAGTCAGAATTTAATATAAAATCGGCTTTTCTTAATAAATTGACAATATCGTACGGGAGATATTCCCACGTAATCAATGGTATGTAAACATGACCGCAATTTATTTCTGAGATAATTTTCTAGACTAACAGTTAATGGGTGAGACTGGTTTTCATTTTAAACTGATTGTCAATGAATATATAGAAACAAATGTAATATGTTAATGTGTATTATCGGGTGATTTATCTTTAATATAAAATCTATGTTGCCGTACACATTTGAAGAAATAAAGAGCTGTAAGTTATCGACCAAACAAGGAATAAGAATAAACAATTTCTCATTTAACACAGCGATTACTATATGTTTCAACCGATTTGAAAAATAGTACTTAGTAAAGAAATGCTTTTTATAGGCATTATATTTTCTACAAGAAGTTTTTAGATGTTTATTATGGATAGTTGTATTATTAAAAAATAATGAAACACAGTTTTAAAGGAATTAAAATATATTGTTCTTAATATCTAATTTACAATTCATTGGAGTATATTTTTAGATAAAAAGAATTTCAACTGAATCTTAAATTCAATATTAATAAAATCGGTGAAATTTTGCTATTATAAATCGACGTCAAAACAGACCAGTTTTTTCACGTGCTGTGCACCTTAAACGGGCCTAAAAGAAAAACCAGTTATGTTATAGTTGCGATATTACATGGATATTTTTTTTTGTAATTTGAAGGATAAGGGTAAACTATATATATGGTGTAAGAGAAAAATAAATCAACATGTCTTAGCGAATATTGCACATGGGAAAATAATAAATAAATCGGTACGTTGCGATTGAGATGCAAACGAGAATACTACTAAGTACGTTAATTATATACGTTCCATTCGTAGCACTGATTATTTATTATATAGCTGAGTTGTCGATATAGATAAAATATGTGTTAGAGACATTCGTTTTAGGCGTTTTAGCTATGGACGACATTGGAAAAATTAACTCTAAAAATGTAATTTATTCTTACTTTAAAAAATGTTTTCTGTCGATGTCTTTAACACCGAACGCCTGTCACAACTATTAGATGAAACCGAACGCCTGGTAGTCGATGGTTAAAACACCTGAATCGTATCTGTAATTCGAGATCGCGGAATCGATGTACAGATTGCGTTTCATTGCCGTACAGGTGAATTAAAAAGGCAATCAATACATTTATTAACTGACAAGATTGATTACCATTTGTCACTGTCAATGGTGGGGTATAATTTCGATGGTTCTTCTTTAGTAATATCCAATAATACATTGTATTCTAACTCATTACAGCGCAGTAAATAAATGTAATTAAACTAAACTTTAAAAGTATGTATGTACGAAATATGAGGGTTCTGTGCCGAGACAACTCGACTATAAATTCCCGAGAAATCGACGCTTTTTGCCAGTCTCGATATTTTTTAAATAAAAATTGTGTACAATAGATTTTATTCATTCAATACAAATACAGCTTGAGAATCTTTACATCACGAAGGTATTAAAAAAGATAAGAAACATTTATATTTTTCCTTTTATTTAGTAACATAAAATATGACCACTGTTCGTTCGAGTGATAGATGCTAGTTTGCAATAATTACCATAAAATTACTGACCCAGTGTACAATATTATTTTTCGATAGAAATGGTTGAATGGCTTGAACGATGTGTAATGATAAACAATATACATATTTACAATATTATTTTGTCATCTTATGCAATGTTAAACTTAAAACATATGTTTGCGCGAGTTTTAAGTTATCGATAGTTTTCATCCATAGAAATTTTTCATAAAACAGTACTGCACCGCACCAATAATATATACTGGGCATTATCAGTTTTTTTTTTTTTGGAAAACTAGATGCATTCCTTCTTTTAATTAAAAAAAATGTGTTGAAGAATAAAATTGACACAAATGATAATATTTTTAAAATCCATTAACATTTCTGTGACAAATAGTATTTTCCCAATCAATTCGCAGAAATGTTGTATGCGGTCAGTTTCTTGTTAATAAATGCATCTTCCTATATCTTAATGATATTCAAGACTGCATTTTAAGCCATGTTTGTCATATTATAATATATAAAAATCTTTATGAGGTTTTTGTGTCACAGGGAAAAAAAACGATTGAACGTATATATTTAAAATGTACAACTACAATTTTCTACTGAAGCGATCTAATACGTTGATAGCAGATGCATTCTTTGATATCTCCTTTCTAAATTCATTATATTAAAGGCAACTAAATAGTTATTGATTGATCGTTCGTAATAAACGTATAGAATTAATCGATAGCTTGAAGCGTTTTTTAATGTAATACGTAGTTCAAAAGTGCTATCATTAAAAAGAATAGACTTTCATAAAATAAATTAAAAGACCATTTAACGAGTGAAGTAATTATTTTCTTCATTGCATGAGATTGAGATACGATGTCTAAGGAGATAATGATACTTACCTAATCGCACTTTACTTCCCGTTTTTATCTTCGGATATGACGGGTGGAAAGTGATGAGACCATTACAGACATGCATGTCTTTAGATACAAATCCATAAAACGATTGAATAACCGATGTCCACGAAAGCTCTAGAGTCTAAATCAGTGCTTCGCAATCTTTTCTCTCCCACGGCACAACTAAACTTTCTCCAGATTTCCGCAGCCCACTTCAAATATGCATATATATACATAAGGGTATATGCAAAAATAACATTAGAAATCATTCTCAATTGTATAATATATATTACCACATCAGTACTACAAGTAGGCAGCTCTGGTTTGATCATTGTTTGATATTTTCTTCACTGCAGTAATGCGCTGCGGAACACTTAGCATCGCCCCACGGTACACTAGTGTGTTGCGACCCAGTGGTTGCGGAGCACTGGCTTAGAACGTTGTCACTGAACTTGGCTAAGGTACATAATGGGCGATTTAATATTTGGAATATACATACTGACAATGACATGCAACTGTTTTGCGTGGTGCCCGGAATATACCTTTGGAATCTTTCACCATGGTACTCGATGAGTAATGAGATGATAAAGGAAATACATTTAACGTAAACACGCCCATTGGTGTCAACGAGGCGGTCTGACGGTCGAACTTTGCTATATTTTTTGTAAATTTTGTGGGTCGTGTTTCATCTGTGAGGGCTCAATCGCTTGGCTATGTGTAGCTACCGAGAGGTCGCTTTGCCTTATCATCGGCTAACGCCTTTTATTTTGTTTCATAATAACCGATTAGCTTCATTCATTCGACATCTCACCTTCCCGGATGTTACAATACATTTAGTGGTACGAAACAGCATCAGGTACAGATAATGCAACTTGTAAAAAGTTTTTTTTTTTTGAAAATCATGGTGCCCACTAGGGTTTGTCAGTTTTCAAAAACTGGTTCTTGTTCTTAAAAGTATAGCAAAAGTTATAATATCGTCTGTGGAAAGGAAAAAGGACGTAACCCTCAGTTTTTCCAAAACAACTTTTTTTCGATAATCACAATGTATACAACTGGGCTCACGTTTTATCAAAAGGATGGAAGCTGAAAAGACGAATTAGTATCTAAATTAAGCTTTTAAGTTTGAAAAATGACCTAAAAAAAGGTTTTTCTTGAACAAATTATTAAAGGCTAAGTCAATAAAGGCATCTGGCGAAGACCCAGAAAAACCGTATACTGAGCTTCGAGAACATATACTTGCGTCGGATAATGGGAGTGAGGTGGTTTGATTTTGTGAAGAATTCGGAGATAAGGAAACGTACAAGACAGTGCTCCGTCACGTCAGTGGTTAGGAGAGACGTTGGAACTGGCTGGGTCACGTGCTGCGGAAAGCTTAAATCCTGCCTGCCCCTTCTTCCGACCGGTGGGATTCCGGCGCCCCGGATTTCCGTCGGGTACTATCAATGGGATGTACTCGGCGGAACTGAGGGATGCTGGCATTTCATGGGAGAAAGCAACAAACATGGAGGTGCCGCGTGGCGGCCATATGCTCCACATTGGGAGGGAATATGGCCAAAGAAGAAGAAGAATTCAATAAAAAAACAGTTTATCTGTCATCGCGCACTTCAGGGTTGTGTATATTTCACAATCTGCTGTTAGCCTAAAATCATCAAAATACGTTTTTTGTCTCGTGTAAAAGATGAAATGTGTGGGTTACGTCCTTTCTCCTTTCCACAGTCGATATTCTTCCATCGTGTGTATTATTACTGTTTGCCTTTATAAATGTGTGAAATTGTTCTGTACGTCATTTTAAAAAGCAACGTTATCGACATTGCATAAATTATTTTTAGCACCAATAGTCAGATAATAATATAACAGTCGACTACGCATTTTGTATATTATACATAGATTACTATTAATTTTATATATACATAAAATGAATGTACAGTTTTATAAGGAATTTAAAATTTTAATTGGAATTCTGTTTACGATGTAAGAGCAAGGAATGTTGCTAGAAATCCTGCGTATTATTTATCTATAAATAGTACAGAATTAATTTAATGTTGTACATATATCAAATAATTTGCATATTAAAATATTCTCTGCAAGTGCCTGAGAGCCATATTTTTTCTCTCTATTTGCTACACATGAGTTAATTTCAAAATCTATCGTCACACATAATTCAATGTCTTTTGATAATATAAAATGCAGAGCCATTTTAGATATCCACATACATTTAAAATGCTCACACAGCGAAATTTGACCAGGGGCTATTCTCAAATTTATAAGAATTAAGAATATTTTTTGTAATTGGATGTTACGGTAAATAAAACATTTTTATACTTGCCGTCAAGTTCACTATTGTTAAAGTTGATCTTTCAAACGCTTTACTGTTGTTATCATAGAGTAATATAACATACTTTGGTTTTTATAGTAAAGCATGTTAGAAAGCATATTTATCTCAATACAATCACTCTACTATGTATGTATAGAAAATGAACATGACTTACAAGAGGTGAAATACTACCCATGCCTTCGAACAGAAATCAATAAATCGATCGAAAAAATTCCGGTAAGCCCGGGTCCTATGGCGCAGCGGTTAGCGTTATTGGCTTCCGTGCCGGATCTCATGGGATAACAGAATTTTTTGATCGATTTAACGATTTCTGTTTGAACGCATGGGTGTTTGTGATGTCTTAATTTCCCTCTCATCCTTTCTATCCTTCAATAGGTGGGCGTAGCGAAAGCGATTAGTTAACCACTAGTCCTATCCTAGCCTTATCTTTCTATCCCTACCAATCTCTTTGGAAAAGAGAAATTGAGCGACAGAGTAACAAATAGTTATCGTAGAAAAAATCTTTTGAGATACCTCCAATAGGAGGCCATATGCTCCACATTGGGAGCGGAAATGGATACAAAAAAGTCCAACCGTAAAAACCAAATACAAAAATCATATTGAGTATTAGATACTCTTTAATTAGTGTCGAGATGCCAATACATTTGAGAATAGCCTTGCAGATAATAATTTAAAAGTGTGGATTTTCAATAGTTCTCCGAAGTAGCTAGCAACCGCCTTCTTACTATATTATAAAAGAGTTCTCCCCTTTAAATAAATACTAAGTAATACTTATTTTGTTATTGCGATTTTTTATCTCGATGTTTACTTTTTTTTTCAAATCTATTCATTTTTAGTTATCATGTTTTTATTCGCAGGGGGTATTGATAATCACACGAGCGATCACATTAACATTCAAAGCATACAAATGCCCTCCGTTTTATGAAGGCTTAAATTCAATAAAGTAGATAAAACCCCGTTAGGGTCAAATATTCGAATTGACGCACGGGATCACCGGTTCGAGTACCAACTTTATTCCACTACCAGCATCATAGCGATGTGCCGTCAATTAACATATTAGCTGTGTATTACATTTATTGTAACTGGGCATAGACAAACTTGCTAGAGTTTGCTTTATTCATTGTTGATCAAATACTAAAATTTGCGCATATGCGCTTCTTTCGCGGTTCCTTCTTGGACGTGAAATGATTTGCCTTTTCTTTATGCCAGTATGCCAGTATGCCAGCCTTTATACCAGTATGCCATAATTTTGGTGAATGTGTAAATCATCTCTGATAAAAAGAAAAAGCTTCAAGTAAGTCAATACTTAAAATGAAATTACATTGAAAAAAAACTTAATAATCATTAATAAAGAGATTCACTTTCCGTTGTGTTAATTATTTATTGTCACAGCGATAAATTGTTTGAGTTTAGTTTTATACTATAAATGCTTCAAGGATCCGGCCAAGGGTGGGCTGAAAGGGGCTTGTTAAGTTTTCCTTAGGCCGGCGAGCTCTTTGTTAATAAAAAAGAAAAAACATATTCACATCAAATTAGTATTTAACCGCAATTTCCGACTAATATATTATCTACGACAGCTTCAGTGTACACAGCAGTACATTTTTAGCCGTCTAGATTGATAAGCTTACGGTAAATTGCATGTTGTTTCATATTATAAGTGTATTAAGTAAGAATCGATTGTTTGTTTAAGTATTGCAAATAATTGTATAGGAGTGATAAAAAAATTCACTCTTTCCCCAGAACACCGAGAATTACTTTGAGATTAAGCGAGCCTCTTGTTAATGTATTGGCATCCCATTGTTGGGTCCAGGCCTCTGCTTTCACTTCGAATTATTTATTTTGTTGTCGTCTGACTCTGAAGTGTAGCGGAAGTGGAAAGATGTTTTGATTTCAACCATCGATAGAATCCATTTTGAAGACTTCACAGAAAAATAATATGTGTAAAATATCACAGAAAAAATGAATGTCCTGCAATATTGTTTGACTTGGCATCGCTCATCTTTAGTGTTGTAAATTGCATTGCATAAATTGTGATTAGTTTTATAGCTTTTAGCTGCTGGAGTTACAAGAGTGGAATGATGATGCGGGCATGTGATAGGTTTCAGTGGACATTTGTGAATGTTGGTTAATAGGTTAATAAGGAACGCCCTTCCCTTGTGGCCATTATGCCACTTTGTTTGATCGTCGTGTGAATTCAATTCACAATTTTTTATACCTGATATATTATATATTCTACTTCCTTGAGAAACATCTTCACACATAGAAATATTGTTAAAATGATCTATAACGTAGTTATTGATTTTAGCCCCATTGCTTATAATGCATATATACATATATCGATGGCCTAGTTCCATAAAACGATATGTCAAAAATGAGACGTATTGTGTTATATTGCCCATTATTTTCAAATAACTCTCTTCTATAGCTCCACAAAAGTACAACTAGAGAAAAACATACTAGTTTTCTGTCGGTAGGCAGATAAAGAAATATAAATAATCTTCTTTCAGTTTAATATAAATACAACGCGAAATGTCATTTTATGGTTTTGTCAACGTTGCAATACATTTGTATCCAATTTAAATAAATGACTGTGTGATTCACTAAAAAGATGAGGCAAATAGTAATAATCACTTTTTTACAACTCAGTTTAGATGTGGCAAAACTTTGATCAACCATATCTCAACAGCACTTGAAGCACTGTGGAACTAAGCCAGGGGTGGGGAACCTTTTCATTTCTTAAGGTTACATTCATTTATCTGATTTAACATAAGGCCGTAGTAAAGAGAACACTGACACCCCCCTTCCTTTTTTCGCCTGTCGAACTTATAATGGGTTGATAACGCTTGCGTATAATTTTTTGACCAATGTGAATATTTTGATCAAGTCAAAAGGCCGCATCAAAATAGCCAAGAGGTCACAGGTTCCCCTCCACTGAACTAAGCCATCTATATATACAATATTATATTGTACACTAATAAACTGAACTACCTTTGTATGGTTCATGTTTTGTTATTGACTGAATCATCTTATCTTATAAATACAGTGTTGTACAAATACCACAAAATTGAATTAAATAAATTATTTTATTAGCAGTTTGAAAGAAATTCTAAACTTATTTCTTCTCACCAAGGACTCGGCAACAAACAAAATATTTATTTCCTTCCAAATATTATGGATTATGTAATATCATAATGAAATAGTTCTTGAGGGATTCAATAAACAGTCAACATATTATTATTTCAATACTAAAATGGTACTTATCAATCTGAAAAAAAAATGAAGAAACTGTATTATAATCATTTAATTTATTAAAATAGGCAATATTGAGCTATTCCATAAGGGGTGTATACTTCATGTATTATACATTAATTCATACTCGCCAAGGAAATGATTTCAAAAACTGTGTAATAAATAAAGATTATATCTTTAGTATTTACTAATAATACTTAGCATTATAATGATAATTAAGATGTAGTTTGTGTGTTTACGAGCTCTGTATTAAAGGCCGACAATATGTTACTCTACATAGAAAAATAATTAAATTATATCAAAATGTCGTGAGATTATATCATCTGAACAGGAAAAGTCCTCATGTTTTGTAGAAGATAATTGAAACCAGTTTGTATTCATTTGAGACAATCTCAAAGGAAGCGACTTCCGTTTTTATATGATATATAATTTATATTTTAGATATAAATAATTTAACTACAGTGTGACCCTGTTTTTACTTGTTCGAAATTCACGTTTGTTAACTGTTTGTGTGCATTTTTTACAGTCCTGTTTCGTTTGAATACATGAAGTACCAGATTTGAGATTTTATTTCCTGAATTTTGCGTCTAAAATATTCAAAATTTAATTCAAAATTTTATACACTTTAAAGTAAAATGAAGGCTATTTTACTACTTATAAAGGCGTACACGACCAAACCTCCAATTTTTTTTTTAAATTAACAACACAGAAATATGAAAAAATCTGTACCCAATCTACGTTTTCTCCGTATTAATATTAACCATAATTTTCGTCGTTCCTTTCAATAACATAATACAGGGTATCTGATCTACTCAAGATAACAGTAGAAAAATAACAATCTTATCGTTAAAAAAATATTCTTGTAGACAGACATTTCGTTTGCTTGACACGAGGGCAAATTGAGAACTCTGCCAAACCTACTGTAATCTTGACATTACCGATGGTCACCTGAGGAATTATATACATGAAATGTTACTTCTCCCATAATTGCTTGCCAATGATGATGCCATTGGAAAGAGTTTTAAAGTCGCTCCGTATATATGTATACATATTCCTTGTAGGTACATATATGGTTTTGAAAGTTTTTACAGATTTGATGCTTACCACTTTTTGTTTTTCAACATATATATTTTTTTGTACATTCACACAAGCTTAGTCACTAACGACCCGGGTTTCGTATTTTGACATATTTATGCGTTCAAGTGGCGGATGAACTTAAACTGACGCTTGGTAAATAAGTGTATCGTGTATAGGTATCATACATTAGAATTAATTGCATCACTAAGCTAAAAGCTATTGATGGCGAGATAGATTAATTTTACTAATAATTTGATTTTAATGAAAAAAATAGTCAAGGAAGCATATATTTACAGTTCTTTACGTATGGCGTTTTGCTTTATTTTGTTCAGAAGTAAAACATTATCAAAACAAATAATGTCAATTAAACTCTTTCAGATGTACATTTACAATAAAACATTTAAATTGACAGTGCAAAGTAAAATTTTCTATCAACACGATATTGAAGTATTTTTTACTATTGATAAATAATAAAAATGATGTAATTCCATATAAAAATAAATCTATGTACAGTTAGATTAGGTGAGTTATTGTGGTGTATATAGTCATACAAACAAGAGGAAAAAAGTCACACAATAATTGAGTGACGACGATAAGGAATAAAGAAATGCCATGACGAAGTATTAAATGTTTTTTTACAGTATCGTTTATTTTATGTACAATCCTTGTACCTTCTTCTATTATTTTGCATTATACAATAAACATCGAAAGATATGTGTCTTGTATTAAAAACGGAAACATTTTAATTTTTCGTAAGTAAGTTGAAAAACTAGAATTCGTCAAACGTGTAGTTGGAGTTCTTTACGTAGAGCGAGTCGAATTTATTATCGATGAAAAAAACCGTTCAAATCTTTAAATACAAACTATTAAAAAGCAGTTTGGATTCTTCCAACTGACAAATACGTATGTTTTACAAGTGAATTAGTTTTATTGTAGATATTATCTTTAACATAAAAAAATTACTAGGGATCAAATTATTTAATAAATACGCTATGTATCAAAATACTATGCTTATAGCACAGATTGCTATCATCACTGTAATACTTCTGAGAAATAAATTGTTGGCATATTTTTTCAATTTATATGTCTGGTGCTTTTAGTGGATAGCTATATAATTATGTTTGACGATTAGCATATAAATGTCCATACTCAACAAATTACTACTCTCAAGGTTAGTAAAATCGACGAAGTAATGGGTTTCAAGATCAGTCTAATATATTTTTTTTGAAATATTTTTATTGCTCTGCGCTAGTTCGGTTACCTTGTAATGATACTAAATAATTATGAATTCGTCTAGAGATTTGACGAAATATTGTTTCGCGATGCTGTGAAAAAATATCCATTTCGGTACTTCGTTGTTAGATATTTGAAACCAATTCTCAATTATAAGCTTTCATATAAGACTTTGAACATTAATAACATTAGTTTAGTTCAAATTGATTTGACAGAGAAAAAAAAACGAATCAAAGATACAATAATATAAAACGGCGAAACTATCAACGTTTCATGAATTGTGTTCCGACGAAACATATTGTCATTCAAAATAAAGTTAATATTCCTAAAGAATAAATATGTGATCTTGAGAAGGATTGGTTATCTTATGCTACGCTAAATAATCAGATTGACAAAATACTTAAGGTTAATTTATTGACTTGGCATTTACTTGGTAGAACTCTATTACAATAGGGTAAAAATAGCAACGTATTTAATTCTACAGTTTTTATATTTATTGGTTGATAGCTATTTCGGCTTTCGCCATAGTCAGAACTATGATTAAACCTACATTTTTCTCAGCTATATATACTGGCTCCGAAGAATGAATAACATGATGCATTGTGTATCTCTTCGGAGCCAGTATGTATAGCTGAGAAAAATGTAGGTTTAATCATAGTTCTGACGATGGCGAAAGCCGAAATAGCTATCAACTAATAAATATAAAAAAACTGCAGAACTATATACGTTGCTATTTTTAGGCCTATACTAAAGGTTAACTACAGCGAATAACTAAAATTGTGTTATTATTTGTTCCACTTTCTTTTTCTTCTTCACTTTTTGTTCTTTTTCAGTGAATACAACAATGCTGGTTTAACTTTAAATCAAAGTTGAATGAATTATATATAAAGTCATTACATGTTTTTGTGAACTGTATTCATAGCTTGAAATATAAAATTGAGCTAACAGCAGCGTTCGATAGAAGCATATATCGACAGTTTATTTATTAATATTAGTCATAAATTGTTTTAAATATATATATTTTTTTTAACCATTTCCGCTCCCAAAGTGGAGCATATGGACTCCTAATGGAGTTTATCTCAACAGAAGTGTTTCTACGAGAACTGCTTGTTACTCAGTTGCTCAACCTCTCTTTTTTCAAAGAGAGTAGGGATAGAAGAATAGGGCTAGGACAGGATTAGTGGTAAGCTAATCACTCTCGGTATGCCCCGTTCATAGAATAGGATGGGTGAAAGGGGGGAATTCAAGACATCACATACATCCATGCCTTTGAACAGAAATTCATAAATCGATTGAAAAATCAATTTATAAAAACTGCCCGTTCCGGGATTTGAACCCGGGCCCTCCGTAGCCGAAGCCAACAACGTTAACCACTCGACCACACAGGGGACAATTTATATTTATATATTTACCAACCGCAAAATTTTGATTTTAAATGATGGTGGGCTATTCTCCACAGATTCGATGAACTGGCGCACTGCCTCCAGCTCTGATTGTATTTACTATATGTCAAATAATTGATAAGGTAAATTTGATACGCTCGTATTTGAATGGTTTTGCTTATTTTGTATGGCTGTAACTGTTATGAGAATATGTATGTGATAAATGATGAATATTAAAATAGTCATTAAGAGTTAATTGTGATATTATGTGGCGCTATGAAAAATATTCCTTCTTCTGGCGCCTCAGTTCACGGCATGGGCCTTAATCATGACACTTGGGCAAGTATCTCATTACCTCACGCTTAGCATACAATGGGATAAACAGCCTCGGTCACGAATCGCAGATCGAGTTGCTCCAACTATCCTGGAAGCCAGGTCAGAGTGCATAATGGGGTCTGGACATTTTTCTAATACGAATACAGAGCGGATTGAACGCGAGGTTTTACCAATGAGACGAAGGTAACACAGAGAATTATTATTGCTATGTTATGGCCTAATTTGTACGACAAATGTAAACATAGTTATGAAAACTAGGATGTATAATATGAAATTAGTGCGTTAGGTGTTCGTAAAATATAGAAATCGATAACAAAAATATGTTTTATTTTATTATTTTTATATTTAAAATGTCATTCTAAATTTTTAATAAATCTAAAATCAGTTTACAATGACAAAATATGTCTGATACTGATGTTGAACTAACGAACTTTTAATAGAAAATCTTTAACTACAATTTTTGAAAAATTAAGGATAGGGTTTCGCAAGGATTTAATCGTTAGATGGTGTGCTGCCTGTGCAGGGATGAAGTCAAACATCACATACATCTGCCCTTTGGATACAGTCTATAAATCGATTAAAAACATATGTAACAATTCTTCTGTTCTTGAGGATAAATTAATTAACGCGCGACCGGGTTTTTTTGGTACATATAATTTTCATTTTTTCAAAAAAAATGCTCTCTTTGATTAATTTAACATGCACAGATTTGAAACAGATTCACTTCTTAGACATTTCTTGCGAAGGAGTAAATGATTTATTATTATCAAAATTAGCCACTTGGATGCCGCGCGATCTTTATACAATGCACAATTTTTATACATACTACGTGTTTCGCGTTAGCACTGGCGCTTTATACAACAGTATCAGTATGTAGAAGCAAACATAAACATAATGGCTTGATGTAATATGTACGGCATCTAAGCGGTTAAATATGACATTAAAATAAAGAAAACCAAACCAAAGCACTTTCACTACGTTACAATATTCTAATGTTAAAAAATGTCATTGTTGCTATTGGCCAGACTGTAAGGAATAGAAAAAAGCGAGAATAGTTACTGTCAACTAAAAGCAATAATTCAAAAGCGATTCAAAATGAAATACATGTACACTGTTTTCTTGTGTGATTGATAGAGTTCATATTCCTTCACACGTTTTTCAAGATGCACACATGTTGTGACACACCATGTACACATTGCTGCAAACTGAGAAAACAGACAATTATTTATATTTTAATTATACTTCTTCGCAGCAACTGAACATAGTATTATATGATATATAATATTTATTTCGTATTGTTTTTTCACAACGAGCAATATTTTTATATTAATTAATTACTACCGAGACTCGAGAGTAACCCTGAAGCGAGTATATATATTGAGGGTAACAATAACTAGCAACATTGCATATGAATATTTTCTATTATAAGGGTCAGTAAAGTGTTGGCAAAGTCTCAGTTGAATTACGTACATGGTTTGATGTTATTCTAAAATTTTGTTAACAATTTTTTACAGACGACGTCCTATTTTAATTATAAAGTATTCCTTAATAAATTTCGGACCATGGTTGGTATAATTCTTTGGCAATTTAAACTTGGTTTGTTAGTATGTATTGTTGTTTTGAAAAAGCAATCGACTTGTTATTTTCAACGAGTTTTCATATATGAAGAACAATCGAAAATTGTTTCGAATTTTTTTCAAAGTTACTCATATTTCTTAATCTTAAATTTTTATATTCTGAACCAGCGGTATGATGCCAATACTTTAACGAGAGGCTCGTTTTGTATCTATTATAGCTAATGGCGGTGTTCTGAAAGAAGCGTGGCTTTTTTAAACTTTTATACGATTATATGAAATAATTATTTAAGCAATCGGATATTAATTAATATGCCTGTATTATGCAATAACAGCCAATATACTGAAAAATTATCAATATCATTAGCTGAAAATATATAGTCAGAGTTGGGCTGGAGGAGATCACGCGAGCCCTTTATTAAATTTAAATAAGGCCGGCGAGAACTTTGTTAATTTAAGGAAAAATAATATTCTTAGATCAAATTAGTGTATAACTGTAATTTTTGACATATATTATCTACGACAGTTTCAGTATACAGGATTACATTTTGAGCCATTTAGATTGATAAGTTTACGGTAAATTGCATATTGTTACATATTATAAGTGTATTAAGTAGCAATCGATTGTTTATTTAAGTATTGCATATAATTGTATATGAGTGATAAAAAAAAAACATTTTTTCCTCAGAACAACGGGAATTGTTCCGAGATTAAGCGAGCCCATTGTTAACGTATTGGAAGCCCACCTCCGTCAATAGATCAGGAACTCAAGTAGGTAATGTTGAGTTGGGAAAGTACAGCGAATGGGGATGGCAAATTTTACCTTCCGACACGCAGTAAAATTCCAATTTTATTTTTATTAAAAAGTTTCTCAATCTTTATCAGTACATTTTGAAGTTGATTGATGTGTTCATTACTTCAGTGTACAGTCGGTAGGTTAAAAAAACAACACTCAACGGGTGTACAATCTAACTGACCATCTGGGCAAGGACTTTCGGTTTTAACCGCTATCCGGTCCAGTGCGCAAGTCAAAGGAGTGGTCTGTTAAGTCGATGTATTAAATTGTGAAGTTATTCGCGCAAATTCTTCGACCGCTACACTAGCCTTCCTTGGACTATGCAATCACTGACAGCGAACGTATAATTAATCAGAATTTACGACCAATATGCGCACAAATTAATTAATATAATTATTCATAGGGATTGCAAAACTGGACGAATATATCAACACCGGTTTTTGCAAAAACATCAGTACTGGAATTACAAAAATGTAAAAATAAATTAGGTTCGCAATCAATCCCTCTAAGACAAGAAATTAGCTGCGAAGAAAATTCAAAAAGTGCGCAGGCCAAATCAACAAACACGCGGCATAATTTGTAATGCAATATATTATAATTTGGTAATTTTTAGGTAAGTTTTTACTAATAAGTGTATTAAACAAAAAAAGAAAAAATAACAAACTCATTTTTTTTATTCAAGCCCAAATTAAACAAAAATAAGCAAAATGAAACAAATCACCAGTCGCTAATAAATTTATTAACATATTTTATAAATTGATTTAAAAAATATTTTTACGTCGTTCCTTACAACTAATCTTTATATTTATAGACTACATAGGATAAATTTCTCGTTATGAAAAATGATAGGAATTTAATTATTATAATATTCAATACCTTATTTATTTAGACTTAAGTATTAAGTACTTCGACTGAGGGTGCTTGATGGAATTTCAATATCAAATTTGAATTGTTTGAATTTTGTACTTTTCCATGAGTTTTGTCGCTATTTAGAATTGTTTCTCCAGTCTAAAATTACATATTATTTGAACAGTTAATTGTATTGGAGTGCGCGGGGACCATCAAACTGATGCCCGGCAAAAACCGCGTAGTAACGAGTAAATCGCGTTCAAAAAAGAAACGTTGACGTCTAAAAAACTAGCGTAAAAAAAAGACTATTGAATTTGATTATTTAAAAAAATGATTATAGGTATGCATATTGTTTTTTACTTGTTGCGTGTCGCGCGTGCGCCATAAATCTAGTTAATTTTTATTGCGTGTTGCTTATTGCTACTGCCTTTTTTGTTTGATGGGTTACATTGGTTATATTCTACTACTTCTTTTACTATATTTTGGTTTCTCTTTCACTCTCCGTCTCTTGGTTTGTTTTGATTTTAAGCAAATATTAGATAAGTATATTTTTAGCAACATGCGTACGTAATACGCGTTTCAAACTAAAATAATAATACAAAAATGTGATATCAGATGACATTGAGGTTAAAATACACAATATGAGTATACAATGTTAGTCGGCAAATTCAAATGATTCTCTTATCATCCTTTTGTTGCGTCATTACGAAAAAAAACAAGTTTACTGGCGTAAAAAATAGTATTGTATTAATTAATCATTACAATATAATTTTAAGGTGTCGATGAGTGTTACATATTAAAACATTTCG
Source organism: Himalopsyche tibetana (assembly GCA_030503985.1). Taxonomy (NCBI): domain Eukaryota; kingdom Metazoa; phylum Arthropoda; class Insecta; order Trichoptera; family Rhyacophilidae; genus Himalopsyche; species Himalopsyche tibetana. The sequence goes on along the minus strand of JAPJYX010000010.1, from coordinate 16,961,104 downwards.
TAATAACAAGCCATTAAAAAATCTCGCGCAACACACTAACGTCTGACCTTATAGAATTAATAAAACTTTGAATTTAAAAAGTAATATAGTAAAAATTAGCGAAGAGTTCATTTTTTTTAAATCCATGTTCGCTCACAATGTGGAGAATATGTCCTCCAAATGGAGGTGTCTCGGCAGAAGTTTTTCGCTCAACCTCCTTTTTTTAAAGATATGAGTAGGAATAACATGATCTAAGACAGGGCTGGTAGATAATTAATAGCTCTCGCTACGACCTGTTATTAAAAGATGGGAAGGGTAGACGGGAATTTCTAGACATCACAGATTTTTTATGTATAATATTTAGTGTAATTACTTATTGGATCTTCCTTATTGCGTTTTTAAACGATTTTCTATATCACAAATAACAATATTGATATTTAACAAAAAGCAATCGTCAATTTTTATATGAATACTATCACTTTTAAAAGATTTTTTATACACGGTTATTATTTGTAGAACGTTTCTACCGTTTTAAAAAAGAGTCACAACTAAAACATAAATTACTATATGAGAATTCTGCCGAATTGATGCTAACTCAACCAATAAAATTAATCCAACTTAATTAAAGATTGACATTCCAAAAGTACTGATTGTCAAATAAACTAATGGTGATTTTGATAATTAATATCAATCACACTTGTATCGAATCAAAAATTTTCTATTCAGTTTACTTAGACGAAATGAACAACGATCGACAATAAATAAATAAGTGAAATTAAAGGTCGCATCATGTTATAAGTAGCTTTATATCAAGCCTGGCCAACCCACGGCCCTCGTCGCTTATATGTGTACTTCAGAATGTATTTAAAATCACATTTAAGTAACTAAAACCAATACAATTTCTAAAATTACGTGAACAAACCGAAGTGGATAGATTCTGTTAACGTGTCTGTTTTTTTGGTTCAATGCGTGTTTTCTTTAAACATCTGGGTGTAGTATTTTTTTTCACAATAACCCTGATTAAAGGCTTTCAGATTACGTCTGCATTCAAATGATATATTGTTATTACAAAAATATATATAATACGCTTGTTTGTCAGGACAAAGTTTCTACCAAATAGATCACACTGGGCGACCTATAGACTGCCACGCTTAAGAAAATCATGTGGAGATTTCGCTTCCTTGAAATTTACCGAGATTATTCGCAAGGCTAGCATTTGTTTTTTGCACACTCATTGTTTTAGATTTTTTTTGAAGACGATCCAATGTGCATTAAGTCTAATCCGTTTGATAATATACAACTACGAAATGGCGGTGTTATTTGCAATGATCTTTGGACACCTGTTCAAATTATTCCATTACCGTTTCTTTTTCATGTCAGATTTATAGTGCAAACATTAAATGAGGCGTTTTGTTGGGACAGTGAATATAAGCAAATTATCGCCTTGATAACATTGACGGGATAGCTACGTAAAGTAAGCTTTAGGTTTGTATGCGTGATTTCAATTCGTAAAATTCTTTTTTAGTGCGGCAATTTGGTATCAATAGGTCTGTATAGCGCTTAGATCAGTGCATGTTTCAAACTTCTGACAGGCATACGATGACATAAAAAGTTAATAAGTAAACGTTAAAATATGCATAATAGAATACCTCGAATTTGGTAAAAATGTGTTGGTCGGTAAATTATTAATGACGAAAACAACACGCCTAATGTCGTCAAAATGATTCAACTGTTAAATATTTTTTTTAATACTTAATTCAACGATTGAATTAGTAAATAAAATATAAGTATATCGCACACCCGCAACTAAGCCATCACAAGTCTAAGATATTAGCATTTTAGAAGTCATGTAATCTTAAAAATGAATATTGCAGCAACGAGTGTGTTAGTTAATCTGCATGTCAAATAACCACATTTAACTCAATCATATTGTATTTTTTCACATTTTAAAAACACAGTACAAAATCTGATCGAGTTTTCACTCGATAAGTCTATTTTCTCCGTTTATTTTTTTCTTAATTATGTTTATGTATAGAATATTTGATAAAACATTGAAAATTGAGTTTGCCTACAAACAGTTTGTAGCCTTTTGTATTATTCATTTCACAGTTACTTAAGTTTGTTTTCCAGATACGGTAATTAATATTTACAACTCTGTATTTGTATATATTTAGGGCTAGGCAACTTATTGGCGTTGCGATATATTGTTAATAAAATTGGCAGTTTTAAAATTTTGACAAAAATACCCAAAATTGTGTGATGTCATTTATGGACGACATCTTTGTTTGTACGGTGGTCATCAACCTGGTCCCTTTGCCTCACTAATGGGCTATTAAGGCTTTCACCTTCGACGATGAGGTGTTTGTACCTTGTAACAAACTTGTCTCACAGATTCAGAGGTCATTTATTCGAGGTTATATTACTAAAAAATATATAAAGTATTGCAAGGTTCAGAATCGATGTAACTGTAATAATTCATAAACTGTATACACCCTTTCGTTTATTCTAGTATCTGTGGCAATGATTAGAAGAATCTTGACAATCCACACTTACACTGAAGTGAGCGAAAGCTATTAAGAGTTTTACGTTCCATGGTTTGTATTGTTTGACCCGATGATACCACAAATTTATTTAATGAAGCTGATAAAGTTAATGGCGAAATTTTACTATTTAAAAGTGCATACAATGCTGGCTTATGATCATATCCATATCTCTAAGTAAATATGGTACATTAGCAGCATGCTACTGTGTGCGATTTATTAAATTTGGTTTCGTAATAAAAGTATACATTCAACATCTTGTTTTCACATTTCGGGTGAATTATGCTAGCATTTTGTTGACTTCCCAGACAATGTTTACATAATTCGTAGAGAACAGAAATATCAGAATGATTTTTGTGGCCTAGCTACAGCGGTGTTTGCCAGATACCATGAAATGTAAATTAAGTTGGCTTTTAAAATGATGTCAAAATTAACATTTTTTTTTTTGCGAAAAACCGATTGCAAACATATCAATGCAGCACAAACGCGTTCATATTTTATCCACGTATACAGCAGGTGCTGTATCTAAGTCGTCGATGTTCGTGGGCGTACGTCCTGTCATATGCAGTTACTGGGTTACGGGTTGGAATTCTAAAATAAACGTATGTTTTTAATTTTTCTAACTACGGTCGAACTTGGTTATCACAAGGAAGATGAGACCGATTTTGCACGTTGTATCAGAGAATAGGTATTTTTTAATGCTTAAAAACATACCCATCACATAACACAAAAAGTCCCAATTCAAACAAAAATACACAATTAGAATTTATTTACACACCCGTTAAAACACATATTACATTTTTCTGTCAATCCACTTTTCTTATAAAATTAAAAATTGATGCTTGTTTTCACTCTCATTGTTTTTAAATTTTTCCTCAAAGCACTCAACTCATTAAAAGACTTGGATGGTTTCGCATGGAAAACTCATGGAAAAGTACAAAATTCAAACAATTCAAATTAAATATTACATCTTGTCATACGTAAATAAACGTATTCAAAATGGTTGCAAACGACGCTGTTACATAAATCATTGATGACGTCTTGTTAATAGAAGCAGAAATTCAAATAACAAACATCTTTCTTGTGTCAGTTATTGCAAAGTCATGAAGACAACACAAAAAAACATCGATCGCCAAATTCTTAAGAAATCTTCCAGAAGATTTTTTTATTTTTTTCTCATACTTAAGTAACATACAACAGTGCCATCGTATTATATCCTCACCTTGTGTCTTCTGATAAAATTGGACACTTTGACCGTTGTGCAATATCGTAATAAAAAAAAGATTTAATTTATTGTGACAAAAATTTCGTGAGAACAGTGAAGCAAAGGTCGTCAAACTCTTATAACATAAGAGCTAAAAATTAATTCAAATTGATAACTTTGTTACTCCATTGGTTTTAGAACTAGGTGGGATACAGCCAGCGGAACGACTAAATTTAAATCTTAGTTTGTTATTAACCTTCTCACCGCGTATGACCGCTATGCATGTTCGCTAGGACAGCGCACGTGACACGTATAGATGTCGTGGAAATTTCAAACCCTATAAAAGAGCTATATATTGTGCTGAAATTATATAACTTGGTTGAAAATATACTAAATGTATATTTTACCAAATTCAATATAGGCTAAAATAATTTATTTCTGGAACACGCCGTGAACATACGTCACCAATGCAAGATTTTGGATAGTGTAAATAAGCGATCGAGTGCGGGTGAAATTGAAATTGTTCCGAGAATTTAATATTATAAGCATGGTATGGTGGTGGCGCAGTGTTCTCGGTCGCACGTGGCGGTATTTTGCAATATGGCGACGTTACGCCGCAATTGTATGAAGAATGATTATTGTTGAATCAAACCGAAAATGCAAGAAATATGTTGTATTGTATTATTGAAAAAGTTACTTTGGGTAGCAATTAACATATTTGATTAGTTGAAAAAATATTACAACCTATATTTATAGTCGAAAACGCGATAACAAAATCCGCAAAAAAGCTGCCGCGTACAGGGCATGCTCGTTAAATTTGGTGACGCGGGCAAAGGGTTAAAAATGAAGTCATACAAAAAATTACTTCCGAATACTCCATATTTTAGACACATAAATAAAAGAGCTATCGAATAAATAAATAACACTTTATAAATGAGCACTTGAGAAGTGATGGGAACCGAGTAGCAAAAAAGTAAAAATTATATATTTTATAGTCACATTTTTGCTTGGTGTTTTTGTGGATTGCATATTTTAATTATAATGAAAAAACACTATTGCAGAATAATTTAACTACTCCTTTTTACTTTAAGACATGTAGAAAATTATAGTTTTCCTAAAATACCACTTAGCTCACTTACACTTTTAAAATATAATATTATATTGAGCGGAAAAGGTTGCTTAAATAAAAATAAATAAAAAAACCACAGAGAAAAACAACCTTGAAATTCATTTAAAAAATATGCTTATTATTTAATTATTTTTTTGTATGAATTCCACATTTTTTATTTAAGATCAGATCCGTTTTCGCAAATCGAAGAAATTGCAAATTATGGAAACATAAATCGATACTGGGCTACGCAAACATAATTAAGTAAGAATAACATGGTGTAACAAACAATTGGTAAAATAAATATTAAAAGAATTTTAAAATGAATGAAACTAAATCATCTATAATTAAATGTTAAGGGCTTTTCTTAATAAAGACTTCTACGTTATAATAAAAAATTAAGCCCTACCTAATTAGGTACCGATATTGAGCTGAATAACTTACATTTCACTATGATCAATTTAAGGTCCAAACCAAGCTTTCATTCGGTATTTGGCTCTTAAATATAATATTTGCTTGTATTTGATGAATACTGGAAATAAAAAAATAGTTCTATTGTGTTCAACGGTTCCTTATCAAGCTGGAGTAACCAAATAGGTTTATATTTGAAGATGTTTCTCATAGAGACAAACCACGTGTCGCTCCTACACATCCAGTGGAACAATTAAGTTTACAATTTTATCTTTTTTTATTTTTTTAATTCACTGAATTAAATACAACTCAATGCAGACTGTCTGGGACACACAGCTGTACTCGATTAAGACCAAATGCCACTTATTCAACGCTTGCATTCTGACGGTACTGCTTTACGGTTGCGAATCATGGCATCTGACGAGGACTCAGAAAAACCGTATACTGAGCTTCGAGAACAGATGCTTGCGTCGGATAATGGGGGTGAGGTCGTTTATTTTTGTGAGGAATTCAGAGATAAGGGAGCGAACAAGACAGCGTCCCATCACGTCAGTGGTTATGGAGAGACGTTGGAACTGGCTGGGTCACGTGCTGCAGATGCCTCCGAAAAGCCTCAATCCTGCCGGCCTCTTCTTTCGACCGGTGGGATTCCGGCGTCCCGGACGTCCGTCGGGTACTATCCATAGGAGGTACTCGGCGGAACTGAGGGATGCTGGCATGTCATGGGAGGAACCAAAGCAGTTGGCGGGAGACAGGGAAACATGGAGGTTCCGCGTGGCGTCCATATGCTCCACATAGGGAGCGAACATGGCCAAAGAAGAATTAAATATGATTATTTTAAGATTTACTTGTCATCAAAAACTCATTCACATAATATCAACGCTTCCTAGTGACAATAATGACCACATTTTATTTAATATGTCCATTGTTCTTGTTTTTATGTTATCAAGTAGCTTGGATGTAAAATGCTGTACAACTTCTATTCTATTAGTTAAATGATGATTATTTTAATAGATGTGAGCTCACAGTTCGTGACTTCTTTTTTTTACGTCGTATGAGCTTACTTGATTTTTATACATTAGGGTTGCCAGATTATATATATAAAATTTTGATTGTTGATTTGAATGTAATACGATAATTTTTCTTTAATACAATTTGCTGAATGTTACCAATGAATATGGACGCAGAGAATAATGAATTAACATTATAAATTACGAAGTATCAATTCTGATTTTTTTTCTCTTCAAATACATGTAGTGTAGGTGTGCTTACACTGTTTATATAAAGGGGCACAATATGCTGATAAGAAAACTTTGTGTGTTTCTTTCTTCAAATTATGCTGTCATTTGTCTCGTTTTTCTCCCGAAAAAAAGTACGCTTGTAAAAACATTTGAGTATTTTTTAAATATCAGGAGTGGCCAAAATATTCACTGTTGAAAATAACCAAATCTATTTCGATATATTACATAAGAATTAATGTTATTTTATTAAGTAGTTGAGTTAATTATATTTTCCACAAAGCTTTTACTTAAAGCAATATTTAGTACTAGGGATGACATCCTACGATGGCTGCCACAGACGAGATATCTCGTCAAATTGTTCGTACTAAACACGCCAGAGACGAGTTACCTCGTTAATAACTAATTAAATTAATAATTGCAAATTATAGACGTACATTTTACTACGGCAGCCAAAAGGCTAATAACAGTTTTAGGTCATATTTTGATATCGATAAAGCCGAGTTAATTTAAAATAAAACTGTTCTAAGCAGCTGCAAATATATATAAAAAAATCGAACGCTAAAATCAAGGTAACCGATAATTCATGAGAATTTCAAAATATTATTACGAAAATTTATCACCATATTTTAAATTTACTTTATGGTATGTTTTAAGAAGTTGCATTTGACATATTATGGTGACTTTTTCGTACTGATAAGTGATAATATTATTCGTATTTCGAGTAAATTATCGATTTCTCCGATACCCATATATGATGAATGATGATATTGTATATTCTTCTTTTTGATGAAATTGACTACAGAATTGAATCTTTATTAGCCACAGTTGGTAAGTTTTAATGTAGAAAAACAAAAGCATGCTGTAAAGCATATTTATCAAATTTAATATATGAGATGGTTAGGTTTTGTATACAGCGATTCGATTGCTTGACGACTGAAAAAAAAACCCACCATAAGACATGAGTCTACAAATAATTTTCACGTACTCTTATACGATCGTGGTATAACATTTTAAGTGGTAACTTGTCAGACTATTGCAGATTCGCACATGCTGTATAATCGTCATAAAGCCATTAAAACAATAAATCTCACCTTGTAAACTGCTTAGACTCAACACCAAAAAACCTTTTAATAATAGGTATAAATTACAATTTACGAAACGAGGACCGGTTTTTGATAAATGTTAGTATGATGTGATGATATCATGGTATATGATCGTGCTGCTAATAATTTGACCAAAGGTGATGTAATAAACGTAAATGACCGAAAAAATCTAATGCCGATGTGCAACGTGTTAATCAATACATACACTCTATTCGCTAAAGTTGATTTATAACGTCAATATTAATTAAAGTTTAACAATATGGTAAATATCACGCATTTGTGCTTAAATCACTTTGCTAGTAAATACCACGAATAATTGCCAAACTAAATTTATAATTCTCTTAAATGTAAAGCATAAGCAAAGGTAAAAATATTTTTTAAAATAGATGGCCGACTCTGATTCGTTCATTTGAGACGTATTTTTCGTTGTTTACGAATAATAAATAAAGCAAATGACTGGCAGGTTGAATTGAAATTGAGTTCTCTGCGAGTCATTAATTTTCTCATCTTTCCCGCTATTAACAAATCAATGTTTAAATGGGAAGTAATTGATTCTTGACGAGTAAATATTGTTCACAATAAAATGAGGTTTTTGGATTCGTTCGTTCGTGAACAACACATATCTACTATAATACCTATACCAATGAAATTAACGTGCAAGAAAACAATTAGGAATAAAAAGTAGTAAATTAATACTTCATTTACAATACTAATTTTTAAATGTCTGAAAACGTTTATATTTTCAACATTATTTGATTACCGTTTTCGAGTATAATATTTTTAAAAACAATTCGTACCTAGTAATAAAAACATAACGTGCACAGCATTCTGTAAAAATATTGTTCAAAATATCTCTCGTATTCTATCAACTGAATTGGCGAACATTATTTGATATAATGTTGTTGAAAATTTACAATGTATTCGTATGGTGAGTATTTGAATGGAGTTTTATAGCACTAGGTCATAAAGGAGTGTCTTTGGCATAGCTTTAATATATCGGTAATAAAATATCATTAAAAAATTTGTTAGTTATATTCAATAAAAAACCAACACATTGCACTGTACAATGCAATATGTACATATTTTCGTATGTGACCGTTCAAATTTACACGTAGTGATTTATGCACACGATATACCACTAAAATAGTATTTTATTAATACAGTATAACCTCGATTATCCGGACCTCAATTAACCGGATTTTCGATTATCCGGATTGTTTTCCGGAGCAAATTTTTTACGAATTTGCTAATTTTCTCGTGGCGAATTGATTCCACCGTTGTTTCCATATGTGATGGAGTGCATACTATTTTGTTCGTTGTTTTACGTTGTTTGAAATCGAAGAAATCTTCCAGTTGAATATTATCATCAGAAAAAAAACCAGGATACATAGATGGTGAAATTTTTAAAATCATTCCAAAAGTAAAAAATATCAAAACTGCATAGATAAAAGAAGAAAAACATTATTATTACTAGATAATGCATAATCTCGCCTATAAATAAAATGCTTAAACCAGATCGATGAAATGTTAATTAATTAATTAACGTTAAAATTTCTGAGAGTTTGAATTTCTTAGATTTGTCGACAGTGAGAAAATCATGGAACAAATTCTTGAAAAGACTATCAGAAAGTACAAGTAACACACCAGAAATTGTTATAAGAGACATTATAGAAGCAATAGCACAAATTTCAATTTGTACTGAATGTGCCGAAGAATATTTTACTGGTTAAATTTTTATGCGAACGATCTTGGATTTCAAATTTTGAATGATGTGAAAATAAATAAGGAAAGATTTGTATCAGCAAGATCAAGAAGACAAAGAAAGAGATATTGATCCTGCTCATTCTAAAGATTTTCAGTGCTTAAATGTTGCCATGAAGTGGTTTGAGAGCCAAGAAGAGTGTATCTTAGGACAATTTATATGTCTTAAAAGTATTCGCGATTTGGCAGTTTCAAAAAGAACAGCTAGGTTATTTAAGCAAAAACTAATAAATGAATTTCTTGATAAAAAAATAATTTAATACTAAAGCTTAATCTAGACAAATAAAAATTATTTACAGTGATTGTACATGTCTTTCATTGTGAATTATGTTTTTTTTTCGATTATCCGGATTTTTCCTTATCCGGACTTCCTTCATCCCCAATTAGTCCGGATAATCGAGGTTCTACTGTAACTATAATTGACACGAATCAGAATAAAACTCACTTATGCTGAAAACATTTTTATTGTCTTAGTACTATCCTCTGTAGAAAGTAGGCTACCAAATTGGAAAAGGTTTGTTTCTTTTTGACGACACTTTCATAAGAAGAAAATGCTTGCCACACGAAAACTGTTTTAATCGTGCGTTATATGTAAGTGATGTCTAAGTAATTGGAATAAAATATGTTAAATGCATCTGGAAACACTTTCCCAAAATTTTGAATCCCTTTACTATTTGTCCAACTGTTTATTTTCCACCGCAAGCAAAAGTACAGCAGGTCGCTTGCGTCATGAAAACAGATAATTTAACTCGTATCTGTTATAATTTAGCGCCATGTTTTTCATTTATAATGTGTTTGTATTCGTATTGTAACATTTTACCTATACGAGAACGTCTCTCGAACGACAGAATGATGTATCGTCTCTCCAGATAGCATTACGTTGAGATGAATCAGTGTTCACATTGTTATCAATCGACCGGAATATGAAATTCACAGCATCTATTTAGTATCTTCATATCCACAGTTCGACGGTCAATGTAGATTATAATAAGATGACATGTGAACACTATCAGCAGAGGCGTACTTAAAAAATAAATTTAATTAAACTCGTTGATATTTATTGTCAATATTGTTTTGGTTAGTCTTAAGTATAACGAACACTAATTACAGCTTTAAACCTTAAATTGATCGCTGATAATTAATTTTTATAACAGTTGTCTATTTAATATCACCGAATACATCTATCATTAGAAAGTGTTTGATTGCAAAATTGTGCTCATTAGAAGGGAAGTGAGCCAAGTTGTATTTTAGAAAAAGAAGTTAGATGCGTTGTAATATTCTACACGTCTTAAAGTATCGCAAAAGTGAAGTAACCTCAGTTAATACACATTTCAATAGTGTTATATCCGTAAATTAAAATATGCAATCCACCAAAGTTTTACCATTTTACTAGCTCACTTCACTTATAGAGGGCCCAATTGTGCTGTATATACATATGTGGCTTGCAACATTGAGCTAACAATAATACTTTGATTGTTACCTTAATGATTAACCTTTGATTGTTACCTTAATGGACGATTGTTTGTTGCGCACGTTTAATTTCTGATGGAAGAAGAAGCCAGGAGGATGACGACTTCTTCTTTGAAGAGATCCAAAATTACGAGTGTTGTGAGCAGCGATTGCACCACAGACGACGAACGCTGATATTGTTAAGAAATATGCATAAAAATAAACAGTATTTTTTGTTAAATAATCACTTATTTTGTGACACGTGTTAAAAGATTTTGAAATTTTGGTGTAATTATATTGTTGTATCTTGGACTTTAATACTATCGTACAACGTCACGTAAGCTATTATTGCAATAGAATAAAATGAATTATATTAACATTTTACGTATTTATAAATAAATTTATATTTTTCCTTATGGACATGTTAAAAAAATCTTTTTCCTTCAATATATTAATTACTCAATTGAGAAGAATTCATTTTTATTAGTGAAATATAAAAACATATTTAATAATTCGAAACTAAAGCAAACATAAAATATTCCACGAAGAAGAATAATATTCTAAAATTTATGCATACTTATTTTTATATATTACTTGACAGCCTATAAAATTGTTTAAGTAACGTTTTTTTTTTCTGCGATTGATTAACAAATCAAACGGCTTGACTTTTTGGATCAATAAAAATGAATAATTAACTACTGAAAATACAAGTCAAAATTAATAAAACTCATAAATTATTTATGTTATTTATTCAGTCAAAATCTACCAATAAAAAATAAGAGATCTGAGTAGGCGGGGCTCGCGAGCCAGATATAGTTTAGTGTTTTTCTTGTATTTGTAGTGTAGTGGCATTTTTTAAAGATTTTATAATGTTTATTTGAATTTTGTACTTTTCCATGAGTTTTGTCGCTAACGACTCGGGTTTCGCCTTTCGGCATCTTCAGGCATTCCAAGTGCACGGATGTACTTGAAATGACGCGTAGTAAACAGTTTGTATCGTTTATATACAAAAATATAAGTAGATCACTAAGTTAAAAGGCTATTCAAATGTAAATTAGCGAAAATTGAATGTATAATATTAATTCAAAGGTTTAAAAACAAATCAACTCATTAATAATAGGTCGGATAAAACCCTAGATTTATTTTAAACATTCCTATGTTATTATCTGGTCATTAATATTTTCAAAAAATCCCCATAATTATAACAAACCCACTTAATTCATTGAAAATTGTATACATTCAATTTTCTCTAATTTACATTTTAATAGCCTTTTAACTTGGTGATCTACTTATATTTTTGTACATAAACGATACAAACTGTTTACTACGCGTCAGTTCAAGTACATCCGTGCAATTGGAATGCCTGAAGATGTCGAAAGGCGAAACCCGGGTCGTTAGCGACAAAACTCATGGAAAAGTACAAAATTCAAACAATTCAAATTTGATATTGAAATTCCATTAAGCACCCTCAGTCGAAATACTTAATTTTATAATGTTTACTGTTTTTATCTAAAATCTATAAATTAAAAATGTTATATTTATAGCCAATCAAACTATGGGTTTAATAAAGAACTGTTTGTTAATGACAGTTGTTTCCAGTTTGCAGTATCGACGATTCATCCACTTCCTTGCGTAAAACTGAACACTTTGCTTGAAGCTTGGAAATTATTATACCCTGTAGTACGCTTTGACTCTTGACTAAGAAGAAGCTAGAAATCTTTTTGATGACTTTTGATCGATACACTTTACTCTGTGTTTTGATAGTCTTGTCGGTCAGTCCGAAGAAAAATACTGTTTCTAATAAGACACTAATATAGCCCGTTCACTAATCCGTAACAATTTTGTATTATGTTAGTTCTATACAGCGCTTCCCCCCCCCGCCCTGTTACGTGTTGGAACGGCGTTCCGACACATTTTTTCTCGACATTTTTAATGTTTCAAATCAATATTGTTTCATGATCTCGCTAAAAAGTAATAACAGTAAAAAAAATCAGAACTAAGATTAGTCTTACTAGATCGATTCTTGTTCCAAGGCGTTTGTATTTGTGATATATATCCCTATCTTCCAATCCTAAAATTAACAGGGCAAAGCGAGAGCGATTAGTTAACCATTAATTCTGCACTAGCCCTATCTTTCTATACTTACTCTGTTTAAAAAAGATAGATTGAGCAAATGGCTATTAAACAGTTCTCGTAAAAAAACTCTGTTGAGATACCTCCATTAGGAAATCATATCCTTCACAAAAGCTTGACAAGAATTGAGTTCCGGCACCTTTTTTTTCTCCAAAAAAAGCATTGGTTCTATATACTACCGTTAAAATAACGTATTAATTGTGACATTATTCACCGATCTTACTAATGGATTTGTCAATCGTCAACAATGTATATAATTAGTAATTACCGTGAAATTTGTTTTGTTACTTTATGTATCTTATGTCTTATTAGTTTTGTTTACTCATTATGCTTTTTAGAGCGATTGTAATCATATTTACTTTTTTAAGACATTTAAAAATACCAATTTAATTTGAACCACTTGTTTCGAACTGTTGACGTTTGACAGATCGACGATAACAGCATTGAACATAATCGTATCAAATACGTCATGTTAAGTTCTACCGTTTAAAAAAAGTGTACAGAGAAAAATACACAAATTATTGCAGTATTGGTGAAGCTGGTAGCGTCCAGACATATAAATCTGATAATATTGTTTTACTTATTTTTTTTAAAACATGCAGTTGTAGGCAAGTGATAGATTATTATGTGTTGCAATGTTATTCACATTCGATAGATGTTATTCGGCATGTTTAATTATTGGCAAATTAACTATGATATCTAGTAATAAATCCACCAACATGCACGCCATTGTTGTGATGTAGAAACAAATACAACGCTCCCAATTCAATTTGAATACAAGAACACCAAGCAACCAAAGGTCAAGCGACATCTTGAATAATGCATATGAATGTGAAAGAGATAATGTGACAATATTCCAGAGAGTTGAATGACAATGATATTTTTTCTTTCGATATATTTAATCACATAACGGTTGGATGCTGTCGTAGTTATGTATTTATCAACGCAAGCCTTATCTCAATATGTAATATCAAGAGTAAAGAATCGGTATTCGTGGTTTCTAAATGTATGCGAAATTTATATCTATTGAGGGAAGAATCTTCCCGATTCGTGAAAAGATTTGTAACGAATTTAATATCAATTTACTGTCGACGAATCCATAGTGCAGTGGTCAACGTTTTAGGATTTTGTGACAGTGTGAACAGTAATCGATTTATTGATGTCTGTTTCAAGGCATCAATGTTTGTGAAGTCTGAAAATTCGCTCCCACTCTTTCAATCCTTAACTGGGCGCAGCGAAAGCCATTAGCCAACCACTAACCCTGTCCAAGTATTATCCTTTCTATCTCTACCCAATTCGAAAAAATAGAGGATGAACAGTTAAAAAGCGGTTCTCTAAAGAAACACTCCTATATTGATACCTTCAATAGGAGCCTATATGTTCCATATTGGGAGTGGAAATGGATTTAAAAAAATGTTATCATGTGAACGTTTTCAATCTCTATCACTTTCATACAATGAAAAATAAAGAAATTGGTTAGTTATCTGTTAAAAACTCCGTAATAAGAGTAAAGTCAGCACTAAAGGTTAGACTTTATTAGGAGTTAATGCCTAAAATTGAGCAAAAAATTGTTGATACAATCAGTCAACTTTCGCGACGCGATGAATATTACTAATGTATCGATGTTTCGAGAAGTACAAACGGAATAATCTCCCAGTAATATTGTCTTCAGTATATAAATTACTTCTAATAATGGATAACAATTCTTCATTGCAGGATGTTATTTTCTTTACACATTCATGACATTTTTTATGTGTTCAAATATCAATGCTAAAAATTTATCACTTTTAGGATGTTTACTGTGAATACTTGATAGAAAGGCATTATATTAAGAAAAAAACACAATATGCGTTTGTACTTAATTTCCACTTTTGATTTATCAAAATCAGGTCCGGTTTTGCTCATGGCGAGCATTGTCAACTGATAAGAAATACAATTTATAAAGGCACTGTTAAATTTGATTTTATTATCGGTTGACAATGCTTTCTATGAGCGAAATCGGTCCTTATCTTGATAAAGTAAAAGTGTAAATCAACTACAAAGAAGTATTGTGTTTTTTCTAAAACTAAAAATTTACTCTGTCTTAGAATCATATATACATCATATTGTATATATTTTAATAATTACCATGTCATAATTTTTAAGACCTTCACGATTTGTAAACGTAGCAGGTTTCAGTCATAAGGGTTGTTGTGAAACAATGAGATAATGAAATAAATTAACGAATATGATAAAGTTCTTAAATCAAACTGATATGGTCAACCTTTGTCAATTCTTCTTCAAAAAACCCATTCGCTGAAAAGCAATAATATCTATCTGATATTTAATGTAATCGTCAATGATAGATACCTCAACAAATGCAATGCAAATAATGGGGTCACTTTGTCCCGGACCAATTCAACAAATTCGGGATTTCAAAAAAAATGTCATCGTTTTTAAAATCCTGGGATACGGATTTCCTAATATGAAAAAATGTGGGATTTTTTTTTGTTATCTTTTTAGTGGATTTTAAATTTTTTGTCTGAATGACGATTTCGAAAACCTAGAAATTTGCGGATTTCTAAAATTGTGTCTGTTTTCACAAACTTTTCGAGAATTTCGCACTTCTTATCGTCAATCTTGAAATCCTGGAACCCGGGATCTCAGGATTGGACGCCCTAGTTTTGGTACTCAAGTGTCTTGAAAAAGGTTTCTTGACCGAAAAATTGACTTAGCATAAAACGCTGAACGGTTGTATTATATCAATTAAATGAATGAATATCATCTTTCACTCTAATTTCGATTTGTCATTTTAATGAAACCATTAATTACCTCAATATTATAAACATAGCAACTCCATAATGGTGGTCGTAAATATCGAAATATAGTAGTGGCACTGGCACGCAAGTAATTGCCTGAAATAACAGCTTCTTCGATTGCACGTGTATTTTTTCAATGGCTCCGTAATTGTTTTCACAGCTGGGTATTTTTGAAACTGGTCCTATTTACATCTTATAAAACAACGGGGGAGAAACATCACCTCGCTACTCATGAATTTATACTAATAAATCGTATTTACCGAAAACGAAGGGTGTAATAGATTAAAAGCTTAACGGCCATTGTACAACAATTTGTCAGCTCTGGACTGAATTACGAATAAAACAATAAATACTGCAAGGCTGTCTTCTTCTTCTTCTCCGAAATATATTTGTTTGTATACTTCTAACTTCTTTTGCATAATTATTCTAACAATGATAAAATATGAATACTGCGAGGTTGTCGATATTGGATATAGCAGCCAAGTAGGGCAGCTCAATTATGATTTTTATGAATATATTTTATTATATCCGCTATTTGCATATTTTTTTTTGCAGTCCCGGTGTATTTTATTTCTTTAAGAGAATTGGGTGTATTTCTAAAAAAATCCATTGAGAGCATTAATTACGCTTAGATTTTTCTGGCTTATTCAATAAATAGGTTTGCAATTTATTTTTCACGCCAGTAAATTTAAAAATGCAACAAAAATCATTGTGGGCAACGGGGTTACAGCTAGTGTTTTTTTTTATATCCAAGATTAGTTATATGATGAAATGTTTTTATTATTATTGATTTGTTATAAATTCAACAAAGCTTTAATTTGATTTAATTAAGCAAAATTAATTTGAAACATTTCATCGAATAACCATTTTGACAATAATAAATCGCTTCCAATTATTGGAAATATTGGAGTTGTGATTTCATTCAATCAATTTTTAAAAATACAGTGTTTTTCTGAATTAGCAGATATCTTTCTGCTGAAACTGCTCGTTACTTAATTGCTCAAACTCTCATATACGAAGACAGTAGAAATATAAGGGTAAGGCTGGGATAGGGCTAGAGGTAAGCTAATTGCTCTCTCTACGCCATTATTTTATTGTCAAATGGTTCACAATAAAATTCAAGCAAAATTTAATAGGTTCCTTCAAAACATCGCAAACGATTATATTTCGCATCCGACACTGACAGCAGCGAATAATTCCTCTATTTAAAAGTGAATACAATTATGCATACATGTCTATGTTTTTCATTGTTTTTTTTTGTATTGAATAAAGAAAAAAAATGTCAAAATTTAAAAAAAACGCGAATTTAAAAAATCTAATTTTAGTTTTTTATGCATTTTTGATATTTTTTTACGCGATTTTTTTATATGCGTCATTTTTCGGAACCAATGTATCGCGTAAAAAAAGATAGGTGAATATCCTGATGAGTGAAACCGTTCCTGAACGGTTTCACTCATCAAGAGTAGTAATTGATAATGTTAATTATCAATCAATTGATAATGTTTATTATCCACAAATAATTGACGGTGAACAGTGTTAACACCATAAAAGTGAGAACATATTATATCAACGAAAACTGCTGAAAAACTCAAACTTCCATTAACACAGGAAAATAAGGAATAGGTTGAACAAGCACAATTTGTTTTAAAACCAATCTCCCTAGAGTCAGAAAAATGGTTTTAGTAGTGCTCCACTCCTCCTG
The DNA here is from genome assembly GCA_030503985.1 of Himalopsyche tibetana. NCBI lineage: Eukaryota > Metazoa > Arthropoda > Insecta > Trichoptera > Rhyacophilidae > Himalopsyche > Himalopsyche tibetana. The sequence goes on along the minus strand of JAPJYX010000010.1, from coordinate 16,943,675 downwards.
TGTGGTCGAGTGGTCAACGTCGTTGGCTTCGGTTACGGAGGTCACGGGTTCGAATCCCAGTACGGACAGTTTTATAAGTTGATTTTTCAATCGATTTATGAATTTCTGTTCGACGGCATGGATGTATGTGATGTCTTGAATTCCCCCCTCCCATCCTATCCTTAAACGGTATGGAGAGCGACTAGCTAACCACTAGTCCTGTCTTAGCCGTATCTTTCTATTCCTACTCTCTTCGGCAAAAGAGAGGTTGAGTATCTGAGTAACAAGCAGTTCTCGTCGAAACACTTCCGTTGAGATAAACTCCATTAGGAGTCCGTATGCTCCACATTGGGAGGGGACATGCTAAAAAAAAATGCTCCACAGAAAGTCATGCATTCGAATAAATGATCGTAGATATAATTACATTAAAAAATCAACGCATGAAAATGACCATTACGGTTATCGGACCCTTGATTGTAATACATACTGTTACCACTCGTCCACGGTAATTGTTTTGTTTACATTATTAACCAGTATGTCGCACATATAAAAACGTTTTGTCTAAAATATACAAAAACATACAATTCAGTTATTAGCAATATTTATGGATTCAATTAAATTCCAAAGCATTTCCTAGTTTCATAAAATGGCGATAAAAAATGCATTTGTGTCAGTAGTGTAGTGATATGGTCAATTGCATTCCGCCAAAGATGCTGAATGGCATTCCATTCTACGTAAAGCCCATATATGCAGTGGACCGGTGACAATACTAGCTGCTTCTGCAAGGTGAACTTGAATTCAAGATTTCTGATCAAGGCTGTGATGCATGATTTGTTTAGCTATCGAATAGAACGGATAAAAGTGCATTGTTTTTAAATTTATTGTCCCGTATTATAAAACATATATTCTTAGGATACGAGTATTTTGTTATGATAGGTATTATAGTTTGAGAAAATCAAATCATTAATATGACTTTAAATAAATTGACTTACATGTATGAAAATTGCGAATTGCAATGGGCTTGTCACATAGCGAGAAATTTACGGCTAGTAATTCAGCACTAGGGCAACCAATCCTGGGATTCGGGATCCCGTTCAATTTTCTGATCCCGAAATCCCGGGATTGATACGGCTGCGATCCCGGGATTGAGAAATTTTGAGCAAATCCCGAAAATTGACACGAAATTGACAAATCGAGATTTTCAGATTCCACGGTGAGCTAAAAAAAAACAAGTTCTGTGACGATCGGGAAAAAAGTATACCAAATCGAGGATTTCAAATTCCTCGGTGAAAAAAAAAAGGTATGGAGATAATCCGGGGAAAAAGTATAGCGAATTGAGGATTTCTAATTCCTCGGTGAACAAATCCCAATCCCGGGATTGAAAATTAGTCAATCCCGAAATCCCGGGATTGGGAAAAGGCTTCGGGATTAGATACCCTATTCAGCACCTCATTGGATTTCAACCGCGACTCATGGGTCTAATTAGCCCGGATACTGTTAGATAACCTCAATTAGCTGCTGACTAAGGTGATAATGATACACAATTCCGTAAACGAGTGTCCTAAATAATATTAGTAGATAAACGCTTACTTTAAATTTGCTTTGTAAAAAACGTTACACTTAATTAAACTTGCACAGTTTTACAAATAAAAGACTTAATTTAAGATTTCGACTGAAGTTGCTTGTTGGAATTTCAATATTAAATTTGAATCGTTCAAACTATTACATTCTCACAGATTTTGTCACTAACGACCCAGGTTTCACCTTTCAGCATCTTCAGGCGTTCAAGTGCACATATGAACTTGAACTGACGCTTAGTAAATGAATGTTTCGTGTTTATATAAAAAATAAATGTATCCTTGAATTTAAAGCCATTGCTGGCGAAAAGGATAAGCTCATGGGAATACCCACAGATTTGAGTAGTAAGTAGTTTTAAGAATTATATTTATTTGTTTGTCGGAAAAGGTTGTATGATTATATTTATATAGGGTATAGAAGTGGAGATCCCGGTAGGCTTAATATTTTATTTAAAATCTGAAGGCTGTGCAATTGTGCTCTATTTATTTCCAAAATTTCCTGAAAAAAGAGCTTATGACTGTCCGTATTTATGTGCAACATTTTTATCCCTTGTTCCTGATTGAAAACGTGTCCTTCCGAAATTAATTGATTAGCAAAAGTAGACGTGTTTTTTTTAAATCTAAAGACTACCATAGTCTTTAGATTGAAAAAGATGCCGAAAGGCGAAACCCGGGTCGTTAGTGACAAAATCTGTGAGAATGTACATAGTTTGAACGATTCAAATTTAAATAAAAGACTGTTGACAGATCTCACTTGCTCAAACATTAGTATAAACTTCTTTAATTTTTGTGATGTCTAAAAAAATCACTTCCACTTTTCAATTAATAACGGAGCGTAGCGAGAATAGTTAGTTAAACATTAGTACTGTACTAGCCATTCCAATAATTTTAATCCCTATTCTCTCCCAAAAAAACAGGTTGAGCAACTAAGTAAGAAGCAGTTCTTGTAGAAAATTTTCTTTTGAGATACTTCCATTAGGTGACCAAATTCTCCACATTGGGATCAGATATGGGTTTAAAAGAATAGATTTAATAATAAGACGGTATTATACAGTAGAACACATACGTAACAGACAAAATTTGAGTAAAGAGAAAGAAATCTTTGCCTTCAGAAAATAAAAACAATTTAGTCAAAACACGTAGGAATCAATCTTACACCGATGATATATAATTGTTTCCTGTTTACTTGTTATATAGTTTGTGTATGTCAAAAGCAATCTATTGTATTATATAAACCAGAGGTGGGGAGTCTTTTCTTCCCCAAAGGCCGCATTCATTTTTCTGATTCGACACAAGGCTGCAGTAAACATTGACTATGAAATCTTTGGCCGGAAACAATTCATGCCAATTTCTAAAGCCCAGAAATTTTCGATTTTTCCAAAAAGTTTTTTTGGTCTTCTAGGAATTTTCCAATCCAAAATTTTAGGAATTTACAAAAAAAAATACAGAATTACAGAACTGGCCAGAAGGCCGCAGGTTTCCCACGCCTGGTCTAAGCTTTAGACTCTAAAGAATTGATATAATTTTTATGAGAGATTTAGCTTTTGCATTGCCTTTTCAAAAAGCTTTTTAAAGATTCTCAGCGAACAATAGTGTTTGCCAACTTTCGACTTACAACAGTCTCGTGTAGACGAAGCATGAGCGTCTGTTCGCAATTAGACCCTCCTACAAAGATCTAAAGCCGTGTTTATCAACTTTATTAAGCAATTATCCGCAATAGATTTGCCCTATGCCCTTTTCTCAACTCCTGTACCTCGTCAATAGGGTTGTCACAGTAATGATCATGAAAATTAAATATCATTTAATAATAGAATTCTGATTGATGTCATCAGAACACTTTGTTGACAATATTTATTTTATCCATGTCCGCTTCCAATGTGGAGTATATGACCTCCTAATGGATGTATCTCAACAGAACTTTTTCTACGAGAACTGTTTGTTACTCAATCGCTCAACCTCTTTTTTCTATATAGAGTAGTAGGGATAGAAGGATAAGGCTAGGATAAGTAATCGTTTTCGTTACGTCCAGTGATTGAGAGATCGGAAGGATGATAGGTCAATTTTAGACATCACAAATACCCATGCCTTTAAACAGAAGTCGTTAAATCATTCAAAACACATCATTCGTACAAAACAGTTAATTTCCAATAGTTAAATTTATTTTTTTCAACATAAAAAAACGTCATTTAAAAAAATCACTCCTCGCATACTAATGTGATATCGAAAAATTTTTTGAACCATGTATCAAAAAAAGATATAACGAATAATTCAATTGTACATTTTGGTTAATTTGTTTTTGTTTAAAATTATCATACCAGTTATAAACATTCAATGTAGCTGTATATTATAGTTTAGTAAATATAATACTATAGCAAAAGGTGCAAAGTAAGAGGTCAGTAAAAATAATTAAATTAATTGTATTGTAGCAATGGTTTCACGGAATATATTGTTGGTCACATATCGTCGTTCGGCATGCTTTTGAGGGCACATGTATGAAATTATATCAGAATTACATCTTATAAAATATAATATCTTTTGCGATTGTTGTGTGAAAAATAGTTTAAGTCATCTGTCATTAAAAATTGTATTATCGACTTTTTAGTTTTGTAAACCCTATTATAGAAGACACAACAGGAAACCTTCGTGAGAGTATGGCAAGTCGTTTTCCTTTGTAACAGCGCCGAGTATTATTTCATAAAGAAAAATGCTATTTAAAGTTGCAAGTCGTATGCTGCAACTTGCAACGAGCCGTTTGGACAACTAAGCGTGCGACAATGATCATGCTTCGCTATACCGACCTTCTAGGGCTATTCAAGATCTACAGACACATTTTATAGAACATGAAAATATGATTTGTCACATTTTCAGCGGTCAAATTGTATGTTGAAATACAGTGGAACCTCTCATAATAAGCACCTCTTATAACGAGTAATTCGAATAACGAGAAAAACAGATTGTGAAAAAATGGTCCCTTAACGAGCGACTTTTCGCATAGCGAGTGACGCAGAGTTTTGGAAAGATCACTTTCACATCGTTGCTTGACTCAAGATGATTCACAAAGCGTGGGAAGGGGTTACCACGAGAACCCTCACGGGAGCATTGTCGAATGTGATTTTGAGGGGCTTGAAACAGTACTTGTGAAGTCTACAGTCAACGATATTGTATCTTTGGCCAAAACCATGAGACTGGAGTTGTATAACAACGATATCGATGAGCTTTTATCGTTTTTTGCAAATCGAAATAGCATTCCAGGTTGTTACGCTCCTTAACAATTAAGTATGTAATTTTACATTAATACACGTTAAAATATAAAAAAACTCCCCTATTTTCCCTATAATATGGGAAAAATTATTTCGCGTAACGAGTGCTTAACATAACGAGTAAGATTCTGGAACGAATTAAACTCGTTATACAAAGTTCCACTGTACTCTCTTGGATTCATATAAGTAAATAAAGCATATCGACGTTAAACGGATTTATTCAAACAAGAATCGTTTGAACACGAATTATCACAACAAAAAATTGTCATCAAATTTCAATTAAAAATGCAAACAAATTGAAAATATTTATCATAGAAAAATAAATAACACAGAGTTGTTTAATTTTAAAAACTCTCACACACACGGGTCACTTAAATAATCCCTGTATTACAAATGTAATATTATGCAAATTTAATCAAATTTTGAACATGTTGATAAGTTTTAAAAATTTCTTTACAGTTTTAATTGAAAGAAAATATTACATTTTTACAAACAAATACGTTTACACTATTAAGCTTTATCCACAGCATATATTGAATCACACAATTGTTACTTTATAAGTCGGGTTCGTGGCGCAACGCAGTGTTCAACGTCGTTGGATTCCATGACAGATCTTACGGGTTTGAGTCCCAGTACGAACAGTATTTTTTCAATTTGTTCATTGATCACTATCTGTTTAAAGGTATGGGTGTTTATGATGACTAAAACATTCCTCCCTGCTTCCAATCCTTAAGTAAACGTATTGATGCTAGAGCGATTCGTTAATCACTAGTTCTGTACTATAAAACCCTTCCATCTTTACTCGAAAAAAAGAAGTTGAGCAACTGAGTCCATAAAAAAATCTTGTATTGAGACACCTCCATTAGGAGGCCATTTGCTCTACATTGGGAGCGGAAGTAGAATAATAATTTTAAAAATCCTCCAGACTCCGCGTAGAGATTTTTAATAGTTGTAATTATTTTTGGTTGTATCTGATTCACCCATTTAACTGAAATTCCTTTATTGAGTGTTCATTGTAAGTAAAATTAATTGATGCATTAACGGTTTACCCTGAGAAAATTTCTGAACAGTTTAATAATTTATCTGAGATACAATAGTTAAGCAGGAAGAGTATAAACAATAGCAATAATACCAAACCCAATATTATCAATTACGATGCCATTATATTGCCATTACAATGTAATAAAACGACTCTTGGCGGTTTTAATATGTCGAGCGAAGTAAAGTTGAGGTATTGGGCACGATCTGGACTCATTAGAAGGGCACCGTGGAAAGTCTGTCATTAATCATAAATCAACAAATTTAGTATACCGTACAATATTGCAGTCGTTAAAAGAAAATGTTGTTTTGTTGGAACGATAATAAGTAATTTATCAAATAATAACTAGATATAATTTAGGTTTAATATTTAATTTACTGTTTTTAATATTTAATACGCAAGGGTGGTTGGGCTGGTATTATATATTTTCAATTGATGATTTTAATGCATTGCCTAGAAATACTAATTATTGTTGTTTTTCGCCGTTATGGTAGAAACTTCACAATTATATATTTAAGTAAATCGATATTCAATATTGTATTTTTTATATGTATGTTGTAAAAATAAGATTCAACATGGACAATAGTACCTAGGGCATCCACATGCCAGCCCAAATGCATTACACATGCTAACCAGGTACCCGGTTTAGTTGCGGGCGAAATCTTTGTCAACTGTTATATACTGACCTAGGGTAAAAATTTATTGTATGATATACGAGTACACATATTAATAAAAAATTAAATGGATTTTGCGAAATAGAATATTTCAGGAAAAATTTGCGCCATATAAATATAAAATGTTTTATATGGTGAAATCAAATACCATTATAGGCAATATATAATTATACATCCAATGCAATGATTAGATAAATTGTTATTTTAAATATGTACAACCAACGTGGATTCCTTTACAGGGTTTACAGTGACACTGTAACACAAAGTGTATTAGATTAGACAAAACGCTTCACTGTCATTTCTAAGTTAAGATTTTTTGATTGTCCGACTGTTGCAATGAATAGCGATAATGTCAAACTGTGTGAAAATTAAAATGATTCATTATTAATGAAATATTTCATTATTTAAAAATTGGTATTACTGCAGTATTTTTATTATTAACTTGAAGTAGAGTGTCTAAAAATAATGGGTAGCAAACATTTAAAAAGTGATTTGTCACTAATTTTGAAAAATGCCGTTTAATATTAGTTCTGATAGTTCATAATAAAATATATGAACAAAAATCACAATTAGTGTTCAAAAAAAGTTTTTTTTTATAAAAATTAAATTATAATGTTAACACATTCAAGCAAACCGTTTTTCCAACACTCAAATCATCATTTTCCAAGCTCTGTATATGTGTGACAAATCACTTTTTGAATGTTTGCTCCTACATTATAAAAACAAGTTTAATTATATCAGGCTCAAGCAAGCATTAACAATTCATTATTAAATAATTTAAAATTTATTTTTGTTTGTTTCAGATGGATTTAAAATGCCTTAAGACTAATCTGGTAGCAAAGATCATGTAAGTAAATAAAAACTTTTTTCAATCACAATAACAAAACCAGCCTATAGATTTTTTTACTTTTTTATCATACTATCATCATTTAATTCAAAATATGTACTTTAAATGATATTCAAATTAAACAAGTATTATGGCTTTAAGTCGTGAAGATTTTATTTACGTTTTTCTACATTGAAGACGTTTTGTTTTTTAGTAGGAAGACAACCTCATTCACAACAATAAAACTCTAGAATGAAGTTATTGTAGCGGCCATTACCGGATTTAATTACAGATAAAAGATTATTATTTTGTAACAGACACGCAACAAGATTCATTTAATGTTTATGGCTATAAACATGAGTTAAACAATATTAAATACAAGCCGCATTCCCACGAAAATATCTCAAAAGTTGAAGGGCCATCAAAAAACACTTGGAAACGAGTATTTCCTACAAACAAATCATTCAATCACGACTTTTTGGTATATAAATGCAGTTGTTGCAGACTTGGGGGCCTTAGGGTATTTTAGATTATATTGTGATTAATTTTGTAGCCAATGAGTAGTTTCTTCAGCCCGTTTCTAGACAGAATAAAACTTAATGTTTTTTGTATATCTGAATTATATTTTTTTGTCTAAATATGCTGTAATTATATCATGACTACAAAAAAGAAGAATTAAAAGAACTTTACTTTAATCATTACTCATAAGATTCACCTGCTTCTACGGAAACAGTTTTTTTTTCACACGATAGTCATTTAGCCTATTTTTAAACATCTTTTTCAAAAAAATCATTATGTATTTTTTTATGAGACGTCGATTGTGTATTCTGACTACATACTAGGTCAGAAATCAAAAAACACAATCGACGTCTGGGTTACTACTAAGAAGGTAAGAAAAGAAAACTATTCTTTTGTAAAAAATGTATTTTTAGAGAAAAGTTTTATGTAACTAGACATTGGAAGGAAAATTGATAAATTAAGCGAATCTAATCCATTTTATAATTGATTTTATTATCTTTTTGGAAATTTTAAGTTGTTGACTGTTAATTCGTTGTTTTTAAAAGTTTTTTAATAGTGTAAAAAAATATCAATTTTATCATATTATGCGATAAGATTTATATCACGGGTTCCCAACCTGGGGGTCGCGAGGGGTTTTCAGGGGGGTCGCTAACTTTTTTCGATTTTAGATTTGAACAACAAAATAACGAAAAAGTGTACCAAATCGAGGATTTCAAATTCCTCGGGGGGTCGCTTAGTCACATGGCTTTTAAAAAAGGGGTCGCCACCCGTTAAAGGTTGGGAACCTATGCTTTATATGATCCTGTTTATAAAAAATCTCAATTTTGAATGTTGTCAAGTACATTTCGTATTTACGCTTAATGTGAAAAAAAATCCATATGCACTGTTTACACGTCTTTTCCAAAAGGTTCGCATTTACTGGCCATGTAGTTAAAGTGACCACATATTTTGTAATGTCGGACCACGAACCGCTCGGTACTTTCTCCGGCGGCTCGCTACAATTTACGACAGTTCGTATAACATTTAATGAAACGCAACTAGCATAATGACGGGTAACAAAGTGTTATTGGTTATTGCAATCGTTGCCTCTGCGCATGCCCAGTCTAGATGTACGGACGTGCGTTTTTTTTCCATGCAATTAGAAAAGGTATCATTACGTTTTATTGTATTTTTTTTGTCTTCGGGAAATTGATTATCCTCATTTTTTTTAGTACAACAGTTAATAATCAAAAGATAAATAACTACAGTAAAATACATAGCCGTTATTATTGTCCATCTATTGAATGAATCGATATGTTGATATCGAGTTCTTTCAAAATATTCCTTAGAAATTTCGCAGTAAATAAATGAACAATTTAAAAGAAATATGTCATAATTATTAATTTAATAATTAACAAAAAACCCATAAGCAAGGGTGGGGTTGGAGTGAGATCGGAGAGGCTCGTGCAAGCCTCTTGTTAAATTTGACTTAGACTGTTCACCTCGTTGACCTCGTTAAAATAAATGCAATTTTTTAAATTAATATAATTTAAGACGGCTTAAGTATAACGTTTGAATATGGAATTAGCGCGAAAAGAATCGTTCCTTAGTAGCAGGGATTGCAAAATTGGACGAATATATTAATACCGGTATTGCTAATATCAATTCCGGTATTAAAAAAGAAGTTTAAATAAAGCTAGCAAAAATACGACTAATATAAATCAATGCTACCTCTAAGACGAGAGGTTAGCTGCGCGGAAAATTCAAAAGCTGCGCGGGCCAATTCAACAAATGCGCGGCATAATTTGTCATATTTTATAAAAATAGTGTTTTTTTGAATCGCGTAATAAAAAATATTATCATTCGATAATTTATAAATACGTTTTTGCTATTAAGTGTATTTAATAAAACAGAAGGTGTAATATAACTTATTCTATTCTTTTACATACAATAAGATCAAGCATAAATTAAGAAAATATGCTGACTGAAGAAAATAATCTTTTTAGACCATTCCTTACTACTTATCCTTATATTATATCATTTACTCTATTTAGACAATTTTTTTATTATGATAAAAAATATAATTTTAAATTATATATCTTAATGTTTAATTTCTAATTTATTTCAGTCAATTAGGGTTATTACAATGTAAAAAAATATTATTTGAATGTTTATAGGGAACATTTATAAGAATCTCAATACCGGGCGAGTAAATCAAAATCAAATAGAGATTCATAGAAGGTATAATTATTGATGAAAAAAACGGCAATGAAGAAGAGAAGACAAAACAGTTTTTGTACAATGCATCTTCGTGATACCAAAATCTCGGAGCTCATTAATGTGATCATATTCAAAAGCTTAGTAATATTTAAACATATTTGATAAAACATGTTATCTTATAGGCTAATTATTATTGTTAAAGAAAAAGATTCGATAGTTTGTCTGACGTTAATTTAATTCATGTCCCAGTTAATAGATGTCACCTGTAAAGCCATGGTATCGGCTAATTACTTACATATTTTTTTTATTATTTTAAAAGCGTTTCACATTACAAGCTCCAGATATAAATATCTATCTGCCTACTTTTGACCACAACAGCTTGGGAATGTTTTAAAACTATACAGATTAAAATATGAATTTTTGTTTTAGGCAACTTGAATTACAAAATTGGTTATATTTTAATTAGAATCAACTACCTATTCAATAACAGCTTTATTATGTTAAGGTCATAATTTATTACTGAATGCTTAGTTTGATTAATTATAATGCCTTAAAAATTGTAAAATATTAATTTTGTGGTATCATATTTCTTATTATTGAAAATATATTATAAAATGTTAACACTATTAATCGCAGAATTTACAAAATTTTATTGAAAGAAAAAACAGATATTTTCAGCAGACAAAAAATAAACAAGAGCTTATATATAAATTGATTAACGATATTAATATCAATTGAATATACTCAATGTTTTGCATACATTATTTATAAAAAGTTTATTATGTGTAAGTAATGATTCCTGTAAATGAAGATTCAATCGATTGATATTATATGATGTATTTTTTTGATAGAAAAACAAGCAGAAAATATCATTTCTTAATCGTTTACCGGCGTTGTGTTTAGGTAAGTGTTAATTCTCGGTGGAAGACTACAATATTTAGGCAAGTAAGTAGGTTTTTTTTATTTTCTGATTTTAAAATCTTAAATTATTGATTAAAAATTATTAAAAAATATTCTATCGCTGATAATCAATATTTCAAACGGAATAACCTACATAAACTGTGTTTTATTTTAAAAACATTAAAACGGAAAACATGTCAGTCTCAACAAACCTTAATTCAGGGTTTTCCTCTTTTTACTCTCAGTGTCACATAATTTCTATGTTTTATTGAATCTCTTATGACCTGCGTTAGTTTATTAAAATATAAATGCACATGGGACATCCCAGTAAGATGGTGGCCTGGTATAGAGTTACGGCGGTGCGATGCACACAAGGTCATTAGTTAGATAAAGTTCACATCAGGTTCAACTAGTTTTCGACCGACTTCTACAGGGTGTTTTGTTTTTACATCGCTTAATGAATCGTACCATCTATATTGTTTACAACCGTGCTGCGTATACTGTACGCACCTGAAGTTAATTGGATAAATACACAGTTTATATACATCATTTAATATTTTTAATTACCCCACCAGGCAGTGTTTAAACTTTCGGGGTGCTATAAGATGTCATACGAAGAAGTATTACATGATTTAAAGATTTGTTTAGATGCATAAAACAACATAAATAAAGAATGTCTTCTCCATATGTAAAGCATATTGATATCCCCTAATAAAGTAATTCAACATTGCATTAAATAGTTCGATTTTTTTTTCGAAATTTCCTTACTCTTAGATGCAAATTACAACTAAGCAGAAATTCCACGCATGGAAATTTTTACTATCTACGTAGCTTAATACTGATTATGACCATCATCAAATCGCTGTGTTAATGCCAATTTGCAATTATATCAAACTTTATTTTAATGTAAATAACTATGTTGTATTTGCATCAGCTTAACCACTTGAATACTAAGCGGACAAAAGTGTCCGGAACATATGCAAGCGAACACGGATGTCCAATATATTTAAAAAAAAAACAAATACTTGGTATTCTAATAGAATATAAGCAATATTTTGATGAATATGTGTAATGCTATATATACTGAGTAAGTATAGGTTTTTAAAATATTGAATTCGAGTGTATATTGGTCAAAAATATTTTTTCCAAAAACACGCAGTATCTCTGGGACATATTAATGATTTATTTTCTCGGTATTCAAACGGTTAAATATAGATGTTTTAAAAACTACGTCTATAATATTAAATAAATTAAAGTACTGTTATATGTGTTGAAAAGAAATATTAAATTCTTGTAATATGATCAGATTCATATTTAAAATATTTATCAAAAGAAATTGACAAATAATTCATACTGTACCTGCCGCATAGAGTGTTCACAAATTGACAGCTAACTTATTCTTCGACACTTCAACTGGTCAACTTCAACGTTTAATAACATATTAACGGAACCATTCTCACCTACGCACACGGCTTTTTTCTCACTCTCCATTATATTACTAGAATAATAATATGTATGGTAATATACCGTGACGGTGTTTTTTTACCACTTAAAGCCAATTGAGTGAACGGTGAATGGGGTGTTTAAATTTGAATATATCAATTATAAATTTTAATGTGTTAAACTTTTTTAATGAGCTAGTTTACTGAAGAGTCGATCAGTCATTTTCTATAATTATGCAAATTACTTTTGAGAATTAATTCTTTAATTATTTGGACTGTAACATCATATTATTATTAAATTGATAACAATATTTATTAGTTAAGTATTAGAATCAAGTTTTAGAAAGTTTGTATAAAAATGTTTCTCAAATAAGAGAAATAAATACGTGTCACAATTTGTTACATATCCTTTGGAATAACAATGTTATCAATTCTAATTTTATATTAAAAATAAACTTCCACATATTTAACGCCGAATTCATCTAATATAAAATAGTCTTAGTTTTTGTTTAATTGCTTGTAATACGCTGTTTGTCGTTAGCTGTATTTTTACGAAGGAATTATTAGAATAGATCTTTTGATGATAGACTTTACTATTAGATACTGCTCGTTAAATTTCGATAAAGTATCTACATTTATTCCAATGACGACAAAACATCGTATGAAAATGACTATTTAATTGGATTTATGTAACTAATCGTATTTCAATGTATTTATCCAGTTTAAAAACAATAACCAATTAGAAAAGTACACATTATAATAAAGATACTGAGAAATAGATACATACGACAACTTTGCCTATGGCATTAAGCATTAATGCAACACATAGTGTGGTTTTATCTATGCACTGCGCTATGCAGTGTTATTTCATATTATAATGCACCTGTACCGAGTATCATTTATGTCTGTCATAGTTGTGTGTTTCATGACAGCGTGTCTAGGGGTTGCAAAACCAAAATTCCGGTATCGTATTACAATTTATCACGGTGCAATTGGCTAGTAATCGCACATTTAATTAGTCGTTACCTTACTTTGAAAAGGGTTTATTTGCACTTTAACATGTTTTGAGATACAAGCGTTTGAATATTTGACTGATCATACGAATGTTGTTTATAAATCGATTATAAAAAGTCCTATTGTTTCTTAGAAGCTTGTAAAATTACTGTATGAAAGAAAGTGTGTAGATAGAACTCTTGAATCCTGCTAACTTCTTTATTTAAAAATGCATGACTATGAAATTAATATATATGTTAGATTGCGGCAAATACAACATTTTCCGACCAAGGTTATTTTATGCCAAAATGTCAGTTAGAAATTTTTCAAAGTAAGGTAACAAAGAGTCGAATCTGAGAAAGCTGTTGCTGAAACTGAACTTATTTAGACGATTAACCGATCAAGATTGACAGATTATAACATTTACAATCTAACCTTATCAACATAATATTTCATTTTAATGAAAACATAAAAAAAAATGATGTTAATGGTTGTGATATAGATATTTTTTTTGATTAAAGTAATTATAAAATATCGATATACCAGTATTCGGGCGTGTGACGCAACAGTCAACGTCGTTGGCTTCCGATAAGGATAGGAGTGCCAGTATGAACAACTTTTTTTTAATCAATGTATATATTTCTGTTCAATGGTATGAGTATCTGTGATGTCTTAATATTCCCTCCCAATCTTAAAACTACGATGCAAAATGAGAGCGATTCGTTATCCACTAGTTCTGCCCTAGTCTTATTCTTCTATCCTTAAACACTATCGTCCAAAAAAGGCTTGAGCAACTGAGTAATAGTTCTCTCAGAAAAAACTTCTGGTGAGATAAACTCTACATTGGGAGTAAACATGGATTTAAATATAAAAAAAGCAGTATTGGTTTTATTGTCCGGTGTCGTGATCTCAATTAGTCGGTATTTTTTCTCACTGTATTTTGTATTATCACTATCGAAATTTGAAAACTTTGAATACTAAAATACCGGTTTTTAAATTCTTTCAATATTGCAATCCCTATGCACGTCCTTGACCCGCCGGTTTTTTCCATTCTGTATTCTAGTGAATTTGTTAGCGCAGGTGAATTGCATATTCTGTCATACATGTAAAATAATATTTTCCTAAACGTGTTATTTTGAAACTTCAATGATAATTGTTTTATTAAACATAATATATACCATTCTACACGATTTAGTAATCTTGTACAATGTCAAACTAATATGTTTCATTATTATTTTTTCTAATGTTCCCCATGTTGTCGGATATATACTTTAATCATAAGTCATCGTCATATTGACATACCCCTATATCACATGGTAAAAATTATTTATCATACTTTAAATATGAAGTATGAGCACATAGTTTTTCTACGCTCAAACAATTTGAGAATATTTCTCGAAATTGCGTTTTTGCTATTGTGGATATAAACGACAAGATTTTATCCACAATAGCTGATTTGTCTATGAAATTAATTGATATTTGCAACATTCTAATATGAATTAGTTGAGATGGTTTATTTTGAAATTTAAATTTGACGTAACCGATTTGTCAAGACAAGTTTTAGACATTCGAGTGTATTTTCAACCATGTCCTCTCCAAGTACACAAGTTATAAAGGTATTTAATGAAAAATGTCAATACTAAACAATCAAAAATTTACCGGTTAGTTATCTTGGTTTTCTGTTAAAAATATACTACTCTTTAATTAACAGTTAAAACATTTTTGTTGGCTAAATGTTTTTTATGTTGTAAATTTTACCCATTACTAATTTTAACAATGATTATTTAAGATGCATTTGGATTGATTATTTGTTACCTTTTTTACTTATTTGATTACAAATCCGTAGCTTTTATTTGTAAGAGCTGTTAAACATTTTTATTAATATTTTGTATTATCCATCAATTTTTCTCATGTACGAATTGTTTGTTACACCTTTATTAGTTTTACTTTATTTTGTATAAATTCTGTATATATTTTTTTGTTGAAAATACTCGTGTTGGTGCGAAAATCCGGTGCTGATCTTAATAAATGAACCTGAAATTAGTACAAAAGATCGTTTTATTTTTTGATGTAATGCCTTTCCTCCAATAATTGATAGCGGACATCTTAAATGTAATGGTTTTATGTAAATTTAAATTGCTGACGTAATAATTTCCATGACGTTTACTGGAAGATTTTACAAATAAGTAAATTTACAGGCTGTGTTAAGATAGATGGAATCTTATGAAATATGCGGTGTGGATATTTCAATGCCTCAATTCGTGAGAGATCCATAAATAATGTGCAATATTTCTACGATGGTCATAAACAAATAATCTTCAGCGACGCGTTAGAGAAGCGCATACTAATTAACTAGCTGTTGTCAGGTACACATAAGACCGGTTTACATGCACACACCTCAGAGGTGTCAGCTATTTTATTATTTGTCACACCTTATGGTGACAAAAAAATAATTAAGCTATGAGGAATGTGACTGCGATATGTTAATCACTTCGCGAAAATAATCCACACAACTGATTACTGATTATTTTAATGATCATCAATAAATAAGAATGTTGTTTGACAATATTGTAGTGGCTTCCACATATATTTGACTGAATTATTTTTATATTAGCTCGTTAGGGTTTCATATCACAATTGATTTTTTTTATCAGGGCTTCGAAATGGAACTTAATTAAAAACCGAAAACCGATATTTTCGTTGGAACTAAAATCAGAACAGAAAAAGATTGTTTTTACGTTCAGTCTGTAAAGATCCATAATGTATTTGCTAATTACATTTAATTATTTTAATGATCATAACAAACAAGAATGAGTTCAACAGCATATTATGCATATATTGATTACAATAATAACTACAGAAAACGTGTTATTGTTTATATATTAATTATTTTTGTATTCACTTATAAGAGTTCCATATCAATTTTAAGGTGACAACTATCATTTATTGGTGAAAAAGTTTTTGAGATATCTTTTGGTACTAATTCCGCAATTCTATTCAATGAATATTATGATCTGTTGAAAATGTTTTATTCAACCAAACAAACCGAAAAATGATTATTTCGCTATTTGATTATTGATAGTGTATTCGAATAATATTTTTTAAGTTTAACGATCGAAAATAAAGTGAATGTTGTTGGACGAAAATTCCAGTAGCCTCAAATCAGTCGTCATTATAAAATTGACATACAAATAACATAGTTAAAAATTGCATTTCTAATTCGTCTACTGGTAATTATTAATCATCTAAGCAAAATGTCATGCGCATAAAAATTGAATCGTTCAAATTATGTACATTCACACAAATTTTGTCACTAAAGGACCTGTGTATCGCCTTTCGACATCTTAAGGCGTTCAAGTATATCTCGTATGATCTTTCTACTTAAAAGTATTTGACGCATTGGCGTATGCTGTAATGTCAAATATTTTTTAAAATTTAAAAAAAAAAAAAAAGTGTACGGATGAACTTGAACTGACGTATGCGTATATTTAAAAAAATAAAATAAAACATCAACTGAATTGATCTTCTAATGCTGATTCTTAGCACCCTGATATTACGAATAAATACATTCAAAAATATACCAGCACGTATTCATAACTACGTTTTTGTAGTTTAATCAGCTTTCATATTTAACTTTTAAATAATCAGAAACTACCGAGTGTTTTTGTATGATAATAATTGAAAAATAACATAGTTGTCTATGTATGTTTTTCTTTTTTTTTTGTTGGCATCGTCACTGGATAAGGTACGTCTAATCAGGCGGCTAGATAATACATCCTGTGTGCTGAAAACGATATTGAATGAAACATTTTAATATGCGTTGGTTTTGTGATAATATATGAAAGACTAATTTTTGATATTAATATGTAAATAATATATTTTCTTTTATTTATGAAAAGGATGACTATGTCCTTCGGGTACAAATGCGCGTATTGATAAAAGTAAAACTCAACTCTTTTTTAAAACGGTTTTTAAATAACACGATTCACTAAATTTAATGACTTATATATTTTTACACGATTTACAGAAAAAAAGACTCAGAGGCGGATAACGGATTTATTTATAAGAAGAAATTTAGCAACACAAGAAAGTAATATGAAGCAAAAGGCTTCATTAGATACTAACACATTATGTGTGTTAGAAATTTCTAGCGATGAAAGCGATTTTTGTCTAGTCTCATAAAAGTCCCTAACGCTAACACGTTACTTCGTTAATTTATAAAACCATTCTATTGTATCTGAAAGTTAAAAAATATGTCATGCTAATGCTTTCCCCTGTGGTACCGACACGGTACCTTCATAATACACATTAGAAATAATGTGAGAATGGTATAAACGTGGGAGATTTATCACGAAAAACCCATCTCTATTGCGATATGTTAAACGAAAACCTGTGTACACTAAACAAAAGAGTAATTTAGAACTGTCTTTTTGACGAATTACACGTGGCTTGATAACACTGCGTCTTTTAGTTTGTGGTGTAATATTACGTCAACTGCATATTAAATTCAAATCTTCATATATTTCTTTGATGCGTATGAATTATAAGTGTTTCATATCCAACATAAGTGATGTGAAACTTCACCATTGTGATGGTTTGTAATAAATGCACTTTTTCAAGCGGAGGAGAATAAATTCAAATGTGTCGTTAAATATAAAGTCTTTTTTCTAAAAAAAAACGTGGCTTTTAATTTAAGGAAAGTCTGCGTACAGATATTATCTTGCTTACATGGATTCCAAAGTTATTTGATATTTATTAACACATATATTCCTAATGGAGCGTTTAATATTGATTGTATTTCTGTGAGAATATGTTGTAATTCAGTTGATCAACGTCTATTTTTCGGATGTAAAAATCACGAAAAGAAAAAAATACATTATTTAATATTTACTTAAAATTTTGAGAGTATAGTTATTTGACCGTTCGGTTCTTGAATGTGATGTTAACACTAAGTCATTACTTTCATGCTGAGTACAAATGTAAATGAAAAAAATACTCCCAAGACTTGTTTTATCGAATCTAAAAAAAAAATAGCGTCCATTTCAGCGAAGAGGATGTGAAATGAATAACAAAGAAAGGAAATAAGAGGACTGTGCAAATCCAATTTTAAATTAATTGATCTATGTATAATATTAACATTCACGTTTGGATTCGCTTATAAGTAAAAATTTAATATCATTGCTTTAGTGTCATGTAGTATAATGATCATTCTAGAACGTAATCACAAACAATTTTAAATATTCTGGAATATCTTCAATATTAAGAAGAAAAAAGTCATCATGAATAGATCTATAAAAAGCCAAATTTCAGCGTCGGCGCTAGTTTTTATAATTATATCAATATATGACGTATAATTTTTTTTATTTTTTTTTATTACCATCTCCGCTCTCAATGTGAAGCGTATGGACTCCTAATGGAGTTTATCTCAACAGAAGTGCTTCGACGAGAACTGCTTGTTACTCAGTTGCTCAACCTCTCTTTTTCCAAAGAGAGTAGGAATAGAAGGATACTGGGATTCGAGCCCGTGACCTTCGTAGCGGTAGCCAACGACGTTGACCACTAGACCATACAGGCGGCAATACATTTCTTAAATAAATAAAAATGCACAACAACTGTTTTTGACTTTTTAATAAACGTAAATGCCATGTGTCTATTTTAAAAAAATCGAACCGTGAAGCTACGTGCGAATATTTCGCTGTTTCCGGTGACGGATATAATATTCACGTAACAACTCTATCTTGTATTTCAAGACTTTTAAATTTGTATACGGAAACGTTAAAACAAGATTTTTATCTTCATTATAAAGTATTTTGATAATTAATTTTATATTTTATTAGACAAAAAGCTACAAACAATAATTTAAGTACACCCAAATACGGATGCTCACAAACTCTTTTTCCAGGAAATTTTAGAAATAAACAGAGCGCAATTGAACAGTCTTCCGATTTTGATCATAAATATAATCATAAAATCTTTTCCGACAAAAAAAAATAAATATAATTCTTAAATCTACTCACAATTCAAATATGTGGGCATTCCCATGGGCTAATACTTAAATACTTTAAGTGTACTTTATTTTTGCTCTGTCTATTTACAGTAAAATAATTATTTTAGAATGAAGTACATTCCAATTTTTTACTATCATCCTAACTGTTTTAAAATGATATCACAAGAACTTACTGACAATTAATCATGTATTATCATTATAATTTATTAGTGTCATGACTTAAATGATCATTAGTATTCATTTTTATTGCAACAGGATGAACGATGACGAACCCTTTTTTGTTTGTAGCATTTCGTAAGCTTCAATTGGTCACTTCATCCGTTACATTATGATTACTATAACGCGAGTGCGTTAATTGAAATTTTAATTATAGAGTGCTGTCTAAATATGAAGTATCTCATTGTTGTTTAGTCTTCACTCTTCAGTCATAGACAAATGTTTCATGCTTAAACTAACGGTCAAGCCATGGAAATGATTAACGTACCGCATTAATTGTGATGGTAATAATACAATGCATGTAATTTACATTGTGTTGTGAGTGATAGTACTGTCAAATTAAGTAGTGCTGCACCGTAGTTCGTCGAAAGCTTCTTCTAAAGAGCTTTCAAATTCAAAGTTACGCATCGTATTATTATTTACAGTTCTGAAGGATCGTTGATGTTTAGTAGATATTCTTAGAAAATGATAAATAAACCTCGAGTCAACATATTGCACAGTATAAAGTATATTTTTTGCTGCCATGAAAATAATAAAGTTTAACAATATTTTTATTATTATTAGTAATACAATATCACTTTTAAGGTGTTTACTGTCAATACTAAGTGGAAAAGCATTATATTCAACGCAACAAAGTACTATTTTGTACCAATTTAAAATTTATTTAGTATGATCAGAACTAGTTTCGCTCATCACAAGGATTGAAATTCAGTTGATGTTATTTTTGACGTTATCCAATAACTTTACAATCGTAACAATTAAATGAATTGTACAAGAAAATTACTTTTTATAAAAATTAGTTATTAAATGAACTTTTAAACAAATTGACTCTTCATAAATTCATAAAAAACTTGCAAAATCTTATTCATTATTAAATACTATTTTTTTCTCTCATTTTTGTGGATATTGTGAGAAAAGAACAAAAACAAAAACCATTTTGACTATTTTGCCTGTGATCATCGGATGGTCGAATTTTATTTAATGACCCAACAGATAACTACAGAGTCATCCTTCTAATTGAACGGTTAACGTGTTTTTCAAAAGAAAAAATACATTTATTAATTGTATAAAAAAAGCTGCGAAGTGAAGATGTTTGATATCTACTATGATCATTATATTAAAATGCTATTTTTTATCGAATAAAATATACGCCTTAAGCTTTGGTTTAACTATCACATAAAAAAAATGCTTGATCATCGCTGCAATGGCAGTTGAATATAATAATAGCATAATTCATTCCTATAATATTATATTCTTAAAGATAGATCTCGTATAAATTATGTTCTTTTAGTGAAATATTTTGCAGTCATGCTGTATCAAATTGCAATATCATTGGATAAGCACTTAAATAATAATTATTTTCGTACATCAAAATGATATTTGGGTCCTTCAGAACCAAATGTGGTTTGCTGGCAATATATATTTGTTTTCGAAACCATGTTCGTTTCAAATTTTGAGCATATGGACTTTTGAAAGAACGTATCATAACCATGTTTCGTCCTTACTCTTTGGAAGAGAGTAAGGATAAAATAAAAAGGATAGAGCAAACGTATTTTTTAGGGAATTGCTCCCACTACTGCCCTTTTTAGGATCGGGTGGGTGGAAGGGTATTTGAGACATTTATGCCTTCGAAAGAAAAATGAAATCAATTGTAAATTGAATTCTATGAAACTGTACGCATTGGAATTTTAACCCAGAGACACTGTCATCTAAGCTAACGAAGTAGACCACGCACAAAATTATTTCTAGGGTTGTGAATGATAAATCGTCTATAGATAATATAAAAAAAATGAGATTTCAAAGCCGTGTTTAGATGTAATTTGTATTCCTTTATACAGACGGTCCTTGGCTTTTGTGGGTTATTGGTTCCTGAAAAAACCAACTAAACTAGAATGGACAAAATTAGAGCAATGCAAAAAAGAAACATCATGTAGTGTGGAAAAAAAATGATCATTATTTTTAAATGACTGACAATAAATTGGTTGACCAGCATTTACTTGCTCAAAAGTGTCTGTTATAATTTTATTTTAGTCAAGTTTTCTATTACGTTAGCGAAAAAATCTAAATCTTAGGAAATTAACGAATTTTAAAATGATGTAAGTCGAGGACCACCTGTATATTCAAAAAATATTTTGTGTTGCACTATAAAAAAATTTAACTTACCATTAAGTTGTATTTTTTGATAAGACAGTATAATTATTTGATAAGTTATATGTAATATGTATATTAAACACATTTACACTGTTCCGCTTAACGTTGTAGTTTGGAGAACTTTGAGATACATATTCTACGTTAATATATATATATTTTTTTAAAAAATATATATTTTACTTCCACCTCCTACTCCAACCAAATTATGTATTATTGTATGATGTATTATTAGTAATTCTATGCAATGAAACAAAAAAAAATCAAGCCCTTAGTATTTGGCTCGATGCAAAGCTGCTCAAAACACACTGTCTGGACAGAACATCTCTTATAACACTTTAAAGACGTAAAAAAATATTCACATACATATTTCCTCGTGTTAAAAAATTCTGTTAAAGTACATACACCATTCGGATAAATGTTCAAAGTTTACTAGCCACTTTTAAAATTAAACAACATAAATAGGATATTTTTGACGGTAAATAAATTTAGTATGTTTATTTTTGACTTAGCAAAAAAAGGGTGACCATGACTAAGGAGCAATTTCTCGGACCAAAAAAATCATGCGAGAGGATCAAAGGGAAAATTTGTTTCGCCACAATTTGTGTGGGCTGCAAAAACGGAAGCGAGCAGCAGTTTTTTACAAGTGTTGAAATTACACTATTCTTTTCTTACTAGTCATTATTGAGCACATACGTATTATAAATTACTTCGGACAACATAATTATCTCTGTTTTTTATGCTAAGACTTACAAAGCTTATTTTTTTTAATACCAAGAGAAAAAATACGATTAAGTAACATCTGACAATGAAATAGCCTTGATAATAAAGTTTTAACCTTCTCACCGCGTATGACCGCTATGCATGTCCTATCGAACATGCCCTCAGCGCGCGTGACATATAGATGTCATGGAAATTTCAAACCCTATATAAGAGCTATCTATTGTGTTAAAATTGTATAACTTGGTTGAAAATATTACTTAGTGTATATTTTACCAAATTCAATAGATGGCATTAGTCAAAAAAGATTCAATATAGGGTAAAATAATTTATTTCTGGAACACGCCGTGAACATACGTCACCAATGCAAGATGTTGGATAATGTAAATAAGCGATCGAGTGCGGCTTAAATTGATATTGTTCCGAGAATTTAATATTATAAGCATATGGTATGGTGGTGGCGCAGTGATTTCGGTCGCGCGTGGCGGTATTTTGCAATAAGACGACGTCACGCCGCAATTGTATGAAGACTGATTATTGTTGAATTAAACTGAAAATACAAGAAATGTATTGTATTTTATTATTTAAAAAGTTACTTTGGGTGGAAATTAACATAGTTAAAAAAATATTACAACCTATATTTATAGTCGAAAACGCGATAAAAAAATCCGCAAAAAAAAGCAGCCGCGTACAGGGCATGTTCGCTAAATTTGGTGACGCGGGCAAAGGGTTAATGAAATTTAAGCTGCTATGGGTATTGTAAGGTATTTTTATTTTTAAACAGTCTAGGGATTTCAATTACCCGTCACTTTTCCATTACCGGAAAAACGGTAATTTTTTACCTTCATTTCCAGTAAACCTGTTCTTAATCGATTTAAAATACAACTGTATTCTACAAAAAAGAAATCTGACTATTAATTATTAAAAAATAAATAAATTATACATGTAACAAAATGAAAAATATTTAATGCCTTAGCTTAATGAAACCATGAAAGTGTTTTTTTAGTCCATGTCCGCTCTCAATATTTATAGAGTATATGGTCTCCTAATGAAGGTATCTCACCAGAAATTTTTCCACAAGAACTGCTCGGTATTCATCTCTTTTTTTTAAACAGTACAGAGAGGATTGGGCTGGAACACGTCTAGTGCTTAGCTCATCGCTCTCGTTACGCCCCTTTATTGAAGATTGAAAGAGTCGGAGGGAATTTTTAGACATCACAAACATCCATACCTTTGAACAGGAATCGTTACATCTCGATTGAAAAGATGCTCAATGTACTGCGAGAGGGGTGGGGAACCTCTTCTTCTTAAAAAGCCGCATTCATTTTTCTGATTCGACATACGGCCGCAGAAAACATTGACTAGGGAATCTTTGGTCGGAAAAATTTTATGTCAATTTCTAAAACCCAGTCTTTCAAGGATTTTGACATCGAAAATCCCAATAATTTACGGATTTGCCCAAATTAGGAGCGAGGCACATTTTACAGGAATTTTCAAATCCAAAATCTCAGAAATTTACGAATTTACAAAAATTTGCAGAATTACAGAATTTACCAGAAGGCCGCACCAGAGTAGCCAAAAGGCTGCAGGTTCCCCACGCATGTTCTTGGACTTGAATCCGTGAGATCTGTCACGGAAGCCAACCACGACAAAGAAATATAAACTTATATTATTCACTACTCTCATGACGGTTTCTCTAACATAAATAAAATACTGGTTCGGTACTAAATTATTTTTAAAATAATTGAAAAATAGCTGTTAAATCTTTCTATTCATTATTTAATTGGTTTAACGCAAGTACTATTTCTACGATTGTAATTAAAATAACCGAAATTGCTTTCGTTTAAGACGTGAGCATTGTAAAAAGATAATTCAAAGCATGTCATGTGAACTCATTCTAGTTTATTCGAAATAAAATTCAGTTAATGCATAACGAAATGATTCTATATATAAAAAGAGAATTTAAAAAAAGACACATTATCTATAATACAATAAAAATAGGAATTCAATTTTTCATCGTGTCCTATAAATAAGACTGTATCATTCATCTGATAAAATTAAGACAGTAAATTAAAAGTGCGTGAGAATGATTCGGGATCTTGTATTATTCTCGTGGTTAGATGGACCAAAGGCCAGTTTATTTCGTTCCACGACGTCATATAAATAATATGGCTTGAATAATAGACATAGAACTTCTCTTACTATCGTTGACTTTCTTTCGTTTACTAATTAAAGTAATTTATAAAAAAAAATGTACAAGAGCTGTCTCATTAATTTATTACAACCATAGCACATTAAAGGTATATCAGAAATATCACTACGAGTGCCTACTATCAGGGGTGAACAATTGTTGGTCTTTTATTACTTCGGCGCATTTTTTCATGTTTCAGGATCTTGTGTGTCGCAATTTTCTTTGTACTTAGTTAGACTTTTTTGCCGATTTTCAGATATATTTTTAGAGGATGAAGTACAGTATTATTATGCAAATTGGTTGTCTCATCGTTACCCGTTATTCGTATGCAACCACTTTTTGACAGTCGCCTTGCAAGAAAAGAAACGAATTTACTACTAATGCTATTGTTCCAATACAGAGCTGCAAGGGACCAATTTTTAACCACGTACTATTGCGCATAAAAAATAAAATATTGACACTCCCAATATGAAGTTAAAGTAAAATGCTGTTTTCAAGATAAAATTTTAGCTTTTGATCAGTAAAGAGACAAGGCCTACCGATAGATAGACAAAAAGTATTTTCGTAGGAAAAGTAAAAGTAGATTCCTAGGAACATAAATATATTTTTTAATATATAGTTGCATTTGAAAACATTACTTAATAAAAACAGTAGTGGACGCTTTTTCTCTAAATATATTAATTAGTCAGTATTTATTTATCAACTCTTGGACAGTATTAAATGTTGGATATTAAGAATTTATAATATATGCTCAGTATTTAAAAATAATTTGATGACACTTGACAACCAAACCTTACCTAACCTTACCTTATCACATTTTAATAATCACGGCTATTGACAAAAAATCAAAAGAAATACTGACCTTTCGATGTTTATGCTTTTAAAAAATATTATTTTTACTGACCGAATATTTCATTTATACTAACCATTATTATATTTAAATACTGGTCAATTATATTTATATAAGTTGTGAATATAACAATATTTAAAACTGCAAATTTTAATGCGCAAAATATTAAATGCTATTTTTTTTTTAATTATTTCGTACAACTATCATATCTTATCATGCAGCCCATACCAGCATTGCATTGTTTGTGTGTCTAACATTTTATATATAATTAAAAGCTAGATATTATTTTTATTTATATTAAATGCTGTAAATATAATAGATTGATATTGCAAATATAAAATTAATTTCGATAAATTTGTTACTTCATTTGTGTTACGAATGTGACTCGCGTTTCGGCTTTCTAAGAAGCATCATCAGATAGAACTTGGCCAAATATTAGATATATATTGACCAGTTACATTTAAATAATGACCAATTAAATAAAGGTATTAATTAGACTTTCATTTGTGTATATTTTTATTGAAAATGACCCAATGACAGGAGCGACATGGTCTACTGGATCTTTCTTTTTGATAATAACATACGTTGTCTCCACCTAAGCTGTTATACTACTTTAATTATATATTTTTTGAAACTCATACATCATTATCCGTGACGCAACGGTCAACGTCATTGACTTCGGTAACGTATCCCACGGGTTCAAGTCCCAGTATGAACAGATTTTTTTTCAATCGATTTATCGATTTCTGTTCGAACGTATGGGATGGGTGTTTGTGATGTGAAAAAACTCCCTCCTAAATAGAATGGATATATAATAATACTTATTTTAGATTACTGTTTATTTTTTTTGAGCGCGATTCGTTTGTTGGTTGTCCATGGTATCCTAATACGATTTGTTTCGGTGAACTCTTGCCGCCTTAGAAGTGACACGCTTATTAACCATAGACAAAAAACAGATAAATTTAAACCTCATTTGTCAGTTTGTTGTTACCCGAATAATTGGAAGTAAAATAATACAAAAATACTATCCGTATATAATTGTATATCTTGTCTTAGAGGTGAGCAATGGGCATCGGCTAGAATTTATTAATTCCTATAAACAAAAAAGAAACACTTCATGAATATTGTCATCATAAATAGTGATATAACAAGTTGTGTCGATGAATCAAAAATAATCATTCTGTTTATAATAGTCACTTACTAGGCTTTATTCTTTTAGTGTTTGGTACTGTCTCGGTCTATGATTTTTTTTATCAAAGTTAACAGTTTAAATATAGCGTTCATAATTTTTCATAAAATTTTAAGTAATGTATTTTTTTTTTCAATTAAATATTTTTTTTGTAAATATTATTATATGTTTAGTAGTTTCATTTCAAATCCACTTTGAGCAAAGAGTTATTGTCGAAATTAATAAATATTAAAAAAAAAAATCCTGTTACATTTGTTGGATATATGATTAGTAAACATTTGTCTTTTTTATGTAAACTACTTTACTCGCTTTCACTATCAACTCGTTTTTGTTGAAAATGAATTGTGTAATATATAATAGATTTTTTGTAAAAAATCAGTACACTTTTTTTGTTTTATTTTCATAAATAAGATGAGTTTCACACATATTTATTTGACCGGCAAACTGCCACGCAATGTGTACATGGCATTAGATTATAACTAAATATTAGACTTTTACTCACTGGTACTTTAAAAATAATGCATTCAAATTGCATTAAATAAACAAAATTAAAGTTTTCTATATATTGCTTCTCTAAAGCAACAGAAGCATAAATCGAAAATACTAGTATCGAAATAATTGAACTTTAAGGTATGTGTTGTACTTTTTAAATAGTCAGTTATGGTTTTATTTAGTTTCGTTTACGGTTTATGATGAAAGATAACAGCAGGTTTTTTTGTATACTATTATCTGTATTTTGTTACTGTTCTAATCTCGCTGATGCTTTTAATTTACAGGACAATATCAATAATTGTAAAAGAAAGATTATTCTTAAAAATAAGGAATTTTTTTTAATTTAATTATTTCAGTGTTTTATTAAACAGGTTTACCCATCAGCAATCGATTGGCATATTTATCTTAAAATCGGTTTTATTGTAGCGATATTAGTATATAAAAGTTATCATTCATTATACGTACACATGTGTATAATAATTATTGCACATATAATGGATAGTTTCGTTTGAACTTAGGTGTAAAGTGTTTTTATAATTGAATCATTTCCAATGTGCACATACAATATGAATTATTAATATACACCAACGATAATTGTATGTACATAAAATATTTATACGGTACAATAATAAATTAAGTATATCAAACTTTACAATATCTAAATAACGAGAGGTGCTACAATATAATTATATAAACATATATTTGTTTACCGTTATACAAAATAACTCGGGCGTACGATTTTAATCTCTTGCTAAGGGTAAATTCAACTACGGCTAACAAGGCGTGTGAGAAATTTTGTTTTTGACCAAGGTAATAAAACACACCGATGTCATTTCTTTCCAGAGGCGTGATACAGATACGATCTGCATATATCATCGTTTGCCAGCTGTTGTTACTGATACATATTAACAGGGAGAAATTTGTCAGACTTTCTTTAAGACAAGCGACTATTGTTTTATCATCTTATATTATGTTAGAACAGCTTTTAAAACGTTTTTTTTTTATAATCTCTCCTCTCTCAATTGGAGTATAGAGTCAGAATATTTTTTTCTCCCATCTCTCTCAGTTAATTTACGGTTCAAAATAAATAATATTTTATAATTGTATTACCATAAAGTGACGTAGATAAGTTGTTAGTAAATTAAAATAAATTTCCTTTGATGCCAGGTCCGCAGCCAAATGTAAAATAGAAAACTTTCTTCCTAGTCGGTTGGGTGAGGCAACGATTTGAATTCCCGAATAAAAACAAACATTTGATTTTGTATTTTCAATTCAGGTATGCATTTTTGTACATATTCTATGATTTTCGTGACGTATTTCATTTGTTACCATCAAATCTATCTAAAATTGCGTAAGAACCATTTTTCTTTTGATATCAAATTTATGCAGATTTAAGTACCAGGGCAGGATAACTATGTAACGTCCCGTGATACGTGTGTAACTCGCTGCTTCACAGAGACTTGAAAATAAATCCGCGAGTTCGTTCGTGAAATATCTCAAAATTTTTACAGCAAGGTAGAAAAACATTGTGACCCAACGATCTCTAATCTTCACAAATATGACTATAAAATGCCTGAGAATTGTTTTAGGCCGAGAGCAGTTCTGCTCGACTACCCATGATAGATTTTATGTTTCGTCTAAAATTAATATTCTAACTATTTAAGAACGAACTAAGCATCATGAAAATGACTCTCTTTGGTTAACTTATTTGTGTACTGTATGTGTATATGTATGCATGGGCATGTGTGTGTACTTTATAATATAATGATGTAAGCTTTTAATTTAAGATTTCGACTGAAGGTGCTTGGTGGAATTTCAATATTGAATTTGAATCGTACAAACTATGTACATTGTCACTTTAAGTTCATCCGTGCACTTGAATGCCTGAAGATGCCGAAAGGCGAAACCCGGGTCGTTAGTGACAAAATCTGTGAGAATGTACATAGTTTGAACGATTCAAATGTAAGATTTTATTGTGTTGTTTACGATTTAGTCAACATACTAGCACACAAAACACAATAGAAAATTGTATATTAGTAAACAAAATTATGTTTTAAATGTTTTGGTCTCTAATGATATAATTATTATATCCTTGACGGAATAACTCATTCAGTGACAGATAATATTATAAATATTTTGTACACAATGTAAATAAAATTTTAAATCACAAAACTATGTTCATTTCGGACGTTGATGGTTGATTTATGAATGACGAAACACATAGATAATGTTGTCAGTAATATATGTTTTATTATTATTTACTCTCCAGATCTCTAGAGTATAGCAGCAATGCTACATTGCATTAATGGAAAACCTTTGGGACGCGTGTCAGAAATTAAGTTGAATAAAATTGTTATATTATATTAATTCTTATTATTCAAAAGGCAAAAAAATATTATTCACTTTTAAGGTGGCTTTCTGTCAATACTAGGTGGAGAAGAATTGTATTAAAAAAATCAAACGCTCTTTTGTAGTTATTCCACATTTATTTATTATGATCAGGACCGGTTTCGCCCATGAACTCAATTAATCAGTTGAAAATCCTCGTCATGATAAAAACCGATCCTGGTTACACTAAATAAATTTAAAATTAGTACAAAAGATTTTTTTATTTTTTTTAAATAAATAATATTAATTCAAAATTTTCGGATCATAATAGGCATTCATCAGAAGTTTGATAAGATTTGACACGCTATTTGTCACCCTTGTTGCCATGACAATTAAAGTCCATATATGGGTGGGGGTCATTTATACATTTTAACATAATGTCGGATAATCTAAGGCGAAACAAGATAAATTCCTAATAATGTGTTTTTAATAAGCAGACAAGTATTTCATTGTAACAACAAAATAACTTAATATTGTTTTTATGAGTTTTCGGATGATTTTTATTACAGAATCTATGTACCAAAAAAGGAGATTTAAATTAGTAATTTCATATTTTTAGAGCTTATCTTTTGGTCCAGTTTGAACATATTGATTATTTCGCGCAGTGTCGGAAAAAAAGTTTCGCCGTCCCTGCTGTATTGCAATGTATGCGCGTACGCGAGGAAAATTTGTGTCTCGATGCGTAATGGATGCAGTAATTCATAATTATCTGTACAAACTGCGCATATGTCCGGCATTGTTAGATATCATAACATGATTATTGATTAGCATCTCTCGTTGTCGATCCAGAGTAGAATCAAGAACATAAATATGCCATCGTATGTAGTATTATTTGTTTAGACGTCATTGAATGCATCACGATATCTAAAACTTAATACACGCTCTATCAGAGGAAAGCTGCAAATGCCGAATTAGTATCTAAATTAAGCTCTTAAGTTTAAAAATTGCGACCAGGGAAAAGGAATTGCGAGGAAGTGGTTATTCAATATTTTGACTTTGGCCCAAAATCTTAAAAAACATTTTTTACTATATGTAAAATTTGTTCGGTGTTGGTTTAGTATTTTTGCCTTTCTATATACAGTCAATATTTATAACTGAAACAAAACTTTATTTCGCACATAACCGTTTACAATACAGTTGGGTATGTCACCCGCTGTGGTCTAGTTGGTTAGAGCTTGCTTTACCTATCAGGAGGGTTTGCGTTCGGTTCACGGTAAGGTCAATGTTAAATTTAGATTTTTAAAATTTAACATTGATACCTTAGACTGTGATATCAATTCTCCTTGAGTTAATCTCGTGTGACTTCCAATAAATTCTCATCGAGCTTTTCTTGTATCTTTTAGGTTAAAATATTTAACGTATTGGCATTAGTTGTAATGGCAAATATTTGTTTTATTGTAAAAAATATATCTACAGATGAAATTATAATGCTAGAAGTACCGATGTTTTTAGACACCTGTGATCATAGGCCCTCGAAATATTACTTTACTCTCCAACTCTTAATACATACTAAACACACAATTATTTCTTAATTAAAAATATATTATATTGTTTACTGCACCCCTGTTCAGTATAAAGTATGCATCACGAGTACGATTTTATGACTGACATTTTTATAGCGCTGTTGACCAACAGAGAGTAAAATTTTTGAAGTACCAATCACAGACAAGCGCTTTTTATACGATCGTGATGACAAATTAATTACATAAATCTCTTCATTATTTCTATAAAGAATGTGTCCTTGGTAAGTTTATAAATAAGTAGAAGTAAAATAGCTTAGTTAAAACGAACAATACATTGAGATAACTATGTCAGTGAAACATTGTCATTTTTATATTCACTGTTTCTACTAAGCGTGTACATTAATTATCTGCTTAGTAAATTTTGACCGGGATTGTGGCCAATAATTTGAGAAGAGAAACCTAATCCATAAGTGATTAGCATTGCAGCGAATAATGGAGATGTAAGCCAAATAATATGCTTGAAGGGACTTACGCTGTATTTTTAAACCATGTCCACTCGCTATTAATGACCTCCCAGCTATGTATTTTATAAAAACATTGCTACTTTTATTTAATTATATAGGAAGTATATTAAGTGCACGAAAATAAAATAAAAATAAAATCTTTAAATATTATTAAAACAGTTCTAATTATTCTACAAAATACTTCTTAATATTTAAAACAAAAAAAGCTAACGAACTTAAAGTATTATATATTTTTTAACAACTTTGTTATTCAACTGATTGTGACACGTTTTTCAGCTTTTTGCAAAAAGTCTTCAGACTATGTTTAGCACTTGCGGATTCAGAAAATATATGCCAGGAGATGGTAAATAATAAAATGACAAATATTATAAAATGTTGCGATTATTAGTTTCCCCTAAATTCTTATAAGGGGGTGACCATGGTCATCATAATCACACCCCTGGATCTAGATGGAATAACATTTTAATATACAAATTTTTTTATATCAATTATTTCCAAAAAGTAACACCTGAATCCATCGAAAGTAGAACATAAATAATTTAAATATATGACATTTTGGACTTCTGTGTTTTAAAGTCAGATAAAGGTTGTTAAAAGTATATTGTTGTATTAATTTAATTCTAATTTCAATTTAAAAACAAGGTGAAGCCGAATTCGGAGCACAACCAAAAATACGTAGATAAAATTTATGCATAAATCACCCTAATTAAAAATGGTATATCCTTCTTACTCCATTGTGTTAAGTTTGCCTAGATTCGTAGTCAGCAGGAAAAAGTGTTACTGTAATGCTAGTTTTTACATATATGCATCTATGCGTCGAGTAAACAAACACAATGGCGTCCTTTGTAAAAACTTAACAGTCCACGAAGGTTACACAATAAAAGAATAATTATGTGTCACACAATATACTGTGATAAACAGTATATATTATTGACAGGGAATTATTATATTCTTGGAAAATTATTCACAATAGCTATGAAATTAATCATAGTTTACCAATACGTGCGGTGGTTTTGAATAATTCATTCAAACTTAAATAGTATATTACAGCTCACAGCTGAGCAAAATAACTATAAAATCTCTTATGAATTATTAAAAAAAATATAACTATGTTACAAACTGAACTCTAGCATTAGCTGGGAAAAACTCCAGTGTAATAAGAAATAGCAATGTGTTAAGTTTTACAAGATTACAAAAATGAAAATATTTTTGTTGCATTCGGCAGTAGTTTTCTGAAAGATTATTTTTAATATTAAATTTAATTATTTTACAGGTTAGGTCAAAGATTGTTATTTACAATTTTAAATGTAATAAAAAAACGAAAATAATCATCATAAATGAAACATTAGTATGTAATACTTTAAATATGACATTATTAGAAAATTTATTTATCAAAGTTTTATAGAGTTTGATATATTAAAAGTTAACGTTAACTCACTTTCAAAAAAAACGTTTTACGTTATAAGCTTTGACCAAATTGATTCTTGGTAAAAGAGCGTTAACACTTACCTTACGGTGCTAAAAAAGTACTTCCGATACGTTGCGGGCACTTGAAACTTGGAACCAAGTGAAAAATATGTTTTTTTTAAATATACATCCTAGATTTTGACCGTCCATCAAAGGGTAGGTAAGTGTTTTTCATTTGGTTCTTTAGGGATTTGCAACATATCGGAAGTATTTTTTACCACCGTAGGAGAAGTTTTAACTCTCGCGGCTCGGAGACTAGAAAAATACTTCTCTGCCGATGGGGATAGTTTAGGGACCCCAGTAGTTTCCTCATTATTGAACTTATTCTTATAATTTCGAAAAAAAATAGTCTAAGGACTTTAAAATATTTCTCTGCATCATTCCTCATACAAAATCCGTGTTTTTTTTAATAAATAATCATATTTTAAATTTCGCGTAAAAAAGACGTCATCCCAGCACACATATGAAATTGCAACTGACGAGTTTATCCCAGCTATCTTACGAACGATCGCTTATCGCAGGCGCTTATCGCCTCATCGCGTTATCGCGTATTTATATAAACTACAAAAGGTCCAAAAAAAAATACTTCAATTATAAACATTGTATCACCCATATTAAAATATATATTTAAGAAAATGTGGATATTGGGGTCGCATTTCTTGAGCTTAGAACCGGAAAAGTTAATAAGGGAAGCACGATTAACAACTCCTTGTGTTTCTCCCTCTAAATTAAACGCACAATATATGATTTACTTTCTTTACTCTAATGCTTTTCAAAAGTTATTACGCCATCACTTACGCCGGATTTTTTTGTGAATGAATTTTTAATCTGAAAAAAAATGATAACGTTATTTGCTTCACGTATCTTCTTGACTTAAGTGAGTATCAGCAAAGAGAGGTTAGTTTTGTTAGTTGAGAAATTTTTGATAACAAATTTGAAATTAAGGCAATTGATTCATTGGGTTTGTTCAGACGTTCCGTCAATATTTAATGTTTTATCAATCTGTGTAAATATTTTGTTATATTTGATGTATGCAGACCCTGATCCACTACAATTAAGCCCGGAGATACACCATCTGCGGCTCGTTAATTTTTTTGTGGATATTAGAAAGTTTCTTTTAAAAATAACTACATATTTTTAAAAGCAAATCTATGAAATTAATAACCGGCAATAATCTTTAAATGTTATTTTATTTATTGTTCGAATTTATTTGTCAACCGACGCAATAAATAAACTATGAAAATCTGTTCATAGAAATGTATGTTCTTATTCATAAGAGTTAGCCTCAAATTTGCAAAGACAAAAATCAGATTAATTTTTAAATTATTAAGACATACATCAACATCATTATATTGAGACATTGTCAGTGGAAATCGTGTGTGACTTCAGGAGATATTTTCGTAACGCAATTTATTAAACAAACAGTAGTTAGTCTGAAGATGGTTCTCAAGCAGACGAAAACGTCCCAATTTGTAATACAATCAGTGGAATAATAAATTTATTATTATCAATTTAATTTTATTAAATAAATTAGTTTAATTGAATTACGTGAACGAAAATTTGTAAAAAAATATTATTTTTTTCTACGTGAATAGATGTCGCTGTATCAAAGTCTGAACCTTTCCACTTACTCTTAAATGCTAAGTCAGACTTTAGACCAGGCGTGGGGAACCTGCGGTCTTTTGGCTACTCTGGTGCGGCCTTCTGGCCAATTCCGTAATTCTGTAATTTCCTGACATATTCTGACCGTAAATTCTTATTTCCGAACAAAGATTCCGTAGCCATGTTGACTGCTGCCTTATTTATTTATTTATTGTTAAAAATTAAAATTACAGTACATGACATAACAGCTGACGCCAATTCGCCGAAATATAAAATAAAACTACACAGTGCATCGAAATCAACACAAAAAATCAAGAAATATAATAGTAAAATTTATCAAACAGTTTACAAATACTATCACTAAAAATGTCCACTTCTCTGGGCAATGAGTTGATCAATCGAACGGCCCTAGGAACTGGTGACTCATACCTCCTAAGCGAGGTATAAGTTTTTAGAAATAAAAGTTTTTGCTCATAGTTTCGCCCACGTAAGAATAAATTGGGAGAATGTAAATTAATAGTCATGAGGATTTCAGGATTATTAACTCGGCCCCGGAGGAGAAGAGAAAATGCTTTAAGCTTGAAAACGATCTCGAGCTTCAAGAGAGTGAAATGATAACATTCCTAAAAGAAATTTGGTCGAATCAGAAAAATTAATGCGGCCTTTAGAGAAGAAAAGGTTCCCCACCACTAATTTAGACCATAAGTGACGGCAGCTGATGATATCTTAAAAAAATAAAATAGAAAAAAAAACTAATACTAATATCGTATATCTTCTTAAAGTATTATTTATTTTTCGTATCAAATTAAAGGAGCAGTCTTAGATAAATATGAAAGTAGAAAATAGCAAGTAGCAACATGGCTACCAGCCGCGGTCGATGACTTTGGCTGTCGATAATAAAATAAATAAAATGAATTGATAGAGCATTCAATTTATTTACTCACCTAGATGGCGTCAAATCAATACTATAAATAATATAATATTTATTGTTGGGATATCCTTATAAGTGTATTCGATAATAATAAACCATCCTTATAGGATCCTAGCGCACATACATCTGCCTCTAAGTTCAAATGACAAGTTTGAAAAAGACTTCAAACTTGTCAAACTATTCAATATCACATAATAATTATCAAATACATACATTTTCTTCAATGCATTTGGGTTTGCCGTATCAACGAAATAGAGAGATCGTATTATACCGCGAAGTACACAATATAAAAAGATTTTTTTCTGATTTTTTATAATATTATACATTCTTGAAAGCATTTATCATATGTATTTCTTTTATGAGATTAATTTGATATTTAATCAGTAAGATTTTTCCAGTTAGGTTGTGCTTACCTCACTGTACTTACCTTTTTAAAGTAGCAAAAAACAGACCACTGCCAATTTCGTAAATGTTCTGCATCGTAAATTACACTGAAGTATTTAAACTGTAGGTGCTTGATAATACGAAGTTTGATAAAACCCACCTTTTTGAAAACAGTAGGCATTTCAATATTATGAATTTTCGAATTGCTTTTTAACAACTTCAAAAATCAAAAATCTTAAGGTTAAACATCTTTAATATAAAAACATTCAGTAAAATTAATCCAGACTTAAAACAAACAACTTTATAATTTACTGATAATATTTTATAAAGATTATTTAATAATCGTAAGTTCAAGTTCACACGTCCACTTGCCTGAACATGCTGAATAGCAAAATTCTGGCATTTAGTGGAAAAAAAGTATGAAAATGTACAAAGTTTGAACAATTCAAATTATCAAAGTCTTGATTTGTCTGTAACGCAGTGCTCACACAAACTCGGTTCCCGGTAAATTGCTCGAATAACAAGATAATCAATTTGTTTCCGTTTGTTCTGTCTTAGCCCTAGTCTTCTATGTTTTCTGGAAATATATAGAAACATTTTGAGTAACTAATTAATAAGCAGTTCTCGTAGAAACACTTCTGTTGAGATAAACTCCATTAAAAGATCATATGTTCCGCATTAGGAGCGAACACGTTTAGAATAAATACTTACGAAAATTATTTTATTTATTTTTCACTCTCTAAGCAAGTGTCGCACGAGATAAAAATGAAATTCGTAGAAAAAGTCGTGAAAAATCGTTTAAATAACCAAGCAATTCGAATAATTTGTAATTCGAGCAATTTCCATTCGAGCAATTTACCGGCTCCCCACAAACTCTTACCCTTTTTCGTTGAATGTACATATGCAAGAAAAGTGTGTAATCAATTGTCAACAATTATTTTCCTACGGTCGATTGTCTGTATGCACACGTAACCAATACATTAAATTTCATATTAATGATTAATATCTGCCAAATGAGTATATTAAGTATATTTATATATTATTTTTTATGTCAATGGTGAGTGAATGTCAATTCGATGATGGCATGAATACACCTGCTGTTTTAATACAATATATGTAAAAACATATTTTTAAAGAAAACAATATTTACAGACAACGCTGATATCATTATTGATTTGATCTTAGAAATAGTAGTGTGTATTAAAAGAATATCTTTGTTTAGTTGGTGTTCATACAGTCCATTTTGTTGATCATTGGTCGAAATTACTTTAATAAAGGTACTTGGTGGAAAAGCATTCTTAATCTTTCTCTGCTAGTCTCTTCTATTCTTACAATCTCCACTTTAACTTTATTATTCTTTGATGACTTTTAAAATTATGTTTAAGAGGTAATAATTAAAAAAATATATTCAATTTAATGTCACTTCTACATTTTTTGTACCTTTATTTGTAACTTTATTTTATTACCAACCGTTTGTTCCATCTTGATAATTTTCTTTCGTTTTGTAAAAATAACATTGTAGTATTCTCTTATCGATTGATAACACTCGTCATGAGCTAAACCGGTCCTGATAATGTTAAATAAAAGTGTAATTAGTACAAATGAGTATTTTATTTTTTGAATTTAAAAAGGGCGATAGCACCGACGAACGTTATAAGTACGTGAGTGAATTTTTTCATGTCTTTACCGCTTTCTGATGTCGGAAGTGAAAACCGCGATTTTTTCTTTTGAAAACACTCGCAAACGTTTTATCCGATCGCGGTCTGCGGTTTCGCCAGGCAAACCCACCCATGCTTGACGATTTTTTCATGTTTTAACAACTTTTTTCGTATTTATTACGTTTTACGACATTCGCCGATGCCACGCTGTCACACCATTCCACTGTCTTCGCAGAATCCGATGCATTTGTGTAAATCATTCAATGAACGCGAAAGCTGGGTTTCAGAATCTTTTGTTTTATAATGTCATTTTTCAATCGATGAACTAAAACGTAATGAGTACAGCTGTTACACAATTATTTGTCATCATCTCAGCAAAGTATCGGCGATGAATCTTGGTCTCCGGCAATAACTATTTTCATCATCATCAAACCAGTGCGGCCGCTTCTCAGTCTATTGTTAAGTGGTATAAGAAATTTAAGGTATTTATTTCATATTGATTACATATTTGTTATATTGTCAAGCTTCTCATTTTAATTAAAAGAACGTAAAACATTAACGTTTATTGTTAAATTAATGAAATATTCAAATTGGCAAGGAAGTCTACCGAAAAAATCAGCTTCAAATCAAAGAAATGTTGTTATGTCGGTCAATCGCAGTAAATATATTCAAGTTGAAATATTTAATTCAATTGGGCATAAGTCGATATCGTAAAAAAATAATCCTGACGCTTAAGCATATCGTCGTTCTTCGAAAATATTTATTAACAGCATAAGCACCTTCTTCAATAGTCCAAGATTGTTATGCAGTTATTTAACTATTAGCATTGTGAAGATAAATTCTGTACATGTGAGGTAAACATTAATAAATGCCATGGTTGTTTAAAACTTCTTTATGAAATTTATCTTAGTCAATTACTGCGCTTCTTCTAATGTCTGCGAAGATCATTGATTTGATCATACTTAATGTTTTTTTCTACAATATCACTGGAAAAAACATCGCGGGGTATATTCATTATACTATGTTGACAACTCAATTTGGTCAACATTGACAGAATATAGTTTATTTAACTTCCCAAGTACACGATTGGTCAGGGTTTTTGTTTTGTTGGAAATTTGTGGCATTGCTATTGAATCTAAATCGCTTTGTTTTAGGATGATGGTATAAATATGTATATATAAATCAAAACGAAATGATATGAAATCGGAGTCGTCTTTTTTTACACGTTTCCACAGACTTATTTCTAACGTTATCAATGAAAATTGTTTCCCCTTTCTAACACTGCAATAAAGAGAACATCGAACAGGATAAATTTTCTTTTATTGTTTAAGTGATTTAATTTTAAATTTTAATATGAGCCAATCCAATTTTAAATTCTATAATAACATTACAAAATGAAGACCAATTGATAAAAAAAACACCGTCCACGTCGCTCTTTTGTTCGCTATTTTGAAATGTCTATTACTTTAAATGACAATACCGTGTTATGAATGACAATCGACAGAATCCTTGAATATTCCGTGGATAAAATCTAAAACCACGTCCGTTCGTCGCAATTTACAATAATATCCGCATGAGGTGACATGTCAATAATAATGCATTACCTCAGCCAACACTTTTGCTTTTGCATACTAATCAATTTATATTTGCCTCATTAGCATAATGGGCAAAGAGCACATTTGATACACTGCAAACAGTTTGAACGCTGAGAAATTCAAAGTGAAAAGAGAAGCCTACAAAAACGACCCGTTTGAATCTGTACTGTGAATTTTATCTTAATTGCGATATCATAAAATTCAATGGGGATCTTGCTAACCGAAGGAAATGTATCCTCACCAATATAACTGTATGTATTCTACTCCATAGCAATTTACAGTCCTATATATCGTATTTGTGTCCCCTGTGTGGTCGAGTGGTTAACGTTGTTGGCTTCGGCTACGGAGGGCCCGGGTTCAAATCCCGGTACGAACAGTTTTTATAAATTGATTTTTCAATCAATTTATGAATTTCTGTTCAAAGGCATGGATGTATGTGATGTTTTGAATTCCCCCCTTTCACCCATCCTATCCTATGAACGGGGCGTACCGAGAGCGATTAGCTTACCACTAATCCTGTCCTAGCCCTATTCTTCTATCCTTACTCTCTTTGAAAAAAGAGAGGTTGAGCAACTGAGTAACAAGCAGTTCTCGTAGAAACACTTCTGTTGAGATAAACTCCATTAGGAGTCCATATGCTCCACATTGGGAGCGGACATGGTTTAAAAAATATATCGTATTTGGCACTTAATTAATTCAGTCAATCCTTGACAGTTTTTTTTCATTAACACTCAAGCAACCGGCAGTTTCGCGACAAAGTTACGCTTAAACCCGCACATTTCGCACATGCAGCCGGATTCGCGCGTTTTTTCTTTAAAAAATCATATCTTTTTATTTAATCAACACATCTCTTTAAAACAAAAAGGGCTTGGAAGCAAAGAGCCGTAACTATTAAAATAAACAATGAATGGTCTCGTGAACGAGTATGTGACGCGATAAAAATGCATAATTTTACTGATGTTGACATCATTGAAAAAAACCGAAAATAATAAAAAAAATGACACGAGTAATTAAAGTAAATGCCCATAAACATGTGAAGCAATAAATTATGACTCTTAATTATTTAATTTTTACAGCATCCAGAAAATCTCTAACTGTGTAATATTTGTTTGCGTTGACGTATTATATGTATTTTTTTTAAATGTTATTTCAAAATTAATTTTCACCCATAAATGGTAAGATAAATCTACACAAAAACACATACGCAGCAAACCCTCTTGAGTAGCATAAAAAAACAAAAACCCGAAATAAATTAGTTTTGCCTTAACGGATACCGATTACATGCCCACGTGTGTAACGGGGCCGGGGTCTTGAGTGTTAATACTGGAATTACTCCACAATTTGTACAGATGGTGTCGCGATATGATCTGTTTATAGTAAACATTTAATTAAATTTACTTTTCGTATAAACCAAAGTGTTATATTCGACATCCATTCTTCTATACGTTTATTTTTCTTTGTGTGTTGATAAAACTATAATAAATGTCGTTTGATTCTAGAATAAGTATCTTTAATAACTGTCCATCCATCACACCAGCGCTGAAGTCATATTCTAAAAAAAACTAAGAAAATAGCATTCATTATATTTTTTATTTAAAATCACGATGCACGTATTGACAGCGACGATGGCTTTGATCTTTTGACCCCTAGGATCACATCACTCGCTTTATCCTCCGTCCAATCTGTACAGGCAATAGAATTGGAACAGTTTTTGGAAGGCTGCTTCGTTACTTTGGATGCTTGACCGAGATCGTGATATTTATTATTATTAGATATTTTCAATGTGAACGTAGCAAAAAAATATGTAATGATGTTATGATAGGCCGTTCTATAACAGTTGTCCGTTATTTTTTTTATATATTCGTCGAAATAGAAATGATAATAATATATAATTTATGCTCAGATCTGTCAGAAGA
Organism: Himalopsyche tibetana; assembly: GCA_030503985.1. Lineage (NCBI taxonomy): Eukaryota > Metazoa > Arthropoda > Insecta > Trichoptera > Rhyacophilidae > Himalopsyche > Himalopsyche tibetana. The sequence goes on along the minus strand of JAPJYX010000010.1, from coordinate 16,902,526 downwards.
ATTCGCTTAAAATTACTCTACATTATGTGTTGAATCATTCAGTGTAATAATAAATACGTATTTTTTTATTTACCGTCTGTTTCGAGTGCAACGCTCGGAACTAAAATTTTACAGACATGCATACAAGCCATTATAACTAAAAGATATTTCATTTAAAAAAAAAAAATTCAAACACCAAAGTGACTTTTACAAAAAATATATTGCTAAACGGCGCATTCATTAAAGAAAAATAATGTCTCAAGATGAGTCTACGTGATCCTGCAACGTTGCGTAGTGTTCCTCAACTTTACACGCAACTTAATAGGGTTTTTCACTTAACTCGAGATATGTTTAAAAAATACGTACCAGATTTCCTAATGGAATAAAAAAGTTATAATTTTTAATTTTATATTGCAATTTAACTTTACTCGCATTGCGGCAGAGTTCAGGCATTCTTGAGGCATCCGCAGCACATGTTCAAGCCAGGTCCATCGTTGTTTCTTCACTTAGCACGTAATTAACGGCTGTTAAGTCCGTTCCCTTATATCCGTGTTTCTGCCAAAGTAGAACCACCGCAATCCTAGTATTCGGTACAGGCATCTGTTTTCAAAGCACATTATACATTTTCCCTGTGCTTTTTTAAGGTTCCATGACTCGAAATCGTAAAGTTTCACTGTCAGAATGCATGCGTTGAACAGGGGGCACTTTTGAGTATAGCCGTGAATCCCAGAATTTATGCAGTGATTCGAAAGTTGCTTGTTATAACAAATAGTGTTTAGAAATGTTACGAAATGATTACATATAATATTTAATTTACCTCCGTGTTAGCTACCTATTTGCACTGTCCTAATTTAAACATTTTTAGAAGTAGGTAGGTACACCGATTGACATTGAACGATTTTTCGATGAATGACGTATATTTATTAAAATACACTATCTCACCACTGACATGGCTTAAAATAGCGATGATTAGAAAATTACGTGCCATTTTTGTTTATTTGGACTAAACGCTTCAATTTTTATTATATTTTTTAAAAAAATAATAACAAATTATTATATATAAGTTACAAGCTTTGCACTCTATGCTGACGGTACTACACAATTAATTTTATCGTTCCTATGCATTGCTTTAGTGTTAAAGCTGTCATCTAGCAATAAAAACCTAGCATAGCAATCAAAATGCATTGGGTTCGATTCTCAGTTGGTAAAATTTATTTTTTTAGTATTCATTATTTCAATGTGACAATACAATTGCTTATGACGTGATCTAGGTCGAGGTTGTCTGTTATGTTTTTTTTTATCTTCGAGTTGAACTTGGAGTAATTTGAAACCATTAAATATTTTGTGCCTACATAACGGTTATAATTTTTAAAGTATATACATATGTATATTTTTTATATTTAATTATAATAGATAAATTCTACGATTAAAAAAAAACATCACAAATGACCATGCACAACTGAAAACATTTGATTTTGACCTCGTCGGAACTTCAACACACGTTTTTGGTCTTTAACCGTTTGAATACCGCGCAAATAAATCATTAATATGTCCCAGAGATACTGCGTGTTTTTGAGAAAAATAATTTTGCCTAATATACACTCGAATTCGATATTTTAAAAACCTATATTGACTCAGTATCGATGGCACTACACATATTCATCAACATATTGCTTGAATTCTATTAGAATACCAAGTATTTGATTTTTTTAGATGTCTTGGACATCCGTGTTCGCTTGCATATGTTCCGGACACCTGTGTCCGCATGGGATCCAAGTGGTTAAGACTTATACGGTCGGTCGATTATACATATCGCAACTGCTAATTAAATTAAAAGCAAAAATGCTCATTTCAAAAATAGATTCACTATTCTTTTTTCATAGAGTTTTGGAAGCCATCTTCCAATTTATTTTTACTATTTTTTTGGTTACGTTTTTATGACCACATATTGATACCACATACTTATTAAATAATAAATATACATATAATATGTTTATATGTAAGTTTACACTTGATTTGTAATGAAGTCTTATGTTACACTTAGTGCAGTGGTCACTAAACTGTTTTCGTTGTGTACCCCCACGGCAGATTTAAATCTATATATACACATACTTGTTTAATACGTTTATGAGTTGATAAAAGTTGACCACACTATTTGTGATTGTCATTTGAAATTTAAAAACTTTTAGATTTTTATTAAAGTGTAATATGCTAAATAAAGAAATTAAATTAACTTTTTATACCCTACATTTTTTACACGATTTTGACATAAAACAGTCCACTAAAAATATTATATTTTACAGGATTACCAGAAGTGGATAACTGATTTCATAATTACAAGAAATTCAACAAAACAAAACAGTAATAAAAAGCAAACTGTTTCATTAGATTCTAGGACATTAGAGATGTCAAGACATTTCTAGCGATGAAAGCGATACATGTCCAGTTCCTCATAAAGTCCTCGTATTTAATCAAGTAGCGATGAATAGTTTTTTTTAAATACATATGATGAATAATATTTCGTGTACCGTACTTGTTGGGTTTTCGTTATAAACTTTTTTACTCACAACACGGTTTTTTGAATTCAGGAAACCAATTATTAATTTTTCTATAAATTCTATCACCTTTTTATACACGTTTTTTGTGGATCGTATCGAACGTGTGAAACTTCTGTTAATCGGCGTGTACCGTATAACCCAATTTGGAGAGTATAAAAAGTATTTTTTACGTATTGATCTAATTAATATTTAAAATAAGACAGAAATATTGACTAGAATGAATATTGTATTTATGGGTAGTAAAAAGCTGTCAGTTATTTGCATTACAGTGGAATTCTTTGGTTAATTTCGATTGGCCACAATTCTTATATTAAGATTAACTCCAGTGTTTTGTAATGTTCAATTTTATGAAAAAAGGTATATAAGTTCTCATGCATTAAAACATTTTTTATATTTATTTGAACTAAAAATATAATATAATACATTTGATTTTTTATAAGATACATATAAACCACTTTAAAAAATATGACCATATGTGGTTTCGTTAGCTATTTAATATTATATTCATTGATAACATGTTTCAATGCTTACTTCATTTGTAAAAACACCGAACGTTTTGAAATTTTCCACATTACAATAATTATACCATTTTCAAATAAAATGCCTTAGTAAAGGTATCAAAAAACATCGATTTAATTTTACAGTTAATGATTGCCTAATGTGGTTGGTCGTATGTGATTTCGATTCCTAGTATGGAATTACGCAGGGCTGGAATCGCACAAGAACTGTGTTTGGTGAAGATTTATCTGTTTTATTTCTTAGTATTTTCGAGTTGCTTTACATTTACTTTTTTATGTAATTACCACAATGAATAATTTATTTTTTTGAAACGTCTGGTAAACGAAAAATGTAAGCGCATGTTGATCGACCATAATAACAGTTAACCCTCGTTAATTGCGACCGCTGTGAGTGTGGATTCGTTATAACGCGATCTATTTTTAATATTTTTTTTGCGGCCCCTGCTTGGATTTGATACTTGAAAGGCGTCGGGAATCAATATAATAAATGGAAGTTGTATCGGAATATTTGACTGTTATTATTTTGCTTATTGCCACCATGTCCAAAACGTATCCCACGTGATCAACCTGCGTTATCGCGGTTACCTGTAATAGTATCATGCAAAGAATAGTCATTCGCTGTAATTTATTTATTTATTAACTAACCATTGCATAATATTAACAAATAATAAATTTAAAACAACGAAAAAAATAAACACAATTCAACTTAATATTAAAAGCAGTAGAAAAAAATTTGGCAAGGAAGCCAACTGAGTAAGCTCCGAAAAACTCTACTTAAATAAATACAAAATAGAATTCGTCGGAACTCACCCACGTCCACGTGGTATGTTTCATCCGAAGCAATATTGCTTAAAACCGTTAAAGCTCTCCCCAGTGGCAGGCTGGTTCTACATCTTGGGAAAACAAACAACTCATGTCCACGATTTCTCAAAAAATAATCAAGAACATTTAGCTTCACGTTCTCAAGATTGGTGGAATTCTTATTTTGACCTAATTTAAGCCGAAAGAAATATATGGCTAGGTACATTTCTCTTCGAACGTTCAAACTACTAAAGCTTAGCATGCCTAAGAAAACGTTAGTTGGATAAAGCCATGGGTTAGGTTAGGTTAGAAAAAAAATGCACACCTTGTCTGCATTTAATTTATGCACATAGCAACGTAGATAATCGAAAACCAATAAAAAACCAGAAAAGTATTCCGTAGAAAGCTAAAATATTATAGATCAGTAGAAAATATTTGTTACGAATTCGTTTTTAAAGAAGAATTGATGCGTGCCCTGTGAATTAATTTTGGGATATTTATCTGACGTATTATATTATACATAAATTAATAATAATGTAAGCAAAAGGTTACATAACTGTCGGTTTTAAAAGCGTTAAGTATACCAATAGGTAATTTTTCCCCCTCCTATTGTTGAGCATATGGACTTCTAATGGTGCATCTTTACTGATTTTGTTTTATTCCGTCCGCTATTATTATTTTAATCTCTCTTTTTCGGAAAGGATGTGTTTTTATAATCGGTTTTGTTAATCCTCGTTTAAAAATTCTAAGTTTTTCACTCTCTCACGTTAAAGAATGAAAGGAAGATAAAAATTTGGAAGCCAATACTAAATCATATGTTTAAGTATTTTTTATTACTAACATTCCACAGGTTGTTCATCAAATTGTGACATGTGTTTTACCTCCTTGAAAAGCATCATCATTAACACTATCATGAAAAATGAACTTTCAAAAAAGTTACCGCTGAATCTTTTAACAAAATAAGAATAGTAACATTATATTTACTCTTTCTAGAACTCATTTCAGGGTACAAGAGATATTATAATATGAAAACATGATTAAGGTATAAATATCGACTACCTTCAATCGAAAAAAATACTATAATACAAACAATTGAAAACTTAACAGTGTTTTTATAATTTTGTAGAAAATTCATCGTTACTAATTTTAGCAAAAAAATTTTTAATTCAAAATTCTCTGCCACACTCCAGTCTTTCCTTATTTAATATTACAAGTATTTGGTAGAAGCAGGCGTACTTACTACTTACTTATTATAAGAAGTTCAATATGAAAAAATGTGAACCGAAACCACTAAACTTGATTAATTCATAATCACGTGTGATTACTGCAGCAGGCGTGCACGTATGTCAGACACATGCTGGGAATTATAACTAGAAAATTAACCATTCATCAATTTTAGACATACATTCGCGGATTCATGACTGGTTTTTTATTGTACATACATGCACCCAATCATAATTATTATTTATGTTGACGGTCTTCCTAGCACAGGAAATTAATTTTGCCTAAATTAGCACTCTGTAGCATTACATAGTTATAAATTGTTCCCACATGAAGCTTATAATTTTGTTTAGTGATTCGAATCTTGTTACAAGTCTCAGATAAAAAAGTATACAAAGATTTTTTGATTCGAAACAAATGATAAAGAAAGTGATTGTTATTGTAAATTATCAAAATATTTACCATTAGACCTAAAACTAGCATTTCCGTTGATCAACCTTACTTTTTCAAAGAGGCCACGTAGTTAGCTCTCGCTATTCCCTGCTTGCGTATTGTTGAGTGGGTATTTTAGGCAACACATACATCAAAACTTCAAACAGAAATTTACAAATAGCTCGGAAAATCAATTTACGGAACTGCCCGTACTGAGATTCGAGCCCGCGAGCTCTGTAACCGATGCCAACGTTTTTGATCACTTGAGTAAAGAGTACTTCTAAGACATTTTTTTGCATTCATAGTATCTATTCAATTATAGCTATAAATATGTTTCTCAGACACTTTTTGTTTACTTTAAATAATGAAAATATATTGTTTACTTTGTCTCATTATCATTTATGTCAAATATCCAAGTGGCTACTGTGAAATTAACATAGCACAGCTATATTCACGAATGTTGAACGATGTGCCACTAAAATAAAATAAAAAAACCTTTGTCATAACAGTAACTTGACAAAATGAACAGTTTTTTGGTATATATTTTCTTGGGTGATTTCTAGGGCTTGCCTATTCGAACGCCCGGATGCTTATGTGAATTTGCGACACTCGAAAGTTGGTTATTACAACTAGGTAACGCGATTTTAATATTTTTTTTATTATTTAATTAAAAACGTTAATATTTTGACATGGAACCGCTATTATTACAAATAAATCAAGATGAAATGTGTAGTTTAACAGTCAGTATATTGATATACATATGTTATGATGATTGTGTTGAAAATATTTTTGTCATGCATTTTGACTCGGATAAAATTCTCAAGTACGTGTCAGGTGTAATTATTCCACCGCGCAATAAGAACAGCAAATATAATATAAACGGTGTTTGCCAACAATGTATAATATTATAAACAACTATGCAGTGATCCCCCGATTACGCGAATTCCAAAAATATTCGCGGCTGTTTTTTCCAATTGCGCGGACGCATTCCAAGTGCGTTCGGCACATGCGCGGCTGTATACACACAGCCGGGCGGCTATATGTGTCGTGCATACACGTTGTCAGACGTTGGCGGGCGACTATGCATTTTACCCCCTAGTAACTAAATATTTTGTCCATGTATTTTTTCTATTTTTTTTTATTTATTCTTAGTTTTGGTAGTTTTGCATTTTTTGAGGAAAAAAACGTAACTCTGATTTTTGAATGAGCTTTATTATCCCATGTACGCGAATCCCAATAACGCGTTGCAGAAATCGTCATTTCGCGTTATTGGGGATCACTGTACTTTGTTCGCCATTTTCATTGATTTATCCTTTTTTTGAGATTTTTTTAAGAAGTATTTGATTACTTTCTAAAGGTCGGTTTTCGCATAACCCCTTAGCGATTTCAAATAATTACCATTTCAATAAATTTAGCAAACACGGTGTTACGTAAGAAGTCACGTAAATTATATTATTTTACGATTGTGTCCTTATCTACCACTCTTCAGCGGTAAGGAATGCTGTACTTTGTCACCACAATTCTTGTAATCATATGAGCATCTCAAATAAGAGAAAAAACATAAACTGAAAAGAAGTATGCACACGAAATTAAAATAATACAAAGTTTTCAATGCAATATCGAATTATCTTTCGATATATTGTTTTACAGAATTACAATTGGAGATATAACCTTCATTTTTATATTGAAATAGTCATATAATTATACTGAAATAGATTATTAGTAGATTTCTTATAGTAAAAAGAAGTAACACGGTTTTAAAAGCCTTTACAAACTTCATGTATTTATATTCCAAGATTCCAAATAATGTCACGATAACACTTTGAAACATAAAATCTGCGTGACTTTGAAAAATATATATCGACAGCACTGCATACTCTACCTGTAATTTTATTGACTCCTTTAACCCTTTGAGCTCGGTGCACAAAATTAAGAACATTTTATTAACCATACAAACTTAGAGCCATTTTTATTTTTAATACAGTATGTTTTTAAACATGATTTCGTGGTGAGATTATCTTGCTAAGAACATAATGAAGCGTCGGTAGAAAGTATCGGCCAAAGGATATAAAAAAAACATATTTTAAATGGTATTATAGATAAATTTAAGTACATTTCTACTTTTTGATGCACCAAATACCCTGATTTTTTTTAAATCACAGAGAGTAAGTTTGTCGAATACGAGAGTTTTAGTTGACATGTCCATTATCTCATTAAATCGTTTTGATAATAGTTTTAAATGGCAACACATGTTTTCTGATTAATTTATTAATTCAACAGTGTAGCTGCTTTAAATTGAAACTTTTAGGTCATGTTATTTTATATGAGAACAATTTTTTTTTAATATCTCGCGTGACTTATAAAATAAAACGTGCTTAAAAGCGGCGTCATTTAGCGGTGAACTCTTTTTTAAATAAAGTAATTCACACTAAATGAAACGTCATATTTTATTAAAAATCTTTGTCATAAGCATCGTTAGGTCCATAGGGCAGAGGTCAACGTCGTTGGCTGCCGTGACGTATCTCACGGGTTCAAGTCTCAGTACGACTATAATAATTTCTATTAATTTCTGATTCAAGCCATGGATGGATGTCTGTGATGTCTGAAAATTTACTCTCACCCATCTATTCTTAAAATAATGTGGTGTAGCGTGAGAAATAAGTTAACCACAATTCCTTTCATAGCTCTATCTTCCTATCCCTTCTTTCTTTGAAAAAGACTAACCTCCATAAGTAGGTCATATGCTTCACATTGGAAGCGGACATGATTAATTCTTTTTGATCAATGAATATCACCTCCAAAGGTTTTTTCCCTTACGCTTTATATAAACTCTTAATGTGTACATGAACAATTAAAGGTAAACACATAATTGTGAAAAATCTATACCTAGATTTACTATTACTTTCTATATTTATGTTTTGATCATGAAGAAACAAAGATTCTATTGTTTTAATACTTTTGATGGTTTCGGCGGTAACTTTGTGGTAGTTCATTTTAATAGAAAATTTAAATTAACTTTGATTACTTAAGCAAACTTTGCGATAGTAAGTCTGAAGATGCCTCTGAAAGAGGCGAAACACGTGTCACAGTTAGTAACACAATACGTGGAATAATCAAAGTTAATTGAAATTTTCTATTGTTCTATTGTTTGTTTTTTGAACTAATAAGCTTAATTTGATACTTTTTAAAAAATCGTCTCACAATAGGTACCTAATAAACATCGCACGAGCCTCTGGCTGGAAGAATGCATACCAACCGAAAAAAATAAATTAAACACTTTTGGAAAAACAAAAAATAAAACAATCAAATGTCCGACCTTAAGATGATCTTGATCGGATCTGACCCGAAACAAGAGGATGACATTGGTTGCCCCATAAACACAGCACAAAAATAACAATATTCACAATTCCCTGTCAGATTCAAACCGTATAAAAAAATATTTTGTTTGTTTACGGTCGTATTCAGTATCCTCATAACCACTCTGACTGGCAAAAATTCAATCTCAAAGAGAGATGCTGGTTGTTGGAATAAAAATTAATATTTTATGTTTTGTTTTGCTTATTTTATACAGATATCATTTGAAAATTCCAAGTGCGTTTTTTAGAAATTCAAAAGAATAAAGAATTCATATTTTTGATGTATTCAGCGGTAACTTTGTGGATTTGATTATTTTGTTATTGTGCAATTAAGAATTTGATAACATGTCAAAGATCAACTTGAATTACAATTATTTTATTGATACCATTACATTAAAGATAAAATTTACCATCAAGATTACTGGGAAAATTTGACTTAGCATAATATCGTCGCCCGCTGTGGTCTAGTTGGTTAGAGCTTGCTCTACCGATCAGGTGGGTCTGGGTTCGATCCCCAGTAAGGTCAATGTCAAATTTGATATTTCCAATTTTTCAATTGAAATCTAAGACACGGGTGTTTTTGACGTCAATTCTCCTTGAGTTAATCTCATGTGACTTACAAAAATTTCTCATCGAGTATATCTCGTATGATCTTTCAACTTAAAAACTTTCAAGTATTTGACGCATTGGCGTAAGCTGTAATGTCAAACATTTTTTAAAATTTAAAAAAAAAAATCGGTCCGTGATACCGAAATCAAGTAATGAAACCTATCTCACATGATTCAATATTGACTGTTTCATGGTTAACATTTTTTTTAACGTGGAAGTACTGGTACATCTCATAGTTTAATGGAAAGTGGTTTGTATTTACGAAGTTAACGGCTTGAATTTTATAGTTATTCAAATTATTTTTTTGTTCACTTTACTGTGCGTAATCTGTAGCAGAAAGCGACAATTTTATTCTTACGTAATGATATTACATTTGTAGTATTATATCTCTTATAATATATATATTATTCATAATGGCGGCATTATATCTCGTAATCAACTCTTTGGCTATCAATTAATACAAAAAAATCAATAATCTATAATTTAGAAGGCATTACCGACAGAGGTTAGCTGTTTCAATAACTTGATTTGACTCTGTACAACTACTGAATCGCATAAAATAATGTTCATAATTATATCTATTAGAGAACCGTATATCATTATGAATAGTAAGTAAGTAATACGTAAATTTAACTCTTTTCCGCGAAGTATATAATAGTCATGCGATGTGACTTTTGACCATAATCTGCTAATAAGAAATAGCAATGAAAAAGGAAAGAGCTTTTCTTGTAAAATTCTCTCCGATATATTAGATTTTAGAAAAGGGTCTAAAACGGATAATTAAGTTACTCCTGACACTCCAGACTTGTTCTATGCCTGTCCTATTATTCCTATTCTCTTCAGAAAAAAGATTTAGATCAACTGACAAGCGAGCAGTTGTCTTAAAAAAAACTTCTACTTACATTAGCATATAAGTGTAATCTCCTAGACATCAAAAATTGAATCGTTAAAATTATGTACATTCACACAAGTTTTGTCACTAACTACCCGGGTTTCAAGTAGACGGATGGACTTGAACTGGCGTTTAGTAAATAAATTTATCACTATGCTTGAAGCCATTGCTGGTGAAATGGATTAGCCCATGGGAATGCCTACAGATTTGAATGGTGAGTGATTTTAAGAATAATATTTTTTTTTTTGCTGGAATTTTTTAAATTATATTTACTTACATATATAACACAACGGATATGATAGGTTGAATAACTACTCGTTCAACGCGGATGGAGGGATTAAAAAGTTACACACAAACAAGGGTGAGTATAAATTATTTATGATGACTAAAAACATATTTAGTTGTTAGGGAAATCTTAAAGAGTAAGGGTACAAACAGTTTAGGTTATAGTAATTTTCATTTTTAATTTTGATAGTTTTCTTTTTAGATTCTTTGTGAAAATTAATTAGAATCGACAGAGTTCGATATTATTTATATATTCCTAAAAACACTTTCCATTGTTTGTAGAATGATGATTATTTGAGTTTAGACCTTCTGGTTTATTCAATAAGTAAGTATGCATTTGAATGTTCACGCCAGTAAATTGTAGTTTTTTTGATAATTCAAAAAATCCACCTGTTGGAGGCAACGGACTTACAGCTTGTTGTTTTTTTTAAATTAAATGATGAAAACCGGCTTCAATCGTCACAAGAATTCGTTTTTTAAATTTAATTTAACAATGCTTTTCCACCAAGAATTGCCAATTAAAATAATAACAGTCAATCGTTCGAAATTTTGACGTACGAATCATAATGTGTTCAAGCTAAATTTCAAAAACAAATTCAAAAATATTCAGCAGTGAAAAGGTTAAATTTATATGATAACTGGAATGTATTTATTTATCTTGAAATCGATGTAATAATGTCTGACTTCTGCTATGACTTAATAACGAGTTTTAATAAAAAGTGTAGTCACACATTTCAAAATAATTATGTAAATATTGTGACGTTGCGCGGGATATCTATCGGTTTATCTCGACATATAAAATACATTGAGATTTCCTGTCATAAACAATGTATTGTGTATTGTAGATATCCGATATTGTGTTGGAAATTTGTGTCGCTTCGGTAATTTTTATATATGAATACTATCAGAAAAGCAATAACTATGTTTCTTAACCGGGTTCCGCACAGACATTGTATTACGAAAATGCAAATACTTTTGCAATAGCGCTCTTTTGTGAAGACATGTAAGAATATCAACTGCTTGAGTAACCTTGTTTGTTTTAACCAAGTGGGGAATATGGACTGCGTATGTAGAATTAAATAAGTCGGTCGCTCCACCACTCTCTCTGGAAACAGTGAGGAAAGAAGTTTCTAAGAATTAATAGTAAGTCAGTAGTTCTTTTTACGCCATAGTTTCGGGATGAGATAGTGGCTGTCTACGCATCTCTCTACAAATTAGACAATACATAATTTGGACGCACATACGCAGCCATACTCATCAAATGGTTAATTATTCGAAATAGTATATGCAGCGAGAGAGTTTTTGCAGGTCGCATTCTAGGTAAACATTCATTATGTATAATTAATAACATGCCATCAATAAACACCTTATTCCGTAAAGGTGTTGATCATGATCGGACATTTTCCAAGTATTTAATAAACGTTTCGCCCGCGGTAAGTTGATGCTGAGGCCTGGTATGCTAGTCGGTAGTAACAAGCACCAATTTTCTATGAAGTGGATCCCGACCATTCCTTGTAGGGAGATAACGAGTGAAATTGTTGAGATGCGTATATTTTTTATTATTGTTTGTTTAACATAGTTTATTTATAGTAGATATGTTACATATTGCCACTCATAGATGATTTACTAATAATTCAATAAGATATGTATGAGGATGTATGGATATTACCCATAGCTTTATCCAACTAACTTTCTCTTAGGCATGCTAAACTTTAATAGTTTTACGTTCGAAAATAAATGTACCTAGCCAATATATTCCTTCGAATTTCGACATATTCCACGTGGACGTGAGTGATTTCCAAAGAATGCTATTATATTATAATATGAAATGTAATAAAATAAAATGTTCTAAAATATTTATTATAGAAAAAAAAAATACACGAAGAATTTAAAATGAGTGAAGGGTATAAATGTTATGTTTGAATATTATTTCATGAAATATAACCATGCATATATATACATGGGGTGCATTGAACCAATGCCACATTGACCAGCTGCCACTGTATGTGACTTCTAATTTTAATTAATGAAGTTCATAAAATTATTTTTGCCTTTTTAGTTACAGATGCTTTTTAATTAAATAAACTCTTGAATATTAATTTAACAAACTTTCGATGGATTTAGTGAAGCACATGGCCTCCTAATGGAAGTATCTCAACAAAAGTTTTTTTACGAGAAATGCTTGTTACTCAGTTGCTCGACCTCTCTTTCTTTCTAAAAGAGTAGGGTTAGAAAGGATAGAGCTAGGACAGGACTTATAGTTGACTAATCACTTCGCTACGCTCTGTTTTGGATTGGAATGGTGAGAGAGAGGGAATTTTTCAGACATCACAAATATCCATGCCTTCGAACAGGAATTGATAAAATGCTGTTCGTACTGGTGAGGTCCGGAATGGAAGCCAACAATGTTGAACACTGTGCCAATGGCACGACATAATAAAATGAATACGCATAGCAAAAAAACATTTCCTCTACACAATTTTCTATCACAGACATTCGTTTACATTTGTATTGATAGAATCAGATTAAAGTTTTTTACGAAGTAAACAATCAGAGCATGTAAGCACATTGGTATACGAAAAAAAACCTTCAGCAGTTTCCATATAAAATATTCAAAGTGGGCAATTATTGTTTGTTTTTAGATTCCATTCTTAGTGCCTTTATCTTGTGAATGCACTTTGCATAATATCAACCTTGCCATGCAGAACGAATAAAACCAGTGGTGTTCCTAAATTACATAGATAAGCTCGCATGGAAAAGCTGAGTGTTATTGAAAGTTATATACAGAATCAAGGCTGTTTCATTAAGCAGAAAATTTACTTTACCATTATAAGCATCGAAAGTCTCCTAAGTTTATGACACATATCTCACGATGGCGGTGTTTATTTTACAACTTAGAGATTTGTCAGCGAATCTTTATTGTGATGATTCTGTAGCCATTGGCATGGATGAACTAGTGAGGGCTCTAAAGGATCCCTATGCTAAATTTGAGTCTGGCTGGCGAGTCCATTGCTAAACAAAATAAAAACAATATTTTTAAATCAGTACCTAGCTGCAATTTTTGTGGATCATTTAAATGTACACTGAACTTCTTTTTTACACGTTTTTTACACGATTTCAAAACATCACGGTGCAAAAAAAATCGAACATTCATTTAACAATGCGTAAAAGTAATTTGAAATTTCCTACATCCATCACTTGCACTTTATACTCAGTAGGGTTTATAATAATATATAGTTATGTTATACAAGGAGCTATGTTTTTTAAGTTAGGTTGATACGCCAGTGAATGAATGCGTCTGCATTGATTCACGTTTAAGTGCCAAACTGCACTCGAGTGCATTTTTCATTCAGCTGAATGCATTTCAAGAAATCTAGATATAACATCAATTAAATCACACATATTTACAATGCATATTAGAAATATTTCATGCTACGTAAAACAAGTTATGATTTCAATTATATTATAGTTACATACATTATCGACTGATTCTTTCGAAAATACAAAGAAAACAATCCTCGATTTTAAATATGACGTACTGTTTTGATGTTTAAATATAACGAAGAAAAAAAAAGTAAACTTAAATAAAGTTCTTCTAGCTAGCATTTTTAGTTATTCTTTAAAGGAGGAGCAAACATTCAAAAGGTGATTTGTCACACAAATACAGAGCTTGGGAAATGATGATTTCAGTGTTGGAGAAATCACGATTTGCTTGAAAACTTAATGATCTATTTTTTTTAGGAAAAAAAAATTTTGAACACTCATTGTGATTTCCATTCATAGATTTTATTATAAACTATCATAACTGATATTAAGAGGATATAGTACCTTTACGCCTGAAAACAGAGTAAATCGATCGTTTGCCATCGACGAAATCTCGTGAACCGTTCACTTAAAAAATTTTTTTTTTCAAATATTACATTTTCCAAACGCTTTTTTACACTATTACATATTTTTTTTCATGAAAATAGTCATATTTTCAAGAATAAAAGGCAAACAGTTTACACAGAATTTTTCAACTGCTTTCGTTTTGATCATTTTTAGAGTTTATTGTAAGATACCGAAGTTTAATGTCTTAAAAAGAAATGCAGATAAAGGTTTGTTTAAGAAAGTGATTTGAGCAGAATTTCCAATTTATGTAATATAATGATTGTACATCTATTTGAAATGTACCATTTTTCCCACTTTTTCTGACTGATTTTTAAAGCATAATTGGATCATAAATACTTCTAAAAAAAATTGGAATAATAAAACATTTTATTGTTTACATTTAAAAGCAAAAAAAAAATTAAAAAATTGTCATACCAATAAATAATAACTATTTTTCGGGGATGTGTTTTTCTTGCCGTAAATTTCGCAAACCCAGTCAGTGTGAGAAAGACGTTCGTACTGAGTGCACGTGCCACATATTACTCTGCATTAACTTAAAACACTGGTCATACAAATGAATCGAAGAAATGTATTTTTTATTTTGCGATAAAAAAGTTGTTGCGCAAAATAGCGGTTAGGGTTAGGGTTGCTCAATGCGCTTACAAATAATATTATTATTTATAATACAATAATGTCTTTTCCAATAGCGATTATTTTAAAGACCAGTATTTAGCTTAATGGATAAGCATTTTGAAATATTTATTTGGCAATGCTTTTAAAAAGAGATTCTATTCAATATAATAGTAGCAGTAGTTGAATAAAAAGATTTTTCACATTAGTAGTTTTGAATCATTTCTATATTTCAAAAGATTTTTGCTAAAAAAACAAAGTTCGTCATCTAAATCGAAAAAAAACTTGAAAATTATTAGATAAGGTAAGATATTAACAGTAAATATTTTTTAAGAATCATTATACAGATGGTAAACCATGTTTTTTTGCAACGTAGAGTTTTTATCAGGATTTTTTTTCAATAATTTCATTTTAACTTATATATATGTGTACCATCAGATCATCTTTAGTCAGCCAAGTATGAAATGTTAATTCTTTTGATTATTTTGTTTACATACACATCATTAAATATATTTTTCAATAAAAAATCGAGCCGCTCATTTTTCACGACTCCGGCCAAAATACCGCGACTCCGACTCCACAGCCCTGGTTTTTTTTAATTGAATACATTTTTCTACCGTCAAACTTGTTTTTTTTAAGTTATAATTGAATAAAACAGAATGCTAGAAAATATTCGAAATTGATATATGACAAATATATATACATATGTATGGATACATAATAAACTTGTGAAATATATTAATTCATACATTTAAGTCATTTTTTGTACCACCCAACAAAGTTAGTCCGATGCAGCCGATATAACTTAACGTCTTTAATTTATCTATTATATTAAATGATTGAAAACCATATTTTTTCGATAACTTACCAAATTATGTAACAATATTATACCTACAATACATTAATATTCAAATCAATCACATGGTTTGAATTACTTTTAATATTATTAGTATTATGTTTTTTTGTCACAGCCCTGAATGTCGAACTTGTATATTGGCGAGAGAAAAAAAGTTCCCAAACATTATACAAAAATACGAATATATTTATGCAATTGATATAAATTATACAAATAACTTTTTTTGATCAGGCATACTATTCATTTAGTTTCTTCCTTATTGAATTAGTGTTAGGCTATATAAAAACTTGAAGTAGAAATAAACACATCATAACATTTGGTTATGACTTTAAAGACATGCATGGATTATGAATATTTTCGATAGTTTCGGCATTCACTAAAGACAAAATCATTTTATAACAAATTAACAAATAAACTTTGTCATTCCACTAATTGTTTACAAATTGTAACACGTTTTTGGCTTTTTCGAGAAGCGTCTTCATACCAACTATCTTAAAGCTATTATTAGTTAATGAAATTTACCTCTATTCTAAGTAATCAGTGGAATAACTAAGTTTTCTGATAGCAAACATGTTTTTATTCCGTGAATTCAGTATATATATTTTTTTTTTTTGAAAATGATTACAAATATCCTCCAAGATAGCTTAGATGTCCAACAAGAAATATAAGACATAGTTAATATAATTTTCGGAAAATCCACTGTCAGAACTATGGCGTGAACCAGAAATAACTATCAACTGAAATTTATATTTATTTTACAACTCAATACTTTTTCCATTTTAATCTTATTATGTCAATATTTTTTATTCAACAGAATGTTTTTAACTGTATTCATATTAAAATCAATATCATAACAAATAGGTTATACAAAATTAAAAATAAAAACAAATTCTTTCAATATATTAGAGAAAGTTTGAGAAATTTGTATTGTATGGTTTATCTTGTTTATTTCTTTTATTATTTCGTTTGACAAAACACCGTCTCTGATTTACATTTATTAAATACGATGGCTTACTGTTGCTATCAATAACTCATATGTAGCATTATAAGTCATTTTCACGGTATATATAATTAACGCATTGTTTCAGTTACATATAATTTTTGCAACAGATATTTGGGGAAGTAAATTAGATTGTCAGTCTTTGCTACGAAGATAAAAAAGTACTTACTGATTTTCGTCAATAACAAATTGTTTTATATGAAAAACCCTTATTACTGTCTAAATATCCATCCGTGTGTTAGGTGGTATTGCTATTTTTGTAATGAAATATACAAATGTTTTGCTTGTTTTGATACTGTAAAAATACGTATTGTGGTGGTTACTTATTTAAGTCAGTGCAATATTTATGCTGTAGGTCAAATTTAAGTTTTGCAATCCTACTGAGTCGCCTTAAACGGCGTTTATCAAAATTTCTGACAAATTACTTTTTTTAATTTTTGCTCCTCAGTTCTTAGTATCGTCAAACATACTCATGTTACGAATCTATTTAATAAAATTAATCCAATTTCAGAACAATTTTTCTTAGTAAATCTGCGACTAAACCCTTTTTTTAGTAGTCATAGAGCTTTTCAGTTTCACGACGTGTGCACTGGCATTAAGTAATGATGTCATTATCAATTACAAAGAATTATTCCTATTTATCATAAATATATCTTTAATATTAGTCATTGAAATATAATGATATATTATTGAGAATAAGTGCTATTTTTAAATGATATTTGACATTTTCTATCGTTCATTATAATTCAGTTGATATAACATTATAAAAGATTTCATAATCGAAATATAATTTGGCCTATTTTACTTGACCGTGACGCTGGTAAAAGCTCAACAACAATCAAACGCAGTTTAAAACCACATAAATTTGGAAGTTAATATATACCCAGGTGTATTTTTGGCTGTTTGTTTCAATCAACACCTTTATATTAGACCCAGTGTAGTTTAAGCTCTCAATAAAACTTTGAAGCTTTCAATTTTTTATGAGTAACGGAAGCTCGTAATATTCGACTGATGATGCCTCTTCAATAAATCAACTCCCAAACGCATCGGGAAACGTGCCAGAAAAAAAACTCAAGAAGTTATCGCTTACCAAAATAGTTTGGACTAGTTTGAGATATGTTTCCGTTTATTAAGGGCACTAGAAATAGTTCTATAATCGTCAAACATTAAAGTAAACATAATAACATTGTGCTCTTTTCTAAATTTCGTTCGGTCTGAAAAGGGGGCATTACTTTTGAAAGTTAAATTAATTATTACGGATAAAATTTAAAAAAAACTAGAGTTATTTAACAGATACAATTATTAAACTTGTATAATTTAAGTACATATCTCATTTTCTATTTCTAGTTGTGATACATTTTTATTTATGTAGACGTCAGGTTTTACCATCCCGTGTTACGCTTACCACTTCAGTAATGGCGGAAATTTAGGAATGAATAATTTACAAATATAAAACAGTGGTGATTTAAAATATATATATATGGTGGTAAAATTTAGCGTAATGTACTACCAAGTTGGGAAACCATGATATAAGTATTAAGTATATTCAACAATAATACAACGACCAAATTGTGGCCTACCCGAGATAATTTTCGCATTAAATGCATATTTCTTTACTTGTGATAATAAATTAACACGTAAGTATTGAATACACAAAAAGATTAAGTTTGTTGCAAGATCAAAGTTTCGGGTAAATTAATTAAGATAAAAGTATTTTTAATTGACGACAAAGTATCTAGCCATGTGTTTACGTGGTTACTAATAATTATATTTGTTTTTAAATTAAAAACGTAATTATTGAAAACTTCGAATGTGTCAATTGTTTATACATGTTTAAAGCACTAATGATTACCTATTTTTAAATAAAGAGTAATGCAACATAGCTCTTTTGTCTTTATGAAGATGGATTCATTACACCGTTACAAATGCAAGAAACAGATGTTTTCATTAATTGCAACACCTGCGTGAGAGTTAAATTGATACAATACTTAGTTATTCAATACGCACAATGAAATGTAAACATAAACTTTCTACCGTCGTTTAAAAATGCTTAACGCGGACAGTCAGTTTGAATATATTGTAGAAAGATATTGAAAAGTTGTCCATTATTTATTTATGTAACAGTCCACGAGTCTGCGGCACGTCCTGGACTAGTTTCAAATGGTGATATGATTTACAAGCATGTTACTTTACGCTCGGACAACAATTCACCCCAGTTGACTCTCCATAAACAACGGACAATAGCTAGCAATAATGCAAACGCCTTGCCCCGAGGTACGGTTTGCCCGTCTATCCCTAAGTACAGTCCACAGTCTCTCGACACCGCATACATCCCATCATCGCAAGTTATCTGCATACTCTTATCTCACTCACCTGGTGAGGGAGGTCGGGGGACACGGACAAAAAGACATTTTTTTATTACAAAAATAAAGCACTCTTTGGTACTTATTCAATATTTATTAATTAAGATAAGGACTGGTTTCGCTCATCACGAGATGGATTTCGGAATCATAAAATATTGTTTTGAAGCCCTCACCAATTACATCCTATTGATGGTCATCAGCAATTTTCCACGGCGACTAGATCCATCCGGTTGGAAGAAGCGACAGAAAGAGTTAAACTCTATGCTGGGCATTCACAGCACATGTCCAAGCCAGGTCGCCAGGCCCATCGTCGCCTTTTTTTGACGTAATAATGAGATAGCTAGTCCACCTTCTTGGCTGAATGTCAGTAAAAAATGCTCACTGGTTCAGCAATATGCATAATAAATTTATTTTGCTATCCGCACACATTTGAAAATTGTGGTAGCGATCCTGATTACTTGATAAAATTGTATAATCAGTTTAAAAGAGTGCTATTTTTTATAAATAGTTACCTATATTCTTCATGTCTCAATGATACTAAAAATATACCATGTTGCCCCAGTCTACCCTACCCTTTGCAGTTATCTAAAGAACATTTCCCATTATCATCCCACACCCACCCACCGATTTGTGTGAAATAGTAATACCGTCATATGCATTCGCATATCCCATACTTTGCAGCTCGCGTGCGCCGAGATACGACTCGGTACTCCATCTTTCACAAAGTACCAAGTTCTATTGCCAACTATTCCTTTTGTAAGCCTGAAATCTTTCTTCTACTTAGAGCAAGTAGTTGACTTATAAATCATGAAGCAGATGTTAACAATGATATTGAAATACTGTGAAAATCAGCTCAAAAATTCTTCTACAATAAAGCCAAATCTTAATAATTAATACATGTAAAACTGTCTTATAATTAATGTGTTTTTAGCATATTACTGCAATGTCAGTTAACTATATGTCTTAGTTCATCAATTTTCAGGAGTGCAGCTGAAAATTTGTTATTTTTTTCGTAAATACTAGAGTTGAAGATTCGGGTAAAAAAAGACGACTCTCAATATAAAAAAACATTTCAATCATTTCATTTAAACGTATATGTATGTATACACCATCACATCATTTTTAGTCAGCCTAACATGCAGTGACAACACTGTTTGTGTTTGAATATATTTCATTAAATACTTTTATAAAAAATGGGTCTGGGCATAGCAGTCTTAAGTTCCAATCAGTGTTGAAGAAAAAACAGCAAAAATGAGCGGGCCGTTAAATCTCAGCCTCTCCTAACAAATTGTATGGCGGTTATACGTAGATCAACTATAAATTCCAATTTATGATCTTATTTTTCGTTGAATATACATGTATGTTTGAAAGATTTCTTGTATGGATATTCTGTGATTCTTTGGTGTTATTAATTTACAATTTACGATACATCGGAAGGGTCATATATGCAAATTAAGTAATGATTGTAAGAAATATGGCAAATAGCAAGAAATGCGATGTGTGGTAAACAAATAAAATTTAACTTCCCACTATTAAGTATCACAGTTATATAAAATATAAAACATTAATTATAAATTACATATAACAACAGTAACAAGCGGATTTCATATTATATTAAATACGATTTTGACGCCTATTGTGATATTATGAAATAAATGCTGCGTCTTATCATACAATAATGGCAATACACCAAGTAAATGATGATTTAATCAATAACAATATTAAAAAAATAATGAAGTGAAATGTGTTACCCTAGTTTGACTTACTGATTTTCGATTACTTGAGAAATCCTATGGAAAGATTGAGTAACGAACCAGTGTGCATAAATAAATTTTGAGATTAACTATTAATTGATCAAAGTCCCAATAATGACGTTGATTTTTTTAATGAACTATCCAACCTCATATTCTGTATTGAAAAATTGTAAAATTTTTTTTTTTAATACAATGGTTTGCCTTCTTTGCTTGCTTTTGTTCTCCGAGATTTATATTGAAAAACCTTAGAAAATGTGATTTTTTCTTATTTTGAAAAATATGTAATTGAAAAGATATATAATTACAATATAAATATGTATTTCCTACAACATAACAGGAACAAATGGTTTCATAATGATGTTATATTACTTTGAAAATTATGAATCCGGACCGCTTACGTGAAAAAAGTACCTGTTTTCAACTCTATAGCATGGCTTTCACTATAGGGGGCTTTGGTCTGTTTCGTAATAGTTTTCCGCCTTGGACTACCAGATAAAACCCCCGATTGTGACTCCGACTCTGGCTCCACAGCCTCGGTAAATACACATGAAGTCTGGATACATTTTCCGTTCAGTTCATTAGTCAGACAACTTCTAATAATCGAAATGAATGCTGAATACACAGTTAGGTGTATAATTTTGCGTTCTATCGCTATCCAGTAATCTGGATATTAAAAATGATAGCAACAGATCTTGGTGTTGTTTGTCTCAAAGCACGAATATTATTTAGTGTATTACTGCTGAACCCGGCCTATGTTTCTAATACAGCGGTTCCCAACATTAATTTTCATACCATAATATCTAAAAATAAATAATTAATCTGTAAATTGCAATTTTTAGTATTTTCTTGTTATAAAGTTATCATTGTTTAAAGCATGTCTATATTACTATATTTATTATATAAATAAAGGCAGGGGATGCGCGGAAAATTCTATTTCTATTTTGGGGAGGCGCAGTAGCATAATGGTTAGAAACCGCTGTTCTAATATATACGTGCCTGTTGATAAAATATATAAATCTCAAGCGGACATGTATAGTGCTTTATTTATGGACACCATTTGAAGATTGCTTTTCAAAAAATCATAAACCCAAGGGGGCCAACTATATAACTGCGATACAGAGTGGATACCCAGTGGACCTCTGTCTTCAGAAAGGCTAATATAAAAGAAATATTAGAAGACTGGTTGTATGAAAACCTTTCTTTTTACGCCCCATTTTCGGTATCGGAGAAGTGTCGGATAATGAAGTATGACAAAATCACTTGCATTTATTATTCATAACTCCAGCAAAGACACAAAGAAATAGCCTGATAAATTTATCACAGGGGTGGCGTGGATAATATATTACCTCCTCAAATATGTCATAATGTAATTTATAAAAGAATTAAATGACTCACTCAGGATGTTTTAATCATCCGGCCTTTCATTAAAATCGTTACAATGATGTATTGTACCATTCAATCTGATGCAAATGTAATCTTAAATCTTCATTACATGTCTAGCTTCAATGACGCATAAATCATTATTAGCGAATCATCAATTAGTCATATAATATAATAACAAATGTATTATGTAAATATTTTTTATAGCAAGAAGATTCAAGGTCAGATAGTTAACGATATAAAGCTATATAGAAATAGCTAATTAAGCAAATATATCTTATACCGTACATTTACACAATTTGTACTTTCTTTATACATGGACACATCATTTAAATAGTATTAAAAAAACCTAACCTAACGAAACAACATAATTGCTTCATTTTTGGTAAACGGCACAGTAAATAGTTCCATTGTTAAATGGCTAAACGTGACCTAAGAAAAGAGAAAAAGTGACAAAAAACAAATTAATGAAATTAATTTAAAATATTTTTTTATATATTATAATTGAAATGACATGTACATATAACATGAAAAAACTCACAATTTACTCCCCCCAAGGGGGTCGCGGCGGGTTTTCTGCGGGTCGCCAATTTTTTTCGATTTTGGATTTGAACAACAAAACTAAAACTACAGTCAACTAAAATTACCTTATTGAAAAAAAATGCCATTTTCAATTGCATCGGGGCCGCGGGTCACATGACTTTTATAAAAAGGGGTCGCCACCCGAAAAAGGTTGGGAGCCTATGATCTAGATTCTCTTATTGAATATAGCTCAAAAGAAGTTTTTAGAATTAGACTAGCAATTGATTTGAAGCTTTCTTTTCTCCCCCGTTTATTAAGTTGACAAGGACCAAAAGAGCTAATTGTATTATATAGTAGTTTTCATTACTATTCATTCAATGTTTTGTGATAAATAATCTGGTTTTCGACATGGATACGCACTTATTACGCGTGTGCCATTTTGTTTGTTTTCGCTGTAAACAGTTTTTGTATTTGAAACCTAAGCGCAATCTTAATGATCAATCTTTTGTCACGGGCCCATAAACACCGAGCACGATACCATGGTCACGGCCTAACATGCAAAACACTTGAAGACTTACATCGTAAATGTTTCTTTATGGCGTTAGATAGCCAAACAACATCTATCAATCATTATAAAATTTATTTTACTGGAGATGATTTACAAAGGGTGGGTCACGGTCCCATGGGGGAAGGGGTCGCCAACATCTGATAAGATACGATTATTTAGTTTTCGTTACCTCGATTTCTTGCCGAAAACTTAATTTTGAATGAAAAATACTCTTTTAATGTCGCGAAAGGTGAGGTCACCGTTGAGTTTTGATTTTTATTCGCAAGGTTGAGCTATAAGGCTTTTTTGACAAATAATAAATTAGGTATAGGCCAGATGAAATAACTGCCGTTATATTTAACATGTAAACACATCTAAAGAACCAATACCTTTATGTTCTGAAAAAAAAATGAATATTTTCTTTACGTTTTTGATTCCGGGATTGGCAATTTTTTCAATCCCGAGATCCCAAACAATTTTTTGTCGATTTGTGGAATTCCCAACGAAATGAAACGACGCGAGACCTTTTTATTTTTCTAAGAAAGAGCTAGAAAAATAAAAAGGTCTCGCTTCGTTTCATTTCTCTAGCTCTTTCAAGGTTTTCAATTGAAAAGGCCAAGAATGTACAGAATTGCCAAAATATAACTCAATTTAGGACCTTTTTCGTTTTAGCCCTCGCACAAATTTCTCTAATTTTCTTAATCCCGACCGACATCCGGGGCTAAAAAATTGGACGGGATCCCGGATTCGACGGCCCTAGTCCCAGGATTCTTGGATATTGATTGTAAAAGAGTGTGTGAATTCGATAATGTTAGGATTTCCTGATCTCTATGCATTATAAAGCTTAAAATGATAACCAATTTTTTTATCGAAAACTCTTGTAAAGCAATGATTTTTAAGGAATAATAATAAATCTTTTGAATTATTTATTGATATAATCAGTGTTAAAATTTAATTCTTTAGTAGCAAATGATATCCGACATAACATAGATGTGTCCTAAAACAGCAAAATACGTTTGACGTAATTTTCCTAGAAGAACGATTTTGATTGACTTGTCAGTAATACGTGTTTTTTCGTTTTTTTAAACGAGTCATTGATTATTGTAAAAAGTTTTATTTCCGGTTATTTAAATACTGGTTGCCACATTATGTTTTTATTGAGTAATCAATCGAAATGCAAGTCGAACAAGCTTACAATTTCCTGTCATTTTTTTGAACATGATGATTCGCCATTGTAGTGTTCAGTGGCTGTGAAGCCGGTCATGCGTTTCACAGATCTTATCGATCTTTTTAAACTGCAGGATATTAGTTTGTACAAAGTCGAGCTTGCTCTCAAGGCACGGTGCCATTAGAGCGTGCAAACAGTGCTAATTTAAAAACGACTTGTAATGTCACGCCACGAACATTTGTTTTGCGTATTCGAAAAATAGAGAACTTGAGATTTAATAACCACATTTTTAATAATCGATTTAGTTTTAATCCTTTGCCCGCGTCACTAAATTTAGCGAACATGCCCTGTACGCGGCTGCTTTTTTGCGGATTTTGTTATCGCTTTTTCGACTATAAATATAGGTTGTAATATTTTTTTAACTAATCAAATATGTTAATTGCCATTCAAAGTAACTTTTTCAATAATAAAATACAATATATTTCTTGTATTTTTGGTTTAATTCAACAATGCTCATTATTCATAAAATTGCAGCGTGACGTCGTCATATTGCAAAATACCGACACGCGCGACCGAGAACACTGCGCCACCACCATACCATGCTTATAATATTAAATTATCGGAACAATTTCAATTTCACCCGCACTCGATCGCTTATTTACATTATCCAACATCTTGCATCGGTGACGTATGTTCACGGCGTGTTCTAAAAATAAATTATTTTAGTCTATATTAAATCTTTTTTGACTAATGCCATCTATTGAATTTGGTAAAATATACATTTAGTAATATTTTCAACCAAGTTATACAATTTTAACACAATAGATAGCTCTTATATAGGGTTTGAAATTTCCATGACATCTATACGTGTCACACGCGCTGAGGGCATGTTTGCTAGGACATGCATATATGTCATACGCAGTGAAAAGGTTAAAAAATATTGGAAACAGTAAAAATATTACTCAATAAAAGTTCTGCAATTTCCTGTCAACTCATCTAAAGAAATTGAAATTCTCTAATCTTATATTACATAAATTAAATATTTTTCAGTTATAAATGCTCATATTGATATAATCAATAATTATTTTATGGTTTATGGCAGGGTTCACCAAACTTTTTGAGAAACGGGCCGGATTGATTTTTTAAAAAATTTAGGGGGCCAGATGACAAATAAATTCTTATTGAAACCCAATCAGAATATTACTTGATTATATTATATATGCTTACATTATAATTAAACTATATTGCAATTTATAGTGGAAAACGTTTATTTTAATGTATATGTATCTATTTATACGTCTGTCTACTGAACGTCTATCCTGTGTATCATGTAAAGAAATGATATGCGTAGTTTACGTCATTTTTCCTTTCAACAGTTGATATGTTTAAAGAAATGGATTGAAAATATTTCTTCTTTCATCAAATTCAAAAAATTGTAATGTTTTCAGTTATTTAGAATAATCCGTGATCGACACTACATAATGTGTCGACTTATAAAAATGTCGGGTAGACTTAATGAATATTAATAGCCTAATAATCGTTTAAGACTTGAGCATTTATTTAGAAATAAATAAGAAAAATTGTGCATTGTGAACGTTGAATGAAGTTTTAATGAAAAAAAAATAACAATAAAACATGCATTGGACGGATGATTCCCAGTGCTGATATAAATCGCAACAGCTGCATCTGAAGCCCGGTGACCTTCTGTAGAAAACTGAATAATGCAGTAATTATAAAACTTGATGGTATCGACAATGAAGAGTTATTGTGTGGACTAGGGCATGCTTCGATTAATCAGTAAATAACACATAAATCAGTTATACTGATTAATTGATACGTCAAAATATGATTAAATTGAAACGTCTTATTATTATATATAATATATACATCGTCATCTCAATACTACATTTTGTCAATGTTGGGAATGTTAAATTTAAACTTTATTTGAATAACATACATACTATAACATGTTATTATTATTTTTGTGTTTAGTTTAATTAGAAACAATTCAATAAAATTTAGTTCAATTTCGCAATATGACATATTCAATAACCATCTCAAAAAGAATAGATATTCCGGAAAAAATACAGCAGATTCCATGCTTTGATGGAAATAATTTAAAAGTGTCATCGTGTAGAGATGTTAATTCCGCATAAATAGTAAGCATTTTGAAAAGAAAGCATTTTTTTGAACTAAAATCGAGTTGGTTACAAAATCGGTAGTTTACATTGTTTGTATAGCAAACATGGCAGCTTTAAACTGGTTTCACAAATAATGTCAATTATATTAAAATAGCAAGAGAATGCCAATAAGTATTATTTCTAAATAAATAATACGAGTTACTTTTTTAGACGTTTTATATGTGTAAAAAAACGTTTGCTAATATTTTAGGATTGTGAAAACAGTCGATAATTGTAAGTAAGACTAAAAAAGTGTGTTACAAACAACTTTGAACAGAATAGAAAATTTAAATTAACTTTGATTATTCCACGTATTGTGTTACTAACTGTGACACGTGTTTCGCCTCTTTCAGAGGCATCTTCAGACTTACTATCGCAAAGTTTGCTTAAGTAATGAAGCAAGATTGATTCTAACATTTTAAAATTATAAAATTACAAAATGGAGGTTTGGGTTTTTTCCTTTTAAGAGGAGCAAAGAGGGGGGTGTAGAATCGAAATAAAACAAACAGATAATGATACTAATGAGTTGTAATCAATCAGATAGGGATTTTTCCTTTTTAAGGGAAGCAAAGAGGGGATTATAAAATCGAAACAGTGCAAACAAATTTAATCTAACTTAACTAATTTAACTTTGAACAGAACTCGTAAATATTGATACAAATTATAAATAAATAATTTATTATTAACTTTTTAGAACATTTAACGAATCAATATTAGTAAATTGTAGAAAAAAACGGAAATTAAAAATCAATTAAGTTTGATTGCAACCGACTGACGGCAGTATTTTGCATACATTTTTAACCTTGTATAGATTCATATTTTCGTCTGCTGATAATGATTATGATGAGCGAAAACGGTCCTGTAAATAGTAATAATAGTTTTAATGCGTGTATTCTCATTTAACGAAATTGTGTGCATTCATATTTTTCTTATTTCAATAAGTTTTATTTGTGAAATAATTAAAGATGGCATTTATCAGTTTCTATTTTTATGGTTAATCTACCATGCCCTTCTTGGTGCTAGATATAATGTTAATGCATACACGCCACATTTGTTGTTTTTCATGCGAATCTTTAGGCCACCCATGAAGGCAAGGTCTCTTTTCTCCCAGATACAGCGCGATTGATAATTAAAATGTGATTAAAACTACGAGTTTTACAAGGGACTGTTTGAAAATATCAAACATATTTCTCTTATTAAAACACTACCATAGAAAATCGATTTTTAGTGCGCGCAGATTTACCAACATAATAAAATTTTACAAATAATGCAGATGTTAAGCTTATATGGCAGTTCATGAAAATGTATAGCTTTAAAGTACTAATATTATAATTATATATAAAAAAAAATAAACTCTGTTATTCAGGCAGAGTATTTAAATTGGAGATAAACTTCTATCTTCTATTTTACATTTTACGTTTACGTTTTAGTTCGTTGGTAAGTAACCTTATCAAAGTTTGCCTGATGATGCTTCTTAAAGAGAAAAAACACCCGTATCAAATTGGAATAAAAAAATATCGTGTATAATTTATACTGATCTCTCTTTTTTTATTTATTCTTTCGTGAGCAGTAAATTAAAAAGTAATTCACACACCGATCTGTAAAATTGTGTTTTTCAATGTTAAAAGAATTAATTTTTAAAAAAATCGCATGAATTGGTTTGGTACACATTTTAAGTTTTTCGATAATATAATAAGTTGGTTTAATTATTTTTTTTAATAATAAAAAAAATATTTATCGAAAATAATGCCCATGCGCCAAATATTTTAAAGTTGAAAGATCGTACGAGAAAAACTCGAGGTAAATTGACATTATAAAAACCCATGCATTCATTCTCAAATTTAAATTGAAAAATCTAAATTTGACATTGACCTTACCGGGAATCGAATCCAGACCATCAAAATATTGTATGATCTTGTCCGTCATTAAAGATAGTTAACTAACTTTTTAGACTATCAATATATTTTCCTTGAATTATTTACATTTCATATGCAAATTGTAGCTCGAAAAAAAAATGGGTAGGTTTTTAATATTATAATATGAACTGGTTTTATATAATATAATCCCAGCCAGAATAATTTAAGTTTTCACTGTATTATATACCCAGTTATTTGAATAGATGCATGGCATTTGATTAACATTTTGGTATTGAATGTCTTTTTTAATATAACATATCGAACATGCATATTTAGCAAAGAACATCGCATACGAGCGCATCGAATTTGAAAATATGGCGTATCTTTTATAATTCAAGCATATCTAACAATAATGATATTTATGATTCGATGTATTGATGTTTAATTTCTAACTAAGAAAATTCAAGAGATGCTAGTGTCATATAAGATGTCATCAGTGATATGATAATCTTCAATCAAAATCCAATTAAAATTCCTCTCATTTAAAAAAATGACATACTCCATACGTGCGTCAACCTGACCTTTGTTATTTTGCTGTCGAAGGTCGTCCATTTTGCAAAAGTGAACCAATTATAGTGTGTAGGCTTTGCAATTACCGGACCAATTAGAGTCTTGCAAAATCAGTAATGCACAACAATCGAAAAATTATTATGGATAGCAATGAGTTCGTACTGATATACAGTCAAACCTGCTATACTGTCGATTTTGGGACTACGCTATAGAAACCCGCCGTTGGAGACTAGCCATATATATATATACACAATTTGAGGTTAGGGTTTTTTTTAGTGTATTTTGTAAATTGCACGAAATCAACAGAAATAACTTTTTTTTCATTTTGTGTTCATCTACACATATTTTAAATGATTAATTTTGTTATATAAATACATTTTTGATTGGATTCTACAGTTAGTTTCTTACGATAGTTTTCGAACCACAATGGGTTAATATTTATGTAAACTATTATTACTTTTGAATCGTTCAAATTATGTACATTCACACAGATTTTGTCACTAACGAGCCGGGTTTCGCCTTTCGGCATCTTCAGGCGTTCAAGCGCACCAAGCGCAGCTTGAAACCACTCGGGTCTGTGGGCATTCCCATGGGCTTATCCTTTTTGGCTTTAAACTCGTTGATACATTTATTTATTATATAAACACGAAACATTCATTTACTAAGCGTCAGTTCAAGTTCATCCGTGCACTTAAACGCCTGAAGATGCCGAAAGGCGAAACCCGGGTCGTTAGTGACAAAATCTGTGTGAATGTACATAATTTGAACTATTCAAATTTAATATTGACATTTCACCAAGCACCTTCAGTCGAAATCTTAAATTATATTATTACTTATTAAACATTTTCGAAATATGTAATTTGACTTTGAAAATGTTGCGTTTTGTTGAAAACTGCGCTCTAGGAGGGAGCACTCACTATACGGGTGCCGCGCGCGCTATATTTGCTAACTGTATTTGAGCCTTCTTGATAAAACTAATTTCTTAAAGTACTTACATAGTTTCTTATGAAAATTCTCACACTTTTTATGTTTGAAAAGTTATTGAAACAATGTTTTTTTTGTATGACACGTGCAACAGAAGTTGTAGAAGGCAGGTGCTTAAAATCCATTTTTAAGTGACTTCTAAATTTCTTTACCCATCCTATCAAATCATGCTTGAAGTTTAACAGGATTCAAAGCGTATTTTTTTCGCTAAATTTCGCGAATATTTAGTAAAAAATCATTTCAATATGATTATTTTTTTCATTACCAACTGTAGACATAGTGTTTAAGCGACTGACGTATAAACAGTTCTCGTCAAATAACTAAAACTGAAACACTCAACTTGAATACCATTATGCTTTTATGTGCTGTTCAAACAATTCCTTGATTATCCTCAACGCAGCTTTATAGCTCGCTGAGAGACAAAAACAACAAAATCGGAGATAAGCACTGATTGATTAAATGTACCAATCAACCATTATCAGCCCTAGGGAAGATCAGTTGATATTATTGCAGGCGCCGTGCGAAAATTATTAACAGCTTCGAAAACTTTGTGTATAAAAATCTTTTTATAATAGACAATATTTATTCACAGAAATCTAAAGCAAAGAGTTATCTACCCCTGAGTTTCCTGCGAATAATATCAACAAAATTAAATAACTAATGTCGGGGTGCGCCGCAAGCCGATCGAATAATCGCGACCGCTTTCGATAAGCTCCGACACTTTTCATCCGCAAAACAGACAGCCGATATTAAAACAGTGAAAATTATCTTATTAATTACTGGTTCTTTTATTTAAAAAAAACGTGATTTAAGACGCGCGTCATCTCGTGGACTATAAAGTAAAACAATGATGATAAATTATTAAATGTTAATATTTTGCGATAGCTTTATCGAACAAAATTTGCATACCTTTTTTACAGTGATAAGTTGGTGTATCAAAACAGTTTTTGTTGTTTTTACGACACTTTAAATATATTCAAAGTCAATCCATTGTGTACATTGTGTACGCAAAAATAATAAAACTTAATATTTAAATAAGATTTTCTGTCAGTGAATGATACAAATAAAATAAGCGAGTTTTACGAAACAATTCATGTAGTAAAAAAACAATTATTATTTATATTAACTTCATAATCATTCATAGAGAGCCAAATAGTAAAATGCTATAATTTTTTTCTTGGACTTTTAATTTTAAGTACAATCACGACTTTATTTTGGTGTTTTGGTGGATTTTATATTTTTATTTTACTTAGACAACACTATTGCAATGTGTATTGACTGAGGTTACTTTACTTTTACGATACTTTAAGACGTCTAGAATACTACAACGCATTTTTTTTTCTAAAATACCACTTGGCTCACTTCGTCTTTAATGCTCCCATATAATACATATTATAAAGTAGAACAATTTAATGTTAATCTTTTGAAAAAACGTATTTTTTTTACGAAATCTGTTTACAAATATTCGTCGCCATATTTCAAATAAGAAGTTTCGTTTGACATGTAATTTTGTCTTTTTCATTCTGATATTAGATTTGTATTTCACGTAAATTATCTATTTTTCTGATTCTCATGTATAATAATTTAGCATTTACTTATTCGCAATTTAGTTTTCTACAGAGATGCATCATTATCAGTGGCACTTAATTAATTTTCACATAGAAAAAGAGTAGCGTGTTGTAAAGCATAATTACTTTTTTCGGTAACTCTATAATATTATGATCACCGGTTTAAATTTTCACACCGAATCATGAACCCAGTTTTCATCTTATTTTGTTCATACAAACATTGCATAATTTAGGAGTATAATAACTATGGTCTCATTGCCTGCCACACGGTGCGTTTTAACAAGAGGTGTGCCAAATTCCCTGTGGCGAGTACTCAATACCTGTACCTATACCATAATGAACAGGTAATTCGGCGATAATCGATCTGGCTTCGAGACCATTACTCTTTATTGGGGACCACCATGAAGCTTATTGGGAAAGTGAAGACTGTAACGACCCGTAGTGATGTGATTAATGTATATGTTTAAGCAGTTCAAGACGTAACTTCATTTGTTCAACAGTTTCCAAGGCCTACTAGTTCTTTAGCCACATACTCAAAAGTAAGTGTATAATATTAAAGTAATTACTTTAAACAATAATTCGAAGTGTTTTCATTTTGAGCTTAATGTGAGAGAAGTACTCTTCTGTTATAATTTCACAACTATTTATTGCGACTAGCTGTAGCCCGTTGACCTCCTCCGTTAACAGGGGGGATTTTCGTTGCATTTTTAAGTAGTCAGAAAATTTACTGGCGTAAAAAATAAATTACCAACCTATTTATTGAATAAGCCAGAAAATCTAAACGTAATTAATTCTCTCAATGGATTTTTTTAGAAATACACCCAATTCTCTTAAAGAAATAAAATACACCGGGGCTGCAAAACAAAATATGCAAATAATAATAATAAAATATATTCATAAAAATCATAATTGAGCTGTCCTGCTGAGCTGCTATATCCAATATCAACAGCCCTACAGTATTCATATTTTATCATTTTTAGAATAATTCAAATGGTTGAGGTATGCTAACAAATATATTTCGTAGAAGAAGAAATAGACCTCGGGGCATATATCGACAGCCCTGCCCTGTAGTATTTCTTGACGACATCGAAAAGGCGAAATCGCGCGACCATACAAATACTCAAACGTACCTTAACGACTATTAATATATAGATCACAACCGGGTTTTGCTCATCTCGAGCATTTTCAACTGATAAAAACTACATAAGTACAGATTTATTTGTACAACCCATGTAAGACTAATAATGTGAAACAAATGACTGGTAAAAGAAATATGAAATACGTTGTCTGTGTAAGTGACACTGAAATAATTATCATCAACATGCTTAATACCTCTTAAAAATTAATAACACTAATTTGCAATCGCATTCAAAATACAATTAAGAGAAAAGGCGAGGCATTGTTATGGCCAAGGCGATGAGTGGAACCGGTCCTGATCTTATTAATAAATGTGGAGTTAGTACAAAAAAGGGTTTTCTTTTAAATTAAATGCCTAAAAAGTGATTATTTTGCTTTAAAAAATGCCGATAACTGGTTAAATGTGTGTGCGAACCACTTTTATTATGTTTTCATTTAGCGTTTAGCTTCCGAAAATCATACATAATGTGTATTTCGTTTTTTATGTTGCATTTTGTGT
This sequence comes from Himalopsyche tibetana, assembly GCA_030503985.1. NCBI lineage: Eukaryota > Metazoa > Arthropoda > Insecta > Trichoptera > Rhyacophilidae > Himalopsyche > Himalopsyche tibetana. The sequence continues at coordinate 16,868,991 of JAPJYX010000010.1, read as the reverse complement.
CACACCCTTATTTTAATTGTTTTTTTCACATTTTACAATTTTGAATTTCTTGGCTTTGGAAAACAGTCATCTTTCGAGCTATGATTTATAATAGTTTGATTTAGTTTTGAATGAAAAAAATTCCGCCCAGTGCACGTAAAAACAAAAACGATAAAAAAAACTAACATCGATTTTGTGATTCAAATATGTTCAATTCCTGAGAATCGATAGCCGAAACCGAAAAGAGTAGTAGTATTATAAAAACACGTGGGTTAACTCAGAGTTACTCAAACTGTGCGCCTCGACGCCCCAGGGCGCCGTGAAAATTTTCCTTTGCAAAATATTGTTACTTTATAAAAAGTAAGTAAAAAGTCTCTGGACTTATTCGAGATCCTGAATATCATGTTTTAAAATAATATAGAATGGACAAAGTGGGCAAATCGGTGAATTCATATCATGAGTTTTATAACCAAAAATAATGTTACTATTTTTTTTAATTATCGATTGTGTGTAGATTGTAAAGACAATCGCTATAGTTTTTAAACTAATCGTTGGGTACTTCATAATTATAAATCAAATTGTTACTATGGTTATCATAGAAATTCAAATACAATAATTGTAATAAATGGTACCATCACATTTGATTAGCAAATGAGCCATTAAAAGTTTGCAAATGAGACGACTCATGAATCACGAATCATGATTCATTGACTCATATCTCTTTGCGATTCTAATCGTAACGTCTAGACGTGCGTTGAGGTCGCTGTATAATTATGTCAATTTATTCCGAAAAGCCGCAAAACCAGAATATTTCATGTATTTATATGTTTCTGAAATAATAAATAAATAAATGCACACTTAAAATTTCACTGACATAATGAAAATTTCAGCGAAATTTTGTTTTGCGTAATTAAATCATCCCTTATTCAAAAAGCTTATATAACAAATAGTTACGTTTTTGAAAATCTAGAACAGTTGAACTGGTTATTAGGAAAATGAAAAAATCTCGCTAAGTGTTAAGTAAAACACAAAAAACTATCATTAGATATCATTATTGTATAAGTTTTATTGAAAAAGTTAACGCATCTGAAGTGTGGCCATAGCTTTTAAGCATTTAACAGTATTTTTTAAACTATAATTCCTTAACAGCTGTCATTGATTTTAAACTAAATTTTAAGGCATGTAATTTTACAAATTTAATCATTTCTTTTGATTGTTAACATCAGTTAAAAACATGTACATATGACTTGTTGCATCTTACATTTTGAACTGCTGATATAAAAAATACTTGGCCAGAATTTTATTATTCAACCGGTATGAATTGTCAATGTTCTGTTTCAAATATTTTAAATACGAAATCACGCAGGAATGAGTTTAATGTTTTAGTTAACATACAGAAAAAAAAGTTTAATGTATCTTAAAATACGTGCGTTATCCGTACATAATGGGCTACATTTTAAGGTGTCAGAATAACATAATACATTATTTAAGCTATTCATACAGGAGAAAGTGATGCAACAGGTCTAACGCCTCGATGCACTTATTTGCATATTTGACGTTTGTTTGCTGGCGCATGTTAAATTTCGTTGGCTTGACGGCCAAATGCAGGGCCTGGGTGCTGCCAGTATGTTAATCTCGCGTTGTAATAATTGATTTCGATTGTATGCGAATGAGTTCTTCATATTGGGATGACGGTGCAAATTACAACGGAAATGTAACATCTATAATAACGTTATCTCGCAATAACAATGTACAAAGGTTGTGTTGTGATTATAATAGAATCACATAATTATTTTTGGTGAATTATAAATTTGTCACAATTCGATAATAAGTGTATAACTTGAACCTCGAGAGAGCTTTATTTATCTTCGCGCATAATTGTAATGAGTCATCATTTTTTTTTTATTGTGTAAACACAATTATGATCATGCTAAATTGAAGTCTTACACTAAAAAAATTCTACAATTACGATACATTAATAATTGTTCACTGAAATTACGCAAAAATGTTCTAAATACCGAAATGAATGCTTTTATTTACTTAATCACGAATTTCAGTACAATGTCTCGTTTAGTTTTGAATACTGTATAGACTCTTAGTTGATTTACATATTTTTTTATTTTTAAATATATATTCAGCGTAGAGAGAAAAGAAAAGCTTATTACTAAAGAAACGGAAATGAGAATTAAACACCTACTACTGTAAAGCTTTTATTTTTTAAGTTATGTGAATACATCGCAAATTACACTAAAATCCACAAATGTTACAGGATGGAATTAGTTTACGAATGTAAACATGCTTTCACTTCCTTCTGTGAAATTTAAATTTATTAAGTCTTAGACCTTGCAAATTCTAGATTTTGATTTTACTTTAAAAGGAAATATTACTGTTTGACGAAACTCGCATTCTAGTAAGAATATTCCAATGTTTTCCCATTTTAATGATTTGTTTATATTTGTTACAGGTTGGACTGAAGTTTATTTATACTCCAAAAGCCAGAATTGAAACTGCGGCACATCACTTTATAAAACTTGACTAAAATCATGAATCACGGAACAGTGCACATCTTCCTAAGAAGTGTGAAGAAAATTCTCAGCAATGTTTGATAAGGCAGGGAAGACGTGTGTCAAAAATGAGTTTCAAAATAATTTGTGTTAGTGAAACGTAAATAATAAGTGAAGTGAAAATGGAAGCGATGGATTTAGCTCCTTTGGGAGTGGACGAGAGGGCGGCAGGAGTATTCCTCGGACCCGATCCTTATCGAGAACTGGAACTCTACTTGGAGAAGGTTAATGTAAGTACTCAAGATTAATATACATTTTCATTAGTAATAAATGGATACTTATGCTACATCACAGGGAAGATACTTTTGACTTCGGTATGTTTTGTTGATTAATATAAAAAGTTTTAGTTAACCATTCACGCGGCTATACAATATTAAGATCTTTGTCTCATTTATATGAAAGCACTAAGTTTAATTGTATTTCGGTACACACAACAGATTATTTCAGTTCAATACTAACTTCGATCGACTTACTCTGAAATTAAAAACACGGCTGTTGTCTTCGTTGCTATTGATTTTTAATGATGATAATATTGTTGATGGATTGTTTTTTTAATTCGAAGCACTGTTACTAGTAAAGTTTAAAAATTTTCCCTCTAACAATATTAACGAGACAATATCATCAAACAATCGTTTTCATATTTCGATAAAATTATCGCTTATTTTGTTGCATTTTTCAACGGCCAACCAACTATATTATAAGAGAAGCTTGCTATCAAACACGCCCAAATTCAATTTTGAGAAAAAGTGACATATTGCTGTATTATTGTAGAAATGATTCAAAGCAACATAATTAAATTTTTAACGTCTCTAAAAACCATGTAGTTTTCATGCAATTAATGGTCAAAATATGACCATATGGGTAAATATGCTTTAAAACGTGCTACTCTTTTTCCCATTGAAAGTTTACTGAATCTCTCCAAAAACAATGCATTTTTCTGTAAACCTTACTTGCGGATACGTAAATATCAAAACATCTAATGTTGGAATCAAGGGAACCAGTAATTTATACGAATTACAAAATATTTTTGCGAAAATTCGTCTACCATATTTCAAATTTGCTCAATGGTTTGTTCTAGGAAGTTCCATTTGACATTGTTATGTTGCCATTTCAAAGTAATATTATATCCGTATTTCACGTAGATTATCGGTTTCACTGATTTCCATGTATCACAATTTGACGTTTTTATATTTTTAATTAAATTTATTCTAATTAACTGCATTTAATTATTTTAAATTTATCATGTTGTATAACACATTTACCCAAAACTGTCGTAAACTGTTTATAAAAAAAGTGTATTTTTCTCTGCTAAGGAAAAAGTGAATCATGTTTCATTTCATTCTCCTTATTATTATTATATTGTAGACTATGCAGAATAACAAAGACATTATGAATATTTAATATATTAACAAATTTAATGAAAGTTTTAAATTGAATGATAATTATTGCGTTGAAAACATAATGTATACACAGATTATTATATGTAAACAATGATCGAAAGCAGAGAGGCAATCTGTTTTTTTTTTTTAAATTTTATTAATCGACCGATGAAAAGGGAGATCTTGTTTAATGTATGTCATCATTTGTTCAAGAATCACATACCAGTTGTGGTTTCCGAGATTTTTGAAATTTATTTACAAAAAAAGTCTGTTCTAGTGAGAATATCTTCATTATTTAGGATGAAGGATCAAAGAGGCCATTCATCGGTGTGTGTAGTATAAAAGTCTTATAAAACGAAGAAACCACTTATCCCATCCGAATACGATTTTATATATTGCCGTCGCAGTCTGGAATTTAACGGATTGTTAAGGAAATAACTTTTTAAAAATAAAACCTTAAATGTTTCAAAACGTTTCTCATTTCATAACTGTCTTTATTTTATATAATAATAATTATAAAATTTTAATTTTGATTTCTTACTAAAGTCACTCTACTGGTATTAAATTTGTTTCGGGTAAATATATTTTAAATACTGGCAATGATCATTGGTAAACTAATGAACAAAATACAATATGTAAACCTCATATTAAATTTAAGTTGATAACATTGTAACTCCACTCGCTGTCTTAAAAATGTGACACGATAGACAGAGAATATTGCAAGATTTACGAATAAACTAAAACTAAGGCCGAAATAACTATAGAGTAATTTTATATATTTTTTTAGAACTAATTACTTTGATATTGCAATGTTGTTTTACCAAGTAAATTTCTTATTATTAAATAAAAAAATGAATTCAGGGCATATAATATGTACGTAAAGCTTTTTAAATAGGCAAAACACGTGCGATCATTTTTTAATGAACTTCCAGAAAGTTACCGGAAAATTCATATAAACTTTTACTGTATACCTGCCCGTCACTTTGTATAATTTGCATTCATCGTTGGAAAATTACCAACCAACCAGTGCATCGTTCTTTCGTCATCACTCGTGAGAGTAAAATTATGTGTATCGAAAGCAGTAATTTTTCGGTCACCCTTTTTCATAACAAATTTTTAATGCTGCCATTCAGCCAAATAAGTTCGAGCCTGGCATAGTAAATTTTTCAATTATTTTTTTACAATATTCGCGCATAAGTAATACGTATAACTGTTACTAAGCAACATATTACACTTTAAAAATCCAAATAATAATGAAGCGCTTTCGAACACGTATCATGTTTTTAAGACATGAGAGATGTGACGTTCCATTTTCGAATCGCATGATAGATGATGCTGTGCGCAATTTTAATTAAAAAATAAATTAACTATTCGCAAAAGAAAAAAAATATATCTATTAACTCAAAATGTTTTAGAATGGAAAAAAAATAATATAATATGTTGCATATTTTGGCCGCACTCAACGCTTAAGTTTCAAATTATAGAAAGTTTGTTTTTTTTTTAAATGTTTTTAATTTAAAAATTAGCTTCATATTTTTAATTAATGATAATGAGGTAACGAATAATTCAGATGATTTTAACTATTCAAATATGATAAACTTAACATTAGATTGATAGTAACGATAGACCAAAATTAAGTGGCGTAACTTGACATTTTAATTGTTTTTTATTCAATTAAATTTTAATTTAATTATCGGGTCTTATAGCGCTGCGGTGAGCGTTGCATGCTTCCGTGCCGGATCTCACGGGTTCTTATCCCAGTACGAATAGCATTTTTTCAATTGATTTCAGTTCGACGACATGAGTGTTTGAGATGTGCTAATTTCACTCCCACCATTCCAATCTTTTAATAGCTGGTCGTAGCGACAGCGATTAGTTAACTATTAGTCCTGTCTTAATCTTATCCTTCTATCCCTACTACTCTCTTTGGAAAAGAGACGTTAAGCTACACGCATTTCTCTTTCCAAAAATTCTGTTCAGATATCTTTATTAGGAAGCTATATGCTCCATATTGTGAGCGGACATAGATATAAAAAAAGACTACACAAAAAAGGTTTCGTACTATAATATTATCAACCCCTTTTATATAAATAACAATTATTATCTCAAATTATGCACGCAATCGAAAAAATGTACGGTTAGGTCCGTCGACAAGTTGTCATCACGTTAGCTTCGTTGACGAAGATGACGAGCTTGAATCCTGGTACCAGCAGTTTTATGAATTATTTTTTTAATCGATTTATGGATGTATGCTCGTGGCATGGGTGTCTAAATTTCTATAATACTCATCCTATTCTAAAATCGGTTCTTAGCGAGAGAGCTTAACTGACCACTAGTTATGTCCTTACTCTATCCTTCAAATCATACTTAATTAAAAAATGGCGAGTAATAGGCAGTACTTGAAGAAACACTTCTGTCGATGATAAGGAGTCCATATCTTCGATATTAGGAGCATAGATTATCAAATAAAAACTGTTAAATGTAAATGAAAAGAGAGTAAAGTCTTCGTAACTCGAACGTACATTAAACTAAACAAAAACACTGCTTTTGGTTTGTGTTCCTGGTAGTTTTGTTTGGTTTTATCGCTTTTTTATCCCCGTTCTCTTAGTTGTCTCTGTGGACCATACCGTAGAGATGCCGAAAGTAAAAATAAAAACAAACTATAATATATACTGAATGTACAAAGATCTCGCTTTGGGGGGTCTTTTATGTTATCCTTTGCTGGTGATAAAGGTTTGGTGTATCTTTTGAAAGTGTACAAATAGATCATTTATAGTGTAAGAACCAAAAGACATTAAAAATAATAGAAAAAGAGTTCTGTGACCTTTAACATGCGGAAATAAAACTGAAGTAAAACGAAGTGAAGGGATTTATATTTGCCACTGATTTTATGTTTATAATATCGACTGTGGAAAGGAAAAATAACGTAGCCCACAGTTTTTTCAAAACAGGTCTTTTTCGATAATCACAACGTATCAAACTTGATACACGTTCTATCAAAAGGATGCAAGCTGCAAACGCCGAATTAGTATCTAAATTTAGATTAAATTTAGGCTTGGAAAATATGACATTGTAAAAAGTTAAAACCAAGAAAAAAAACTGAAATAAAGGTTTTCTCTAGACAATTTCATTAATTAATATTAGATAATGTCAATTAAACACCAGTTTAGAAGGTTGTGTATAATTCATAATTTGCATATGGCCCACAATCTCGCATATGGCCTCGTGTAAAATTTGATATGTATGGGTTACGTCCTTTTTCCTTTCCACAGTCGATATATAACATAATCATTCACTACGTGAGATAAGTGTTTGTCGAAAATGAACGACAATATTGAACATATATATATATCAAAGACTGTTATATTACAATATATTCCATCTATCTATCCGTTGAAATCGAATGAAATTGTAAAAGAGCCAATTTATATATGTTTTCCTTAATAATTCAACAAACAGCTTTCTATTTTTTTAATAGTGTCTTAAATCGTATTGAGCTATCGTGGCTATCTTCAGTTTTGTTTTGATGATAGGACATCATCAAAAATTTAACAAAATTTCACTGCTGTCAATAAAAAGTAATATAAATATATGTCTGTATACACGTTTTTATTTTTGATTGTATTTTATTCATCCAGTGGTGGGGTGGTCCATTCACCACAAAATCGAAAGGAATCAATTTTTATACTTTCGATGGTTTCGGCGGTAACTTTGTGGAAGTTCATTTTAATAGAAAATTTAAATTAACTTTGATTATTCCACGTATTGTGTAACTAACTGTGACACGTGTTTCGCCTCTTTCAGAGGCATCTTCAGACTTACTACTTACTACTTACAGTAAGTCTGAAGATGCCTCTGAAAGAGGCGAAACACGTGTCACAGTTAGTTACACAATACGTGGAATAATCAAAGTTAATTTAAATTTTCTATGAATCAATTTTTAATTAAGAAATAACAAAAAAAATGCACAAAAATATGCCAGCCATGTAGTCAATGTCGTTGGCTTTGATTGTAGAGTTTACGGGCTCGAACCCCACAGCGGAGAGTTTCATTTATTGATATTAAATTTATTTACTGGTTTCGTATGTATGTTTGGAATGTCTTTATTTACTCTCTCTTATCTGAGTAATTAGCTTACCACTGATTCTGCCCTATTCTCATTCTAACTGTATACAACATAAAGACGTTAAACGACTGTGTTTGATAGACGATCTTATCAAAAAAAAAATATCACGATACACTTAATTAGGAGTCAATATGTTTTATATTTGGAGTGGGCGGTTACGGAAAAATATATGAATAAATAATTTCTCGACAAAAAATATTTTTACTGACGTCCATACAATGCTTTTATAATGTTAAATGAATATTATCTATTTAATTTAAAAAAAAATGGAATTACAGCTAATTCCATCGCGCCAAATGTTTTAAATTTGAAAGATCATACGAGAAAAAAAACTCGATGAGAATTTATTGTAAGTCACTCGAGATTAACTCGAGGTAAATTGACATCACAAACATCCATGTCCATTAGATTACAAATTTAAATATCTATATTTGACATCGACCTTACCGGGACACGAATCAAGACCCGTCTGGTCGGAAGAGCAAGCTCTAACCAACTTGACCGCAAAGGTCGACAATATTGTTCTGTGAAATAGAGAGAATGAAAAATAAAACATAATGGAAAAAAAAACTATACATCATTGTTGAAAACAGTCAGTGAAAAATACGCCGATACTTTGTTTTAATTATTTATTATTATTGATTTCTTTCAACTTCGGATCAAAATAGCACAATATTAATTGTGTAGTGTTTTATTATTATACAATAAATTTTAAATATTTCTAAATGCAGGGTCTTGTTGGCTATCCACACAGCTTTTGTTATTTATTAAAACGATTACAATTTTTTCTCGGTAATGGATGAGTAGACGCCTCTGTAAAATTGACCAAAGGGCACTTAAGTTTATTATTTTATAAGCTTATAAAAACGTTAATTGGTTACTTAATTGAGGAAGAAAAAAATGTGACGTTTTTATGATGCAATGGTATCTCCCATAAGATAAAACAATTAGTTTATGAACGTGATAGTCTCCCTTACGATGAAAAAAAGCAGTAACTCAACATACGACTTTCATAAAAAGATATGAGGTTTATGGCTTGATGTGGTTTATTACCTTATAAAAATGTACAAAAATTCTCGATTGTTGGAAGGTATATAAAATAATTATATGCAGTAGAAGAAAACGGACACATTTCTTAGAACGTAGAATTTACCTAGTATTAATAAATAATGATATAAGAAACTATATTATGAAAAATTTACCGTAAACTTTCAAAATTAAGAATCAAGATTTTTTGGCTCTTAACAGATGGTCAATGCTTTCTTTTAAATGATTTCAATATAATTTAATTACTTCGGGTGAATGGTCTAGCTCAAGGGTGGGGAAACTTTTCTTCTTTAAAAGGCGCATGCATTTTTTTTTTGATTCGACATAAGGCCGCAGTAATCATTGACTTGGGAATCTTTGGCCGGAAACAAGAATTTACGGTCAGAATATGTCGGGAATTTACATAAATTTACAGAATTGACCAGAAAACCGCACCAGAGTAGCCAAAAGGCCGCAGGTTCCCCACGCCGGGTCTAGCTTCTTACACCATTTGTTGAATCATAGCGCAAAAATGAATAGTTTTGCCTTGGATGTCGATATATTCCACGTAGACATGAGCGAGGTCCGATGAATGCTATTTTTTTTATGTATTCAAGTAGATTTCATTGGTGCATACTCAGTCGACTTCCTTGCCAACTTTGCAACGATTTAAGTTTTTTGTATTCTTTTGTTTATTTCTATGTAAATATCATTTTGAACATTGCATTGGCAATAAATTTACAATTTGTATTTTATATGATTTTGAATTACTGGCTGCTCATCGTCAATTGCTTGACGGTCTCATTTTATATTTTATTAGGCTGTCTCAGGACTAAATACTTTGTGAGGTAAGTAGCAATTGCAAAGCCTTATTGCCTATATAGCCAGCGATGTCACCGTCTATGTCGTAGGTCACGGCCGTGCTGCTCCCACGCAGGTCGCGGGTTCGGTTCCCGACTCGGCCTGGGAACACACCCACGCCGCTTTTTAAGTCCACCATTTTATGCAAACGAGAACGATGTTAGTAGATCGCTAATACTTGATACAGTTTTATCGTAGTGCATTTTACACGCTTATAAAAATGCTCATGAGAGTATTTATAGCAGGCATATTTTACGTCTCGAATTAAAGATTTTTAAGCCATGTTCATTATTTATGTGAATAAAAGAGACTTTTACAGAACTATTTTAACAGTTTACATATCGATGGCTTAGTTACTTAGTGCTACAACGAGAAATTGGTAGTTTTGAGATATGCCTGGCCAAAATTTTGACGCATCTAGAGTTGTAAAAAAGTGATCATTATTATTTGTCACATATTTTTAGTGAATCATTAAGTCATTTATCTCAATTAAATTCAAATTAATTGCAACGTTGACAAAACCGTTCGATATTTCGAGTTGTATTTATATTAAACTGAGAGAAGATTTTTTTATATTTCTTTATTTTCATATGCAAACATCTGCCTACTGAGATAAAACTCGTGATTTTTTCTAGTTGTACTATTGTGGAGCTATAGAAGAGAGGTGTTCGAATATAATGGGTTAATATTGTCGTATACGTATATGTATAAAAGAGAACTTTATTTATTAACTCCATGCCCCATTAATTAAATAAATTATGTTGGATGTGTGACAAAATTTGATACGAGAAACAATTGAATTGGTTTTTCTGTAGCCGAATAGTAAACGCCTTCGATAATTTGTGGCATATGGATTATATAAACATTTAAGAGACGTTGGCACTTTGAGGTTCATGGGCGCTTTGCTGCTGCAACTAATAAAGGCGGTCATCTGGAATGAATAATACACAATAAAGTAAAAGGGCTTAGGGAATTTGTATTATTCTATATTAATTAAAATATGATATGTATTCCAGAGAAAAGTGTTATTTTTCGTTGTTAATGTATTCGCATACTATATGTATTCCGATTTCACTAAACAGTTACCAAAAATCATATGTTTGAATCTAGTTTTAAACAAAAAAATAGTCTTAATTTCATTTGTAGATGTAGTTAATTCAATTAATAAGTTTTTTGTAACAAAAAAATAAAAATAAAGTGTTCAATAGCATTCGTCGTCCACATGTCAAAACATTCAAATGTATGCGCTGATTGAAAGCTAAAACAATTATTAGACAATCTATGAATGCACTTTTGCGGAAGAAAACAAATTCGAATAAGATCATCTTGTCGCTAGCACGGTATATCATGTCGATAGATAACATTAATAGAGCATAGAATATATTTATTATTTCGTATTTATTTTTTAAAAAATCATACACATTGTCATACGTAATTATTACTGACAATCGTGTTTTATTAAACGTTTGTAAAGAATAACCCAAAGGCATGATTTCCATCCATTTTTTACTAGCCGCTGAAAAAGTTAATAAACAAATTGAACGATAAATATTAATTTAAAAATAAAAAAGTTGTGAGAATAATATTCTATGCGCCATGACATCATTGTATCACCTTTGATCTTTCGTCCAGTTTATAATATTATTTTTAAAATAGAATATTATTATCAATGAAATATGTTTGCTATAAATTATTACTTACAGTAAAAAAACAATTTCTGCTGCAAACATTTTGTTTATAACAGCCATTAAGCCGCACAATAAATTAATACATGTGATTTAATCTACACATTGATTAATAAAAATAATTCTTATTTTTATTATTTATAGGATTAGTTGTTAATATTTGTATGATAATAATTGTTTTGGTGTTAATTTATATTTTAGCATGTTATTACTGTTTATTGTTGATAATATATTAGGTTTCACTCAAGCAGTGAGTATTTTCAGAACTTTAATATGACGATTCTTTTTTTCTTCTGTGTTAATTACTTTCTCATAATAAGTGCTGTCTAAATATCACGGCATTTGCCGATAAATGTGCATATTGTCAAGCAAGTGTATCAACAATCTGAATTGCAATATATTTATAAAATACTGAAATAATTAAATATTGGAAACGAATAGTTTGATTTCTGCATATTTTAACAGCTAAGAGCTTTTATAAAAATATACGGAATTTTTATTTACAATATAAAAAAATAAATACCTTTATTCTTACCAACTTGTGCGATGTGTTAAACTTACAATCCTATATGTGTGCTTAACAGCCGCCATTCACTTGGGAACAAATTGTTCCAGAACATGTCATGGAACACAAAAATGTCGGGTTCACGTCATATCGTGGAACATTTCACGTGTCCCGAGATAGGTTCCCATGTTCACGGTCCGGGAGCAAACGCATACAGAACATGCGATGCGCGCGCAGCTATAGACGAACTGTCATACTATTCTATTTCATCATTATGGTTCATATTTCATCAATATATGTTGCTAGAATATATAGGTACACAGCACTCATCATCATAAACTCATCAGGCATAATTTTAGAGTTTTTTTTAAACTTTCAAATGTCTCTTTATGGTGGCAGCTAGGGTATCCAACCCCGAAGCCTTTTTCCAAACCCGGGATTTCGGGATTGATTTATTTTGAATCCCGGGATCCCGGGATTGAGATTTTCTCACCAAGGAATTTTAAATCCTCAATTTGCTATACTTTTTCCCGGAATCTCACGGAAACTCGTTTTTTTTTTTAGCTCACCGAGGAATTTGAAATCTCCGATTTGGTATACTTTTTCCCGGAATCTCACGAAAACTCGCTTTTTTTTTTTAGCTCACCGAGGAATTTGAAATCTCCGATTTGGTATACTTTTTCCCAGAATCTCACGAAAACTCCCTTTTTTTTTAGCTCACCGAGGAATTTGAAATCTTCAATTTGCCAATTTCGTGTAAGTTTCGAGAATTTGCTCAAAATTTCTCAATCCCGAAATCCCGGGATCGCGGCCATCTTAATCCCGGAATTTCGAGATCAGAAAATTGAACGGGATCCCGGGATTGGATGCCCTAGTGGCAGCTCTCAAAATAAACGACTTTGCATAAGTTATATTACTCTATGGCTTATAGTATATTGTCTATGGTGTATAAGCTGTCATCTTGGATGATTACATAAATGTATTTTAAATGTAGGAAGCTTATAAACATTAGTAATTAATTTTACGCGCATTTTTTGCATCGAATTAAATCAAATAACTTTCGTTCGGACGCAACACAGATTAACATAACTTCAACGGGTGACGTTTCTGTGACCCTTCGTGTGTTCAAGATAATGTTCTGGGACATTTTTCTCGAGACATTTTGTTTCCAGGTGAATGACCAGCATTACTCTTAATTTAATACGGTTTAATTTAAATTGTATTGTATAATTGTAACAGAAATATACTATTATCTATTACAAATGTACAAAATATCTCAGTTAAATAACAAATTTTATGAAGTAATAAATATGATATCATTAAAATAATAAATGTTATTTATTATCAGTAGTTGTTGACATTTTTTGAGGAGCGTGTCTATGTTTTGACAGTATCTGTATCGTTATTGCTTGTAACTAATTCGATCTTGACCTTTATAATCTATATTACTTTTAACTACTTCATGGAGTCCCTTTTCACTTTTTTTTACTGACGTGTATTCATTCAGAAGTAATATTATCACGATACATTTATCATTTCATTTTTAAGTAGTTTCATAATATCTTATCACCCAATTTATATTTATTTATGGATTGAGACAATTTTCTTTAATCGGTAATAACATTCTCTTCACACTCACGACACGCGTAAAGTAAGCGTGCCGCTTAGTAACACGAAACTAGTGACGTTTGTTCGGTGTTCGTTGATTTTGCTTTCGACGTTGGTTTCTCACAGTGTGTCGCAGTCCTTATTTTTATTGTGAATACTCATCCGTCGCTAGAAATATTGCTTAGAAGTAGTTCTTATTGGTTTGTCGACTTTAACATAAGTTTTCTGATTCTATGAAGTTGTAGAAGACAAAACCAAATCGCAAGTGCCAGCAGTACATTTATTAAACAAATAAAGGTAACGCTGTATTAAGTGATTTTATAAAACTGCATTCAAGGTACGAAATGATCTTCTAGCCAGCTTAAACGACAAAAAATGTTTAAACTTTTTTACCAACTAGTTCTGGCGTGATTACATTGTCGATATATTTGCGGAAGGCAGAAGTAAAAAAATGGCTTATTTTAGTTACTTATAAATGCAGATAGATAGATTATAACACGCTATATATTCTGAATAAACAAGTTCAGTCATATTCTGTATATTTTTACATAATTTAAACAATATATAAATCAAGTAAATTCTTCGTTCTAATTTATTTTTGAAAAAAAAACTCTTTAAATAACGCATTAGTTAAACATAGCTCGATTTTTTAAATTATAATCAAATTTTATGAAGTATTGGGAACGATAAGTATAGACGATATAGTGAATAGTAGAGATGTTAAAATTTCATGATTGTCGAAAATGACGATTATTTCAAAACAAGGTTTGTTTTTTACTTGTAGTCTTCTGTCATTATACCGATGATATTATACAACATACTTATTGTTGAAATAGTTAATTTACCACATTTTATCTTGCAATGGAGATCTACCAAGGAAATAGATACATGGTAGACCATGTATGTTTAAGGGTTTAAAAGTTGATTTTATCGACCATTTTAGTATACGACTACAGCAACAAATGAGTTGGAAAACTAAAGTTATTCGATTTAAATAAAATTAATATATTCAACATTGAATACGAAATCTTTTTGCAGCACTAATTTCAACTTAAACACAGATAATTAATGGCAAAGTTGAGATTTTATGTACCATTCTAGTTGTTTTATTATCAAATTTACGATACGATTGTCATTTAATTTACAATGATCACGATCGTGACATTTAGGATGACAAAAATAGCAACAAAGCTTGCGTGTGTATTTTGGTCACAGCACTAAAAAATATTTATCCAGCTTCTCAATTAGCCATAAAAAATAATAAATGGCCTTATCCTGCTTAGCGAGTCGTAAAAAAACATTGTCATTGAAATAATATTGAAATGCATAATGCAAAACAACTTCACGACCATTTCCCATCTCGCATTACACGAGGACATTTTTTATGCAACTTCATTGCTGTTAACTCATCCTTTCAATTGTTTCCAGTGATGTGAAACTGATGGGACATAGAGAGACATTATCGATCAAGTTAATTAAAAAATACTGCTTGAAATATAAGTAGACGTATTCTTTTGATTTTTTACACTGTAATTGGCTTTGTATTATTTCTTATTATTTTCTTTGTAATTACAAATATATTATAGTTGTATATATAGGCGGGCAATTTTTGAAAATAAAATGACCTTATTAACCATTACCAATTCAGAAAGATTAATATAACATGTACGAAGATATACAGTAGATTTTTACTGTAACAAGCATTGTATTATAATCAAACTCCGAATTCTATTTTTTGATTCATTGTTTTCTCTTATTTATACCAATGGATTTCTTTCAGCATATATAGCTCTTAGTGCTTTTTTACATTAGTTCTTTTATGCACAGCACAGTTAAAATTACTTATTATCCAAATACATGATTTTCAAAAAAAAGGTTTACTACAACGATTCCTTATACGACTTCGGCTTTTTTGTGTTTATTTTGAAATTAAAAGCTTACTTTTTTATCCTTTTGCCGATTCAACGATTTCTAATAATTATTGAATAGCATACATAGAATCGAAAGAAGTTTTTTTTCACTCGTATTTGAATTAATTTAACTATCAAGTGTGGGGAAGAATCTGCTCATTTTGTCCACATAAACGTTTATCTATGAAACGTTTTCGTACCACTGCTCTCGTGCATGTTATGTCAGCTAATTGCTGTGGAACGGATGTAAATTATCAAGTGGTATAATGTGTTCAAGAGTGATTAGAAAGTCTAGCTCCCACCATCGTTGCTAATTATTTTGTGCCTATTTTATTAATCATTTAAAAGCATATTATATTTCCTTTGGTGATACAGACATTAAAGTAGAAGTAACGTTACACAGTTGCTTGTTTAAGGATTCTTTGATCAATCTAAGATTTGCCTCAAGAATACACTCGACAGTTAATTATTTCAAATATTTTGATATCTTGAAATGTAAACCATTTTTAACCAAGCCTGTTCTCAATGTAATTCTAATAAATATTGCATACATATGTTTAATATGAAAACTTTCTGTAATTCGGTCACTCAATCTTTCTTCAAACATAGGGTTAATACAGAAAGATAGATTCAGGAAAGGAATAGTCGCTAGAAAAGAATTTTGTCCATTTTGTTAGATACATGTATTGCATTACAAAAATCCAAAAACGCTTAACGTTTGGTTTCGATTATACAAAGAGAATATTCATGATTAGAAAAAGCATGAAAGAGGCTTAGATCTACGGCTATTTTTACATGAAATCGTGTTACAAGCTGCAGTGAAAAAAAATGGTTAAGAAGTATAATATAATAAATACCATGAGAGATTATCATGGAGAAGTTGCATATTTGTTTCAATCATTTTGAAAAATAGTTGGTGGTCTACCATACAAAACAAAATATAGCTTAAAGTTGACTTGTTTTTACATTACAAAATATTGCTTAAAATGCATCTATCATTTTAATTAAAATAGTTTGTGGATTTATTGAAAAATAGTGAGTATAAACATTGAGCCTTTTTTGCTTACTGCTCAAGTGCTTGCAAATATATCAGTCGTTGATAAAAGCGGATTACAAGTATGGCAGATTAATTGTTTTATGAACCATACAAATAATACATTTAACGCATTATCCATAATAAGTTTTACCTCTATATATAAAAATCGCATGTTTTATAGTATCATTGACATGAAATGAAAAATAATAAATATTTTTTAATGAATTAATTGTTTTAATAATTATATCCCAGCCAGTTATAATTATACATCCACAATACAATTCATATTTTTTATTCATATAACAATATAATTACACGAAATATGTAGATGCTTTAGAATTTTAATTAATATAATATATTAAAAGACATCTACAAAATGCAAAGCTTAAACTAAATATTAATGTATATAAAATATCTGCAGACTGACATGTAAGGTTTCTCATATATATTTTTTTTATACATTTTGCTTATAATGATATATTTTACATTGATAAATACACCTATTGACCTTTTTATAATCAGTTCTTTTTAAATACATTTATTTACAATAACATTAATATACTTCATAAAGCCATTTGTCGTACGTCAGATCACATTATTAGTCAGAAAATTATTCATTGGTTTGTTATTATAGGTATTAGGAAATGACATTGCTGTAGTTTTTTTCATTTAGATTGATAGTTGCAAACTCATCAATTTCGTTCCTCGTTCTTTGTTGAATTAAACTTTGTTGATCTTCTGGCAATGTATCCAAAATAAACAGTTCATCATCATTAGGTTTTTTTACATAGTCATTAAAATCTATTCTGCCGTTATAAGCCTGAGGGTTTAATTTTATTAATGGTGTCGACATACTTAGATGATGATCAGCATTATCAATCTTGGGATGGAGGTTTTTTGTTTTAATTATGAGTGATTTGAAATCATTGAGGTTGGGATTCATATCCAACAACATTGCGATGATATAATCTTTTGTTTTCATGGATAGATTATTTCTTTGTTGGCTTTTTGCTATGTCTCGTTTTCTTCTTTTTAAGTGCATTGTTTTGTCAGAATTGTTTTCACTTAGTTCACTAGCATTGTTATCTGAATTTTCATCGAAAGAATTTTCTACTGAAAATAATAAATTAGATTTCTGAGAATCATTTTTTAGCACATTTTTTTGATTTTCATTTTCATTGAACTTTAGTAATTTAGCTCTTATAAGCATATCGGCTAAGCACGCAATCAAATATTTTTCATGAATAATATTATTTGGTATGTTTTTGATTTGCACTATTTCATCAGTTAATTTGTGACCACTTATACTTTTTTTGCCCCTATTTCCCCAAAAAGGATCTACATTGTCGCCACGTTTTCCCCGTGTTCCCCAAAACGGATCTTCTGTGTTCTTTTTACCTCTTGTTCCCCAAAAGGGATCTTCATCACTTCGTCGGCCTCGATTTCCCCAAAATGGTTCATCATTATTTTTTTTACCTCTATTACCCCAAAACGGTTCCTCGCTTTCTTTTTTGCCTCTGTTACCCCAAAACGGTTCCTCGCTTTCTTTTTTCCCTCTATTCCCCCAAAACGGTTCCTCGCTTTCCTTTTTGCCTCTATTCCCCCAAAACGGTTCTTCGGGATCTTTTTTGCCTCTATTCCCCCAAAATGGTTCTTCGGGATCTTTTTTGCCTCTGTTTCCCCAAAAAGGTTCTTCAGGATCTCTTTTGCCTCTATTACCCCAAAATGGTTCTTCGGGATCTTTTTTGCCTCTGTTTCCCCAAAAAGGTTCTTCAGGATCTCTTTTGCCTCTATTCCCCCAAAACGGTTCCTCGGGATCTTTTTTGCCTCTATTACCCCAAAATGGTTCATCTTCAGGATCCCGTTTCCCTCTATTTCCCCAAAATGGAGAAGCGTCATTTATTTTACCCACATCATCACTTCGACGGCCTCTGTTTCCCCAAAACGGATTACTATCTTCACTTCGACGTCCTCGGTTTCCCCAAAATACACTTCCATCGTCATTTCTTCTTCCTCTATTTCCCCAAAAGGGCTCGTCTTCTTCTCTTCGACTCCTGTTGTTTTGTTGCGTTTTGATATCTCCCCTTCTGCCTCTAGAAGGCCATGTTGGAATAATATCTTCATTGGATTGTCTTCTCACCACTGTATTCGTAAAATGACCCAATCCATCAATGCCAGTGACTCTTTTCCCTCTGTTTCCCCAAAAAGGTCCATCAACGGGCTCTCTCTTCTCGTACCTATCATGCAGTCCGGGTCTTTCATCAAAATGTTGCAGATAAGTGTTGTACATTTTTGAATATTCTCCGTGATACGGATCTGAAGGTGGATTGGTGCCTATATTAAATGCCTTTTTTCCTCTGTTCGCCCAAAAACCGTGTTCAACGTCATCTCCTGTTACTCTTTTTGTTCGAGCAGAAAAAGTTTCTTTTTGTTCGTGATGCTCAGTTCTGTCATGTGTTTGGGCATGTTCATTTAATTTTTCAGACGACGCAATGTCTCCGTATGAAATCCTTCCAGTAGCAATAACCAAATAAACAATGGCTACTATTCCTATGTGTCGACACATTTTTCAGCTCTGAAAGATAAATAAATAATATTGATAAAATATACAATTTAACTTCACGTATACAAATTAAACGAATACCCTAGAAAATACGTGAATGTTTCCATATTCCACCAATATATCAAATGATAGATTTATTTTAATAACATGAATTTCGTAGTTGTTAATATTTCACCGGAAAATTTTCATTCATCTTTTTTTAAATTTTATCACAGTAAAACTATTTTTTCACATTCGATCGTGTTTTTTTATAAAAAAAACTACAGAGGGCAGTAATAAATAAACAAATGAACATCAAATATGCACACAAATTTAATATGATTGCGCTCTGTCAAATGATTCACATCGAAATTAATGGAAGAGACCACAAATGAAAGGGGGATTGGAGTTTGGCTCCGCCGTCCCCATAATTAGATCTAAGACACCGTTAATTATTCATAAACAATAGTCAATTCGCATCAAATGTTATTAAATCAAAACGCTTAACTCCGATGCGTCATAAAGAAATGTTTGTTTCTTAGAAATTCTTATGAATCGTCAAAATCAAGCAAGAGACTATATTAATTACCAAATTGAAATGTAACGACTAAAAAATCTTAATGGGTTAGTTAGAATGATTACCACGTGTTTATAAAATATAATGTACAGGGAGAAACCGATCGTCTTTGTGCGTCCGGGGTCCTTTCAAAATATATTATAGTTTAAAAAATTGAACCATTTAATCCAAATAATCTACAGCAGATTTCCATTCAATTTAGTTTATATTCTATCATGGATGTGAGATAAATTTGAGTGTTGGTTTGGTACTCCAAAATTTGAAAAGAGCATTGTTTTAATAGAAAATTTAAATTAACTTTGATTATTCCACGTATTGTGTAACTAACTGTGACACGTGTTTCGCCTCTTTCAGAGGCATCTTCAGACTTACTATCGCAAAGTTTGCTTAAGTAATGAAGCAAGATTGATTCTAACATTTTAAAATTATAAAATTACAAAATGGATTGGGTTTTTTTTCCTTTTAAGAGGAGCAAGGAGGGGGGTGTAGAATCGAAATAAAGCAAACAGATAATGATACTAATTTGAGCATTGTTTTGTTGAGGGCGAGTTATTTAAATTGTAAATAAGCGATAATTATTGAAGGGAACCAAAAATAATAAACACTACTTATTCAAACTAAACCAATAATGATTTGAGGTCATCACTGGTGACTTAAAATCAGAAAAATACATTTGTTTACCTCGTTAATCCAACGATAGAGAAATTCTTTTACATTTCCATTAAGAAGAAACAAATAAAAAAACTTTGCTTTACTTTCACATACATAAAAACTATTCCTTCTTTTGTCCAAACCTCTTGTTAGCTGTTTGACCACAAGTGATCAAATGTGCTGATTCGCCCAGCTTATATAGTTTCTTCGGTGGGATATTCCTAAGGGGTGGCATGTAGCCTGGAGGCTCTAAGGGTGGATTTGAAGCGGAAGGGGTGAGAAAATAGCTGAGATTTTTGTTCGCACATATTTTTATTTTTTCCCCATGTCACTCACCTTACCGGGCAGTGTATGTGGCTTAGAATACAGTCGGCCCAAATAGTTCAACTTTAAATTTAAGATTAATTCTTCAATATAATTATTTTGAACAATACTAGATGGTTATATAAAAAAAACTTCTTTTTCACACTCCAATCGATCCTCTGCCTTTCTCCGCTTGTCACTGACCTTCAGTATTTGCAGGTCCCAACCGTAAAACAAATTCGCAGTCTTCCAATGCTTCGTCTTTCCTTAGGGGTAGCAAATATGAAACATGTAGTAGGTTTACTTTCATTCATGCGTGACATAAATATGTCTAGCCCAACGTAGACGTTGAGTTTTGACAAATCTGGCAATGTCTCACTCTTATATGGCTTAAACTCAGTTGCGGATTAAGCACTTTGGAGGCCTCAGGCGCAATAAATTTTGGAGGCCCTACTTTTTGAACAGCTTAAAAGTGCTGCAAACCTCTTTGTAGAATAATAATGAATATTGAAAACTGAATTTAAAATGTAAGGTTTTATATAATATATGCTATCTTTGAGGCCCCCAAGATTTGGAGGCCCCAAGCGCACGTCTCTAGCGCTTATGGGATAATCCGCCACTGCTTAAACTGTGATGGCATAAAAACTATTATAAGGATTTTTTGTTTAAAGAATAAATTTTATTTTAAATTGTAATTTAAAAAAAAAACTCACTTTCACACTACATTTCAACACTGTGAACTACAATTATTTTAGTGTGCTCGCATTTGTTGGTATTATAAATCATTATCACAATGTAGATGTGTATTTTCTCTCTATATCTCCGTGCATTAAGCAAAATGAGCGATTTTTTTTATTTAATCGATAATTCATTTAACACTGTAGTTTTATTATTATTATTTCAAAGCAAAACATATTCAAAGATTATTTATTTCATAACAAACGTCACTGGATCAAAATTTTCACCTAACGCAATTTTGGTCATTGGTGAATTATTGGTTGAAAGTAAAGGAAGCATAATAAACTCTTTCTTAGTAAATAATCTTTTGTGCCGACTGCTTCTTTTTATTTATGTATGATATGGGGGTTTGCGCCTTTTGAGAGTTTTCTCTAATTAGCCGCAAGCAGAAGTTGCTGCTATATTTTTTTTGAATTATTAAAGTTTAATACGTTTATTCTATTTGCACCGAAGGCATTTCAATAGCGAAAACAAAACAGTCATAAATACAATTTTCAATATCACCGTTGATTATCAATTACCTGAATCTAACATAAATATCAAATTATTTACCTATTTTGTCAGTATGTATTTATTGAAGCTCGAAGATCGTTTTCAAGCTTAAAGCATTTTTCTCTTCTTCTTCGGGGCCGAGTTAATAATCCTGAAATTCTCGTGACTATTAATTTACATGCTCCCAATTTATTCTTACGTTGGCGAAACAATGAGCAAAAACTTTTATTTCAAAAAACTTATACCTCGCTTAGGAGGTATGAGTCACCAGTTCCAAGGGCCGTTCGATTAGTCAACGCATTGCCTAGAGAAGTGGACATTTTTAGTGATGGTATTTGTGAACTGTTTGATAATTTTTTCTATTGTATTTCTTGATTTTTATGTTGAATTTTATGTATTGTGTATTTTTATTTTGTCTTATTATATTTTTCAAGTGCATGGCAAATTGGCGTCAGCTGTTATGTTATGTACTGTAATTTTAATTTTTAACAATAAATAAATAAATAAAGAAGTATGTGCGACTGACTTAATTGGCAAATAATTAACAAAATATCGTTTGCTTTGGGAATAAATATACAGATCATTATCAACTGATGATAATTCATTTGTTTAAATATAGTGAAAAACCACCAAGAATTGAAAATTAACACAACATATAAGTGTTAATTATTTTAATTTAATATTATTAAAAATTTACATAACAATCTTCCATATAAAATAGTCAAATCAATCCTTGTTAATAAATAATAAAGCTGTTCAAATTTCTCACAGTTTTGTGTACGTAAAGGTCTTAAATTATGTTATAATATAGATTTTAAATTATTTTTGGATATATCGTAAATTTATGAAGCTGTATTGCATTATTTAATGTAAATACTGTGAGGAAATCGTCCGGAAACGGTTTTGGTTTTTATTTTCAGACATTGGTGAACACGTACTATTTTTAACCCAAAAAATGGGTAAAGTATCCACCACCAATTGCGATTCCTTTATTCGATTGATATAAAGATATTTTATGAACACACACCGTAAAAAGCTTGAACATATTAAACTATGTTGGAACTACTTGTACAGCATTCTTAAATAAATCAAAACATTTTTGTTGAGATCAGTAATGCCATTTTTCCAAATATATTTTGAGATTATTAAGTGTAAAAATGAGAATTTTAGCAGTTTTATTTATGCCATCCATCAACTGCTTACTCTCCGATTTAAATACTACACAATTATTATTCGTTAACATTTAACTACCTTCGTAGGTTATCCATGAAAAAAATGTAGCATTCCGTTTTTTTTCCCAGTTCACATAATTGTGTTTTTCTTCTATTTTTTCCCGACAATTCACCAGAGATTGTGGCCTTTCTTGGCTGGTAGCGTAACGGATTGAATCTAGCCGGCTTGTCGTTGGAAAT
The DNA here is from genome assembly GCA_030503985.1 of Himalopsyche tibetana. Taxonomy (NCBI): domain Eukaryota; kingdom Metazoa; phylum Arthropoda; class Insecta; order Trichoptera; family Rhyacophilidae; genus Himalopsyche; species Himalopsyche tibetana. The sequence goes on along the minus strand of JAPJYX010000010.1, from coordinate 16,845,597 downwards.
TAGCACTGAGAGTTGGAACGACTCCTTGAATGAAAATACACCCACATAGTCTTCCTTATTCATTATATTTAAACATGTTTGCATTTTCACCGCCAAATTCACAATCATAATTTTATAAAGCAATAATACTTTTAAATACGTCTTATTCTAAATTGAATTAAAAATAATATTATATGCTTGGAATAAAATGATTTGTTCGGGCAGTTTTCTCCTAACATGAAAATATTATTCAAAAAAGATCCAAGTCAAAAGGCACATCAAAAAATCAGAATCAACCTTAATATAATATTTTCAACCTTTTTATTGAACAAATATGAACACTGAATATTGAACTGCATATTTCATCTCATTTTATTTGTAACTATGACCGTTTTAAATCAAAATAATAACGTTTCTAATTCATTTTACTAATAAATAAATTCAAATATTTGAAACCGCGTTACCAAGTTAAAAAACATTGCTTTCAAATGTAGCAAATTTTGCAAAAAGACCGGTCAAACCAGCTTTTTGAAAACCGACATGCTCTAATATCTGTTATTAAGTATTATATGATATCTATATATAGTAACATCTGCATTCAATGTATCAAAGGCAATAATTTTCATTATTTTACTAGTTTCCTTCTTTGTATTATTTGACCTGTTTGTTCCATATTTGTTCTGTCATTATTGTGTTCACTTTTCTTCTTGTGTTAACCCTATATGGTCAAAACTTTTCATTCGACATAACCTACTTATTTAATAATAGTCAGTGCAGCAAATGCCGTTTGACTATGCATTGTGTCAATATCATAGATACGTTAGAATAAAATGTGAAAATCGTTTTATATATAAACATAATTTTCACAATCCAATGAACATATTTTCACTTTATAATTTTATCTCATAAACAATATTGTTTGAATCTTTTAAGTTTTTGTATATTATCCCGTAAAATATGTCCTACTTTATGTACTACAAATAAATTACAAATTAAACCTAAATATCAGTGTTTGAATAACCTTTATAACTAACTCATTTCCAATTATAGAATGAGGTCGCAAAAACATTAGCTGAATAAAATTTGTCAATGTGCTGAAATATTTATATATGTAACAAATATAATTAATATACTATTTAAATTGAGAAAATTGTTGAAATAACAATGATTTCTATGCTACTTCCGAAATTTCGATATATTAAAATATAACCACTTAAAATGTACGATGCATCTGCGTTTAATGTAGTTAAGTAACGCAAGTACCCAATCTGTTGATTGAGTGTATAATTCTAGGACAGGGATAAATAATACTTAACAATTGCTCCTTCCATGATCTCAAAACAGGCTATTTGAATATGTTTAATTTATTACTAATAAAAAAACGATGACCTCTATTTTTATATTGATTGAATTGACATTAATTGGTAGATAGAACTCCATTAAAAAAACAAAGTATTTAGTTCTACATTTTTTTTATAAATTTAATTTATAGCTGTCAGAAAAACAGACAGAACGTCGGATAATTCTAACGATGGTATACGCCGAAGTAGATATAAACTAATTTTGTAAAACAAAAATTTTAGAACTTAATACTATAGTAATAAGATATACATTTTTCCTTTTGTTGTATGTCTCTTGGGCATGATCCGAAGAGTGAGTGATATTGAGATTAAAAAATCATTTCTCATAATATAATATAAAGCAGGGTTTCCCAAACTATGTTCCGCGGAACACTGATTTTCCGCGAAAAATTGGAATTATAATCTACACTGCAACATATTTAAACATCTTATTCATCGCAGTCAAAATCTAGTGATGATGAATCTCCATTGATGCTTAAAACGTCATTTAATGACATAATTTTTTTCAATATTTTTAGTATTATGAATAACCCGACTTAAAAAATAAGCTGTGTTCCAGTAACATTTCCAGATTTGCGAAGTGTTCCATTGCACTTTAAGTTTGGGAAACCCTGATATAAAGCATCAGATGTTGTTTAAAATTAAACGACCTCTTTATTTATCGTCCTCTACCGGAAATATTTATTAATTTCGTTATATCTATAAATTTCGTTATACAATCTTTTTAGAAAATTGATGCGTTGATTATGTTATAAATGAATCTAACACAATTCCTTGAAACATAATAATTATTAAATTGTAGCATTCATCTATTATCTATGTAACCAAAATTGTATTTGAAAATCAATCTTCATATTTTAATGTATGATATTTCCGAAATCCATCTCACGATTATTTGTAAGTAAGTCTCGATAATTTTGCACGATATTGAAATATCTTATAGGTAAACTCACGTGTATCCGTCCGTTAAAGGAAGCAGAGAGAACATAGCCAATCATTAAAAACATATGTCTCTCAACAACGAGAGTTTATTACGACACCAATCATAATACGATATTATCTCGTGGAATAATAAATGTTTTATATTGTCAGACTGGTCAGTTTTTTTTATAATTGTTTATATGTATGTGTACTGTAATAACTGTGCGGGCTATATATAATACGATGTAGAACTCAAATTAACCCCGTTGATAAGCATGTGAAATAAAATATAACCAGACTTCCACCCCGTGCTACTTTTGTTTTTAATCTAAGTCCAATGTCGGGAGCACATCGACCCGTAATAGTCAAAAAATAGTAACCGACAATTTATAAATTTTATAGAACAATTTTTTTTTGTAATATATGATTAATGTATATCCTGATATTATAATAAAATTTCCTGATTACTTTCAGTTCTCTAGATCAGCGTTTTTAAATCCGGGTTCACGTGAAACAAACGATAACAAGTCAAAACACTAAAATGTATAGGCCCTAAAAAGATCAGGCGAATCAGATAACGCTCTAAAAATTTATTTGGTCTTCAAATATATTCTGACCCACTTCACGTATGGTTAAAAATGAATTGACTTAATAACTTTGAATCGTTTAAATTATGTACATTCACACTGATTTTGTCACTAACGACCCGGGTTTCGCCTTTCGGCATCTTCATGTGTTCAAGTGCGCGGATAAACCCGGGTCGTTAGTGACAAAATCTGTGTGAATGTACATAATTTGAACGATTCAAATTCCACCAAGCACCTTCAGTCGAAATCTTAAATTATGACTTAATAACGTTCAAATAAACTCATTGCATGTCTTTAATATTATAATATGTACTTACGAAGGGTGGGGAACCTTTTATTACCTAAAGGCCGCATTCATTTTTCTGATACGACATAAGGCCGCAACATTGACAATCTTTGGCCAGAAACAATTTTATGTCAATTTCTAAAGCCCAGAAATTTGCAGATTTCTCAAAACTACCAGCGTGGGACCTTTTCTTTAGGCCTTCCAAGGATTTTGATATCGAAAATCTTAAGAATTTACGGATTTGCCTAAATTAGCAACGTGGTACCTATTTAGGTCTTCCGTGAATTTTCAAATCCAAAATCTCAGGAATTTACAAAAAAATACAAAATTGGACAGTAGGCCGCACCAGAGTAGCCAAAAGGCCGCGGGTACCCCACGCCTGTACTAGAGACAACTATTTAAATGTGCCATAAACAGGATAAACACTAACATTTCACAGCTTGATTGAAATAACAAAAGAAAACAGTTATTTTTCAGTTGTAAATATTATTTACTTCTTTTTAGCATTCAGTCCGTCGATATTTCATTCATGACTGAGGTAATATTATGTGATATGTGACGCATCCGATAATTTCTCCTCAACAGGTTTGTCGTTGCAGCGGTTGGCTCAATACAATAAACTCGTTACTTAATTGATCTTTAAAAGCTTTCATGTAGGTGATATGATGTCACATTAAGTGTTCATTCATTGACAGATGATTGCTCTCGGATATAATCGACATTAAATATTATATAATCACTGTTTTGAACGCATACTGATTCGATATGATGCTAAGATATATAAATTTACTATTTTACATCATACTATAATCGTAATTTCAAGAATATCTTTTCCAGGTAATAATACATCTTTTTTAATTAACACTCGTAAATATTTATTGCAGCTAAATCTATCGTATTGGAAATTCAATTAAAATATTGACTATCCAATCAGCAGTAATTCCTTTGAAGAGATTTATTTAACTGTATTAAATATATTTTAATGATCGATTATGGGCGTGGAAAACCCCTATTAGAATTAAATATAGTTGCCGTATTAAAGATTATTTTTTACAGTTATATTTCTAATAATATAATAATAAAATTAATCACTTTACTTTCAAAAAAAGAAGCAATAGTATAGGGGTGGGGAACCTTTTCTTCTCTAAAGGCCGCATTCATTTTTCTGATTCGACATAAGGCCGCAGTAAACATTGACTAAGGGAATCTTTGGACGGAAACAGGACTTGACGGTCAGAATATGTCCGGAATTTACGAATTTACATAAATTTACAGAATTGGCCAGAAGGCCGCACCAGAGTAGCCAAAAGGCCGCAGGTTCCCCACGCCTGCAATAGTCCAAAGATTTCTCAATTGCCAGGTCCACCAATTTTATAGTTTGCCATGTGTACATTTAACGTTATTTTAAACATACCCTAGAGAACAGACAATAAACGCATTAAGACATATTTTAGTCAATATATGAAAAAGCTTACTACATTTATTTAAAAAAAAATAGTTATCATGCTTATTTATTGCTAAAAAGATTATTGCAACCATATTTGGGTATAATTCGATAAAAATCCATTTATGCTCACCAAGTATTTTTTAAAAATAAAACGTTAAATTAAAAAAATATAACGTTGTTCTTCCACTAATTGTGTTTTTAAAAAAACTTGTTTTGACTTTTTCAGAACCATTATCGATTTCCGTGCGAAGGCATGGGTGTTTATGATGTCAAGAAAATCCCTTCCACCATTTCCGATCCTTTGATAACTCGACGTAGCAAGAGTAGCTAAATAAACACTTGTCCTGTCCTAGCCTTATCCTTGCATTCCTACTACTCTCTTTGAAAAAGAGAGGTTGAGCGACTGAGTAACAAACAGTTATCGCAGAAAAACTTCTGTTGAGATAACAGGAGGCAATATGCTCCAAATTGGGAGCGGACATGGATTAAAAAAAATACGGTTACACGTTTAAAACTTAGACTTTGTTTGGAAAGTGTATTTTGTATAATAATGACTTTGTCTTTAAAACAAATGATTAAAGAGGAGAATTTTCTACATTTAGCCCACAAATAATAATATTAAATACAGCTGAATTATAAGTTTTTTAGTAAATTGGTGATTTATTTCTTATTGACTGAGAAATCGTGAATTATGGACACCTTATTTGTTGCATTGATAGGTATGTTAATGTTTTATGTGACATCTATTTGGTCATTAAATTTTCATCAAGCTTCCATGTTTGACATAAAATAATTCTCTACAGCTGAATATTCATGTAATATGGCGGTGCTCGCTTCCAGACATGGTTATTTCCGTCTTGCCACGATTAGAAACAGACTTATTCTATAATTATTTATTTCAAAAACACGTGGGAGACGGTGTTTAAGCACAACACAATATTTCATGATTATAACGACCTTAGTGAAACATGTAGGGAAGCCTAAATCAAAATATTATTCTAATTCGTTGACTTGGCAACTTACTGATAATTTATACTAAAATTCTACCATATTTCATAATATGTATGATCTGTATTATATTACATACCTTTTCAGTTACTATAATATCGCCTAGTAACTGACTGTAATAATTCCGTCGGGGTCGTGGTCGGGTCAACTCCCGAGTTCGAATCCTGGAATGGGAAGTTTCATAAATTGATTTTTCACTCGATGTATAGATTACTGTTCGGCGGATATCTGTGATGTCTAAAACTTCCTCTTACAAACCCTATCCTTAAGTCGGGGCGTAGCGAGAATAATTGGCTAACCACTAGTACTGTCCTAGACTTATCCTTCTATCTCTACTCATTTAAAAAAATGATATTTTAAACAACTGGCTATCAAAAGGTTTTCCACATTGAGAGCGGACAAGGACGTTCGATGCGAGAACGATAGTCGAGTATATATTATTAAAAACTCGTATTTTTCATATTAAAATTTCTTCTATTCAATGATTTTGATGATGGTTGCTTAATTTTACTATACACCCATTTAAGAATCCATTGAACCACGTTGACCGAAACGTGATAAGCCTATATTACATAATTGAAGCGTAAAGAAAAAAAACCATTAGTACTCATTGTCTAAGATTTTCGATAATTAAAACGTAACCGATTACAACTATTTGTCCGTCAGAAATGATATTCGTTCATTGACCTTAAATATTATTTTAAAAATGTAATTTTAAACAATTATTATTAACTTACGTAATACGTATCAATTGCCGTTATTTTCTTCTTATATAGATAAACCAAAAACATGTAAATAAGTTTAAAAACATGGTAAATTATAAAGGTCAACAAACCTAATGGCAACACTTGGCGAATAATACACACGAATATAATTATCATTGGTGAAGTAGGTATGTAATTTGTTACATCCGGTTCGAGTTCCCGGTTTGTATAGTTTATTAGCACGTGGTGTGGTTTTTTGTCTTTGTATGAATATCACGGATTTCCTTTCCGATATCCTTACGTAGGAATACAATGCATAAGCTATTTTCGTAACAAATAATTCGATACTCAATATAATATGATACTATCATAGATGAGGAGGCATACCATAATTATTTCTGACGTTATGTCAGAACTCGGAACGACTCTAATAATAAATGCTAAATAATTGTTTTTCTTAGCTGACGAAGTGTTGTGGTTTCTTGTTTATATTTTCGTATAAAAGTACTATGTTCTGTTAAATAAAATATGCCATTTTTTTTGTGCATGTAAAAGGTAACATAATTGAGAAAACCCTCGACGAATATTGACAGAGGAGATTGAAAAGAAAAGTTTTGCAAATATCGAGAGTGATGGTTCGCTGAGATTCTTCCAGCAGGTTGTGCACACTATCCATACTTAACCACTTGAATACCAAGCGGACACAGATGTTCGGAACATATGCAAGCGAACACAGATGTCCAAGACATTTTAAAAATGAAATAATTAGTATTACAACAGAATACAAGCAATAGTTTGATAAATATATGTAGTGCTATCTATGCTGAGTCAATATAGGTTTTTAAAATACCGAATTCGAGTGTATATTAGGCAAAATTATTTTTCTTAAAAACACGCAGTATCTCTGGGACATATTAATGATTTATTTGCGCGGTATTCAAACAGTTAAATTTGTCTTACGGGATTTCCTGGCGAATCATTATGGCTATGGAAGCATCTTATCTTTACAGTAAAAGAAATTTATGTATATGCAGGAGAGAGTTTGTATAGGAAACTTGAAAACGTCTCATAGTCTAAAGTTTAGTTTTTAATAGTATTATTTTGTAGGTGCTGTATACTACCAATGATTAGATTGCGTGATATGTTTAGTATGAAGGAAAAAAAATGTTTGTTATTTTCTTGTTGGTGACCTCTACTTAAGCAATGGAAAATAATCAACCTATAACAATATGTATATAAGATTTTAAATAAAATATGTTTATGAAATTATCACTATGAATTGTCTGCGCGGAGATTTGTCGACAAAAATTTTTTGACGTCTTGCATATCAGTGTATTACATTATAACAACGTAAGTTATGGTGTCTGAACGAAAATCTAAATAATATAATATTATAAATTCATCACAATACCCTTCTATACCTACCCTTCGGGTGCGGTTTCATCAGAATCATTTATGTGAAAATAGAATAATATGCGGGATGCATCGCCCCACTGTATACAATGGTGCGATAGACTTTTTTCATAAAAGCCTATCCCAGAGTTCTTTGTTGTTTCCATACGCGGTAACGTTTATTTATAATTGTTAATATAGACAAAACGGAAATCGAATCAAGCAACGAAACAAAATAATATTGGCAGTATCACACAAACCCACTTTGGTACTTTAAACAAACAAATCATGTGCATCTATTAAATAATTAATGCGTGCCATAAAAACTTTCCAATAATGTCGTAATGTTGTAAAAATTTACAATAAAAAGTTGATAGAGGCGAGGTAATTTGTTGCACATACAATTAATCGCACGTGAAAAATCCTGCAAAGATCATTCGTCGTTACGTTATTTGACTGTGATAAAAATATCGAAAGGGAAACCTTTTCCTCAAAAATTGATATGATTTTAGTATTTTTTTAAATTATAAAGTGTACGTTAAATATCTCAAGTATTTCACATTTTTTTTCCGTTACTAGTTAATAATATACAAACTATATTTACCTGTTATCAACAAAATAAATTATAATAGTAAAACAAAATTTAAGTTATCAACCATGATAGAATTTCTTTGACGAATTTTTAGTACACTTGTGAATGAAGTTTATCACATAGACTTGTAAAGGAAATGATTCAATGTAAATTCTAATTCGTCATCAAATGTGATAAGGATCACACCAGTCCTGTCTCCTGTCCCATATTTTATTATAAAATTAGTAAATAGTGCGCCTATGTCAACAAAAGTTATCAATGAACGGCACTGTAAACTCTGCTATCTACCATAGGGTGTTTGTAATGATAGTTTCATCTAATTCAATTAATTCTTCTCATTGTCACTGCACTACTGGGTTTCCTGTAGTATTTGTCAAGTTATAAATCACAACTATGCATGAGCATCTTACACTGCGGTGAATAACGGCGTAAAGAATAAAAAAAGTACTATTGAACATATTTACATCAAGTATCATTGAATTATGCGATTTGCCAAAGTACGTTTATAAAATAATCAAACACTTATTTGAAATTACTTCCTCGTTATAATTCTGCTTACATACGTAATATATCTGTATCTAAATAATTTACTAATCATGCTAATGCTTTGAAGTTACAGTGCAATATCAATAATTGTAAATGTAAGATTTTTTCTTTAAAGTGGGGTATTTTCTTTTTAAATTAAACTATTTCAGTGTTTCATTATAAAGGTTTACCTTTCAGTATTCGATTGGCATACTTATCATAAAATTTACTTGATCTCACTGTTGCTTTGTGGTGGTGATATATCTTATAGCCACCCTGTGTGAAACAGAATATTAAGTGTAAAAAATGAAGAAGGAATCAACATGACAATGCAATGTCTGTTAGGGAAGCTATTTCAAATGCCTCCACCATCAACAGCACCTGGGTAATCTGTCTGGGTATGCACCCTTGAAAAATGTTTTTGTTATTATAATATTTGTAATATAGTTTTTTTTATAAAGGTTTTCATATTGCTGAATAAAATTTGGGCTCTCCAATATTGTAAAGGACTTTTTTGTAGAATCGACGGTCGGGTGTATTATTATTGTTGGAAGGTTTATGATATCCGATTCCACCGTAACCAAAATAATCCTGAGATTTATTTTATAATTTTTAAGCCTTGGCGGTGTTGTAAAAATAGGTCAAATACAATAATAAATTTAAACATATTTACTTTAATTGGCCGCTATTTTTAAGGAATTTTAATATAATCTACAAACTTGAAATATCATGTGAATAATATTTTTTAAAAACCTACCCCGCTATACTTATTGCACGGGTTTTCATATATACTTTGAAAGCATGTGTTCTTTATAAAGCATAAGGTTTGTAACGAGAACGGTTATATAATATGATTTTCACAATGAAAAAGTGGGGTTAGGAAAAGGCTAGTAATTAAATAATCAAGCGCTGTCTCTATACTGTCATGATTACTATTATCAAAAATCCATGTCATTTGGCTGGCGCTAGGATTCATTTCGGTTCCTGGTAGACTTCACACCTGGTGTCTCTGCTCCCTTCTTGACATTGCTAGCCCATCTCTGCGGTGGACATGGTGTCATTTATTTACTGCGGTCCCTTCATGAACCCTGTGAAGAGCTCTTGAATCCGACACTCCGATACATGGTTGATCTATCTTAATCTTCTTGCACAAATCTGAAATTCATCAATTAAAAAACAATAAATATGAAAGTCACCTTAAGGATCACTTTTAAGGTGTTTACTGTCAATACTTAATAAAATACATGTTTGTACTAATCCTCACTTTTATTGAATAATATCAGGACCGGTTACGCTCATGACGAGCATTATCAACTGATAACAGAATACAATTTTGTATAAATAACACTGTAACATTGTATTTTCTTATCAGTTGGTAATTCTCGTCATGAGCGAAACCGGTAGAATAAAAGTGAAACTTAGTACAAATGGGTATATATCCTTAAGCAACCGCTGATAGAGGAACGGAGTGGAACTAAACATAACCGAAAAAGTTAACAAGTCGAATTCACAACTGCCAAATATCTTTGATAATAAAAAAATACTTGATTGTGCTGTATGTGTTTCAATGCGCTTTGCATTGTATAATTTCTTCGATTTAAATTACACCATTGATTCTTAACTTCTATCACCAATCCCCAGGTACATTCTAGGCCAGGCATGTCCAAACCTTGGCCTGCGGGCCACATGTGGCTTTATTGAAGGTTTCGTGTGGTCCTTTCAAGGTTTTCAAATTTCTGCTAGAAATTATATATCTGAATTTTACGATCAACAATAGCTTTAAATTTATGTTTTTTACAGATATTACAATGAAATTAAATGAATTTAATAAGAAACTACAAGGTGAAAATAAACTGATTTCAAAATTTTATTAGAATGTAAAAAGCTTTTGTAACAAAAATTAAGCATTATGAAAAACAACTACTGAAACTTTTGAAATTAAGGCAATTAGCAATGTGCATTGTAGCTAGGGCATCCAATCCCGGGATCCCGTTCAATTTTCTGATCCCGAAATTCCGGGATTGAGATGGCCGCGATCCCGGGATTTCGGGATTGAGAAATTTCTCGAAATTTACACGAAATTGGCAAATCGGGGATTTCAAATTCTTCGGTGAGCTAAAAAAAAAAAAACAAGTTTCTGTGAGATTCTGGAAAAAAGTATAGCAAATTGAGGATTTCAAATTCCTCGGTGAGAAAATCTCAATCCCGGGATTCAAAATAATTCAATCCCGAAATCCCGGGATTGTAAAAAGGCTTCGGGATTGGATACCCTAATTGTAGCTGCATTTGGCACCACATATCGCTGAGAATAATTTTTCTCCAAGCTAAAAATCGTAAAATTGAAGTTTCGAAACAGGTTGGGTGATAAAAATTTAACTAATATACTGTGATGAGTGACGTCCAAATTACTGTTCGACATTTAAAAAATAATAAAAAATTATGAGGTGCTTGTCTTTTTAAAATATTATATTATTGTTAAGGCTGAACATATATATGTGTGGTCTATCAGAGACATGCATTATTTTATTTGGCCCACAAAGTGATTTCAGTTGTGCATCCCTGTTCTAGGCCCTTAAAGCCGATGAACATCTTTATCGACGGTTTTAATTCGACCCTTTCTGACATTAAACTATCAGATAAGATCTGCTGGAATCCTGTTAAAGTTGTAAGATGTGATAATTATAGTGATGTTTTATTTTATATTGCGTTGTTAGTTTAAAAAAAACACGTCTAAATGTAAGTAACCACCCACTTATGGGTTTGATTTGACCATTAGATTATCCACATTTGAGATAATTTTTTGTTGTTGATGTTTTTTGTTGTGTTTCCGAATTAAGGGGGTGTTTTTTTACATCTCTTTTAGTATCACGAAGGTTACCGACCAATTTACAATACCTTACAATATACACCAGTGCCAAAGTAAGCAAGGTACGACTAAACGGAATTTTACTGTATTTGTAGAAATATACATTATTTTAAACTGACAATCACTATTTTTTAATAAAGTAAATTAATAAATAAAAGTAATTCAATTATTAAAAAAAAAATGACTGGTTTGCTCAAATTAATAAAAGTTTTTTCCAGATGTGACAAAATTATCAGAAATATATTCTGATCATTTAGGATTATTAAAGCAACGTGTATTTAAAATTTATTTAAACAATTAACTTTTTGTGTGTATTTTTTGAACGAATGTTTTCGATAAAATTAAGGTAGCTATTTTTTGACCTTTTTAAAATGACGGACGGACGTTGAGTATTTTAAGCCGTTATTTTTTTTTTGTTTGTATGTGAAAGGAATATTAAATCTATTGTAGCCAAATAATGATTTCACCGATTCGATTCTTTCTCCGTGGATAAAGCATGAGTTGATTTTTAACCCCGGGGGCTTCCATCAGTTTATCATTGTATCTAACTAATAGTGACTGTTAAATTTTAAACTATGATCGAAAACCATAAATCACTACCTGCGATCGTTCTGACAAGTAAGGCGGGTGATTAACGGTTTTCTTCGATTTTTCGAACAATATTAGTTAGTAAAAGTATATCGCTAGTTATCAATCTCAGTTATTTCAGCTGTCGATGACTGTGTGAAAAAAACTTTAGCAATGATTGCTATTGTTGATAGTAATGAAAAAAAAACAACTATGGTGTATTGTAATATTATATTTATATGAATCAGTGGCTCAGAAACTTTTTTGACTTGTGATCCTTTTGGTAGCCTATTGTAGTGTTTTGTACCTTTCATATTATAATAACAATTTAGACTGGTACAATATGCGATTAATAAAGATTTGTATGCGATGTTTAATCTTCGATATTGCTCTTTTTTGATGCTTAAATAATAAGAAGTAATTAGTAAATTTGAATTGTTCAAACTATGTACATTCTCACAGATTTTGTCACTAACGACCCGGGTTTCGCCTTTCGGCATCTTCAGGCGTTCAAGTGCACGGATGAACTTGAACTGACGTTTAGTAAATCAAAGAAAAGAAAGTTCATCCGTGCACTTGAACGCCTGAAGATGCCGAAAGGCGAAACCCGGGTCGTTAGTGACAAAATCTGTGAGAATGTACATAGTTTGAACAATTCAAATTTAATATTGAAATTCCACCAAGCACCTTCAGTCGAAATCTTAAATTAAAAAAGTAATTAGTATTTGAATTTAATGCTAGGTAGGTATCACACACAAAAATATTACTTACAGTAAACACTATTAATTGACTTTAAATAAATTCTAAGTTATGTCTTACTTGTGCTTGGTATATGGGTTTTATAAAATATGATAAGATTTTTTTCTTATGATTAACTCTTTCGAACCCATAACGTTGTTCTATCAGCTTGCCGAAAAATGGCGAAATAGCTACAAAAGACTGATATATCGATGTAAACATATCGACTGTGGAAAGGAAAAGGGACGTAACCCACACATAGCAAATTTTACAGGAGGCACAAAAAACGTGTTTTGATGATTTTCAGCCATATGAAAATTATGAAACAACCACAACCTTGAAGTGCACGGAGGCTTCTAAAATGGTGTTTGATTGACATAATCTAATATTAATTCAATAAATTGTCTAGGAAAAACCTTTTTTTCAGTCTTTTTTCTTGGTTTCAATTTTCACAAGCCCTTCTTTTTTCAAGCTTAAAAGCTAAATTTAGATACTAATTCGGCATTTGCAGCTTACATCCTTTTGATAGAACGTGTATCAAGTTGAATACATTGTGATTATCGAAAAAAAAGCTGTTTTAAGAAAACTGTGGGTTACGTCCTTTTCCCAGTCGATATACAACAAGTTGTTAAAAACAGAACTTACAAGAAGTTTCCATCAAGAAGTTTCAATGGCAAAATGTCTATTGAATGACAATAAAAGCGCTTTCTTTCTGTCAATTACTGCTATAAGCCATTGATAATTACACACGACACGCAGGCGACATCCAACGGGGTCCAAAGATATCGAATAAGGGTCAGGATAACTCTTGATAGTCAGTTCTGAATGACCAGGTCATCATATTTATCATCAATCATTGTTTACCCACTTAGTTACGAAAGGTTCGGCGTAGCACTTTACTCCTCTTGGCATTTGACGAGTTGACATGTTGTCGGTCGCACTACAATAAATTAATTTTATTTTAAAAAAAATCTATCGTCTGATATCTGAATTTTTTAAAACTGTATATTAATTTATAGTATCTAAATAATATATATATTCCAGATAGTTCTCTTTTTGTATTGTACGCTTTCGTGTATTAGGGATGTAAATGCAGCAATATGTGTTGTTTTTAAAGTAACACGTCTTAAGTAGCTTTAAAATTTCATTATTATATTTTATTATTCGTAGAAGTCGAAATCTTGAAACTTTGAAACCATGCATAAACTCAAGCTCTTGAAGACTCGAAGAACCCTCAAAGCAAAGTTGTCATAAGTGACAGAAAAATATGAGACGAACAAAAGTTTTAAAGAATAAAATGTGACAAATGGTTCAATCAACCATCCGCAAAGTATTTATTGACACAATTTCTACATTCGTCTAATTATTATAGCAGCAAGTGCAACGCACGCATATCCTTAAAATTAATTTCAAATTAGTCAATCGTAAAAATATATTTTTTCTTCAATAACTTATTAAATTAATTGTACTTTACATACTATATTAGAGAACCATATGTACCATTACTGCTAATGCTGATCACTTCACCTTTTAAAAATCCCAAGCTGTGACGACTTCGCCAAATCTTTCCTTACTTGGAAAGCAACTAATAATTGGACTGGACATCCAACATATTGGTGAAACACAATGGAATCGATATTAAAATTTTAATTGTGTTTAGCTAGAAAGTGCTAACACGGAAACAAAGTGTGCTATTAATGTGTCTTTAGTCACAGACAGGGATGGTCGAATATTTCAAATGTTACCAAATTATTAATAATATCGATAGTTGATTATTTTCTTAATAATAAACACACAATAAAGGCGTTGGATTAATAATTATCAGTCATTAAAGAAAGAATAAAGACTGAGCGGTATTTTTCTAACTAAAACATGTACGACGGGAAAATTAATCACGTATGGAAATATTTTTCTCAGTAGCACGTTCGAAACACTGCCAACAGATGTCTTTTTTATGTAAAAAAATGTTATTGTTTTGTTAAATTTGGAAAGAATAGATTGAAATAATAGATAGTTATACATATTATATTATATTTTATTTCAATGACATTTTCCAATACTGACATTTTTTTGCAGATTTATGATATAATATAGATAATGTTGAATTATGAAGAAGAAAAAACAATAATTATGATTAACTTTAAACACAAAACTTAATTAAACATAATTGTAATTATTAGATTCTACGAAAACCTACCGGAAATTCAAGTAATCTATTTCCTTTTCAATAGTGTTTTATCTGAATGAGTTTTCAGGAAAATGCCACGTAATCCGAGAAACACACCACATTTGGTCATATTTTTTTCCATAGATGTCACTGAAATTTCATTAAAATTTTGACAGCTACATATTCCGACACATAATTCTTGGAATATCGTAAAATGAGTCAATTTATGTATTTTAGATAATATCTTGATTAGACACATGCATGCAAGTGTGAATTGGTTGCGTTTGTCTGTCGATTTATTTTGTTTATTTCAATAAATTATTGATAGCTGATAATATCAGAATATTATTATTGTACGCTCGTGAAAGGCGTCATGATTTCCGAGTGGGCTTCGAACAATGAATACGAAATACAACATGTAAATAACAGTAATTGCATAAATATGGAAATGGAGTCTTATGAATACGATTAGTGCATGTTTTAAAATATGAATGCAGTGTGTATCGAAGTATTATAATATAATGAATAATGTATCAGTAGTTACAGATAGAATGGGCACTCTGTATTATCTACAAAAATATTTTGATTTCGAAACACGTATACATCAATTCAAAACACGCACAAATAAAGATTTGTAGCATGCAGTTTAAAAGCTGCTAATTGAACTAAATGTACATAAATACTATAAAATTATTTTTAGCAAAATTGTTGTTGATTGAAATTAATTAATATTATAATAATGTAATTGTGAGCGACCGTTTTTAATCAGTTCAACGAAAACGGACCTGCTCTTAAATAGATCCGTCCATATTATTGGGTACATTAGAGGTGAAATGAGCAAGCTGTATTTTAGAAAAATATAAGTTAGATGCGTTATAATATTCTACACGTCTAAAAATATCACTTTTAGGGTGTTCACTGTCAATACTTGGTGAAAAGGCATTATATTAATAAAAAAACACAATATTCCTTTGTACTTCATTCCACTTTATTTAATAGACTAGGACCGGTTTCGCTCATTGCGAGCATTGTTAACTGATAATAAATATAATTTAACAATGCTATTTTTACAAAAATGAAAAGTTGAAAACAACAATTGGCATTGATAAGAAATTACCAATTGAAGTAACCTCAGTTAATACACATAGCAATAGTGTTATCTCTGTACAATAAAAATATACAATCCACCAAAACACCAAATTAAGACAAGATTGTACTTAAAGTCAAAGAAAAAAGTTACATTTGAATAAAACATTTTACTACTTGTATTTTTTGTACTAAAAAAATCGGATAATTCTCCAATACTATCTGTGCTAAGTCATTTTTAATTTTCATAACGTAAATAAAAATATGATTTTATCGATGTAGAATGATAATATTAATTTTGTTTTTGTAATCGATACCAAGATTTTTATCGACGGTTTAATCAGCACTGTTAATTTGTTAACATTTATAGATTTTGTAATTTTACATAGAAAATTTAATGTGATTCATCCTCAAGTCATTCATAAAATACCCCCGGAAGGTGAGTGATAACGCTGATAACGGTAAAATTATAATTATAAAAACATGTTAGACATTTTTAGTGCCTAAAGTAGCAGAAACTATGATCATGTGAGGGATTTGGTGTAAAGAATAAAACTAATCTGAAATTAGGTCAGTCAAAACTCTGATGCGTTACTAAATAAAACTGACATAGTACCTCGAAAACTTCGAAATTCGTTTTTGACTGTCGGTAGTTTAGTTCAGTGTTCTTCAACCCATGGTCCGCGGACCGGTACCGGTCTGCAAGACTTTACTGCCGGTCCGCGATATCTTTTACGTTTCGAAAATTTTTCGTCTAGTAGTTTGTACGTAACAAACGTTGCACCAGAGAAAAGTCGTTTTTATAGCTTTCACGGATAAAATTGTATGTAACATCATTGACGACGTTTCAATTGTTACTTTTTGAATATATCATCTTAACTCTTAGAAGTCCTATGTCGAGCTGGACTCGACATTACAGATTTGGCAATGTTTTTTTATTTACTGATTTTTTTAATAATGTATTTTTTTTTCATCAAAATATTAACAATACGCATTGTGCGCAAGATAAACTTTGCTATACTGAAACATTCAAAATGTATTTTATTATAATTATACGATAATAAATTAATTAAAGACGAACATATTTCAATTAAAGACTGCAAAGGGTTAAGCAAACATGTACAGTTGTACAGTCAATTCTCGACTTATGACAGGTACCGTGGCGTACCTTGGAATTCGAAACAATCGCAACTAGAATTTGATACAAATAAAAAAATATTTAAATTCTGAAAAAATAAAATCTACTAGACGGGATTCAAATTAAATATATTCAGCCACAAATACGCCCAATTATGAAATTCATATGGTTCACCCACGGCTTAATATTATTTTATAAAATATTTGAATGGAACTGGAGAAAGAAATACTTTTTACTAATTTATACTCCAAAAAGTCGTAAGTCGAGATCTGGCTGTGTGTAAATACGTGTACCTAGTTGACGCCGGTCCGCGAAATATTTGTTTTCAATTTTTACCGGTACGCAGATGTTACAAGATTGAAGAACACTGGTTTAGTTGACTCAATCGACTTAAGAATGGATGATCCTGTTTCTCTCTTACACATTGTTTTGTCGTATATTATTCACTTTTTCAGTCTTCAATGTCTTCAACCATGTCCGCTCCATATCAAGAGATATTCTTCCTTTTAATGAAAGGTTAGGTACAGCAAGTTGCGGTTAGGAAAACGGAATTTAGGTCAAGAACCATTCAACGTTTTCTCCTATAAATTGTAATGAAAGGATTGCCCAAATTTCACACTTGTATTCTAGTATTTAAATCCGTACAGATTTAAAAAAGCAATGAATAGAATTCGCAATCTTTCACTACTATGTTAACAGCCAGTTCCTAGCAAAGACTAGATAATATCACATAATTATTAATTTATCAGTGCATCAATGGCCGGACAAAAAATGAAGAAAAGCTTTTTATATATTATCAAAATATATACATTTTAATATATATACGTTCTAAAATTTAAGCTGCAAATGCACTTTAGATATCTAAATTCAGTTCTTAAGGTTGAAGAAAATAGCATGGGAACTTTAGCACTAGGAAATATGACTTGGTCAAAGATTTTTCTTGAACAAGTAATATATAAAACACCAGTTTTTTAGTCTCGTGCACTTACTTTACGTCTTACGTGGACGAAATCAAAGCGAATGCAAAACGTCTCGGTGCGGCACGAAAATATCAAATGGTCTCCGCCGCTATAGAGTGTCCATGTGACAAAACGCACGCCGCGATTAGTTTGTATGATATTTTGATTCGCTTTGAACCGTGTTCTAATCGCGTTCGCAGTGACTTAGCACAGGTAAGACGTAGCGTAAGAAGTAGTGTCTTTTTAATATTTTAGCTTTGGCCCAAAATCATTAAGATACGCCTTTCGTGACTCCTTTTAAATGTGCTCAGCGTGGGATTACGTTATTTTGACTTTCTACACTCGAATTGATGAGTCTTAGGTGAAGTGATTTTAAAAACAAACAACTTGATTGTTTTCAGTGAACAGTAAATGTACGACATCGTATTCGCAAATAATATTCAGTGATCATTAGTAACTTAGTACGAATTTCAATTTATTAAATTATTATGCAGATTTCCAGCTTGGGATTAAAACCATGCAACACTGCATGGAGGCACACAGAGTCAACAGTGTAAAAACAATTTTAATTTTTAATGACGTGTCTGATTTCTAATAATTGATATATTTCGGCGAATATGAAGTATCGCATTGGTGGATTAAGTATCATGAACCTCTAGTACCTGCCTAGACATCACTAAGAAACCGCTTTCCTTGTAAGGAAGCACGACTTTTTAAAATTCAGCATAAGCCTTGTGCCGTAAACGATTACATTTTGTTATTAAATGGCGGGTGTTGTACTATCCTAAATATTTATTAAGCATCGTGCTTTAACTATTGTACTCCAACAAATAATAAAATACACACACAGACCTATTCAAAACGCTCTGGAATTTAAAAAAAATGATATTATATAAATTGATATGTTCATTTCACAATAAGATTGTAGTTTTTTTCTAACATCTAAGTTCGCTCGTAGTGTGCCCCCCTAATGAAGTCACCAAGAGTTTTTCTAAGAGAAATAACTTTTGTGTTGCTCAACCTCTCTATATTTCAGTGGTCATAGCTTATCTCTATCGCCACGACCCGTTAATTTATGATTGGAAAGATAAGAGGGAATTGTTAAACATCACAAATATTCATTACCTTCCAACAAAAAAATTGGTATATTGCTCGTACTGAGACTTGAACCGGTGAGATCAATCACGTAAGCCTACGTTGTTGATCACTGCAGCTCGGACCCGCCATAAGAAAGATATAAAAGATTATTTTGATTTTATACAATTATGTACATAAGTTGATTTAATTTCACAACTAAAGTAATTGATATCAACCCGTAATCGGCAGATTAACATACATCATCGAAGGACACGTGTTCAATCAGGAACAAGGGATAAAAATGTTACACCCAAATACGGACAGTCATAAGCTCTTTTTCCAAGAAATTTTGGAAATAAATAGAGCACAGCTGCAAAGTCTTCCGATTTTAAATGAAATATTAAACTTTCCGGCATCTCCACTTCTATACCCTATATAATCATAAAATCATATAATCATAAAACCTTTGCCGACAAACAAATAATATAATTCTTGAAACTACTTACTACTCAAATCTGTTGGCATTCCCATGAGCTTATCCTTTTCGCCAGCAATAGCTTTGGACTCAGTGATTCATTTATTTTTTTATATAAACACGAAACTTTCATTTACTAAACGTCAGTTCAAGTTCATCCGTGCACTTGAATGCCTGAAGATGCCGAAAGGCGAAACACGGGTTGTTAGTGACAAAATCTGTGAGAATGTACATAGTTTTAACGGTTTAAATTTAATACATCATCGACATTTCATAAATTTTACAAGAGTGGTTAGGTGTTAATCACAATAAGAGGTTTTATTAACATCCTCTCATAATACGTTCACAAAAATAATTCATTAAATGCGGTTAGTAATATTAGTTAAATTAAAGTTTCTTTTTGCTTGCTTATTACGAAAGGAAGTTAAGAAAAAACCTTCTTCTTTAAAATGTATGAATTGTCGCTTACAATTTTCTGTCAATATAAGAAAAGCAGAAGATGGTAAAGATTTCATTTAATTGAAATAACGCAACCCTCACAGGTAGGATTGTTTGATTGTAGAATTTTGTATAATATTCTATGCGGATAATATTTTTTATCATTATTATCAAGTTTAAGCACATAGCGAAGAGATGAAAGACTTTCGACAACTAAAATAATACTGGGATAGCGATCCACTTTTCTGGTGAGTAATTAATTATTCTTGACAAGGAAGATTCCAAAGATAACGTGACTACGAATTAACATATTGAAAAATATTTGTCGATAATCTTTAAGGTAATGATTTATGATTTTGTTTTATAAAAGAATTCAATGAAAAAATATATGTTGTACAACTTCTTACGATCATACCGCAAAACTGCTTTTTCTACGAATCCACCGAAAGATTTTAATGAAAGATTTCCTCGAGTTTGTCTGGTATCGTTCAATTCAGCCCAAAAAGGATTTCTCGGAATTGTTTTGGCAATTATTAACAGTATTCTAAGGACGAAGAATAAGTTTACTTTCAATAAAATTGATTTGTGGCATTGATCTGTTCGATCCATTTCAAATGTGCCAATTTTTGATTGATGTTTTATTTGTTTGCGTGTACAAATTATTTGTACAATATATTTGAATATCTAATTGTAAAACGCAGTTTTTTAAAAAATATTATAAACGCGGTTATTTAATTATAAATCAGGAATACATAATATTGTAATTATCAATATATGAAAGAAAAATACACATTCAATCATTTACAGCTCGCCAAGCGCGCACACATACATTAAAACAGAGCGCACAAAAGTTACATCAGCTATACCATCATCAGAATATATTAATTGACATAAGGCAGTGTTGTAAATTATTGTTAATATTAAAAATCACCCTTTTCGTTTAGAATGTCTAAATACCGTTATGAGACGCAAAAATCTTTTTATTTGTTGTCAAAGTTGCACAGCCAATGACTTTTGCGCACATAACCTTCCGAAAATTAGAGGAAACATTGCTCTGGTCCGACCCGGCCCGGGCCCGAGTCTTACACACTTGTAACCCGAACTCGACCCGAAGCCCAGATTTATACTCCTCAGCCCGAAAAAAACCTGTTTTTTATATATTTTTTAAACAATTTACGATTCTCCATAGAACTAATAAAAAATATCATCATGGCTGACTTACAACACGAACATATTCTGAATAAATAAATTCGTTACCCGGGCTCGGCCCGAGCCCGAATCTCAATTGCGCTTATCCACCCGAACCCGGCCCGAGGGCCTAGAACATACAGAATAAATTGTCTACGTATTATGAATTAAAAAATACACAAGTCCTTTTCTTGGCAGAAAAAATATCCCTCACACACTTTTGACGAAAAATCCTTGATACATAATTAACTGCAAAGCCCACGTACTTAAAATGGCTTTGTGAGTGATTCAAATTGAATAATTAAGGACACAATGATTTATTTCTTCTTCGAGTTGACACGTTGTGGAAATTTTTGATGATTGTTCAATCAGTAAATGGAAAAGAAAATATATTAAAACCGATATAACGATTGCCCAAAACTTAATTTTAAATATATTTTAGGAATACAGTGGGACCTCTCAAAACGAGACTAATTCGTTCCAGAATCTTACTCGTTATGTGAAACAATTTTTCCCATATAGATAGAACAATGTAAATTACAATAATGCGTTCCATGTCGAAAAATATGTATTTTTAAAAATATTTTTAACGTTTATTCAAATAAAATTAGATACATAGCTTAACAACCTGGAAAGCGATTTTGATTTGCAAAAAACAATAAAAAAAATTGACTAGTTTATTATTTATGACAAATAATTAATTATTTTTTACTAGAAAGCTGTCTAGCGACATTTGTTTTATCCGACGCTTCAAAATTTGGTAAAAATGTGACAGCATTATCATTGAATAAATTTGTAAAACGCATAGCCACCTCTCCATATTAGGGTGATGTTTTTCAATGTGTTTCCCATGTTTTAAGCATTTCTCTTATTGCGCTAGAAGATTGTTGCTCTGCTACTTCTTCCTCCTCCACTAACAAACTCTCCTCCATAACTTCTTGCTATGAAAATCAATGCAACTTCATAAGCTCTTCGGTGGTCAGCTCTTGACTATTCTCTTCCACAAGTTCATCAATATCGTTGTTATTTACCTCCAGTCCCATGCCATGGTATTGGCCAACGATACAATCTCGTTGACTGTAGACTCCACAGGTACTGTTTCAAACCCCTCAAAATCACATTCGATAACAGTCTCTGGCCAAAGTTTCTTCCAAGTAGAAGTGAGGGTCTTCTTGGCAACCCCTTCCCACTTTTCAATAATCTTGATTCAAGTAATGATGTGAAAGTGATCCTTCCAAAACTCTGCGTCACTCGTTATGCAAAATGTCGCTCGTTAAGGAAGCATTTTTTTCGCAATCTGTTTTGCTTATTATTAGAGGTTTCACTGTACAGAAATTGCTTAGTGGTGAATTTTTCTGGATCCATGAGAACCACCATGAGTGGATTTATTTGTATTCAAAAGAAACAATTGTAATGCTTTAATCCTAACATTTACTAACAATGACCCAACCATAAGGTGGTAGAACTTAAATAATTAATCAATTGAACTACATAACCTAGTTTTCCCTTCATCTTCAATAACAAATATTATGTATAAAATTTACTATTAGTAAAATCGTTAATCTTTTTTCTTGGACTATTGAGTAAAATCACGTATTTATTTGGTGTTTTGATGGATTGCATATTTTTATTTTACGGATATAACATTATTACAATGTGTTTCAACTGAAACTACTTCATTTTTTACGATATTTAAAGATGTGCTGAGGATTATAACGCATCTAACTTTTCTTTTTAACAAAATATTTCGTTTTACTCAAAGGTTTTTCTTATTACTTATGTTTTCAATATTACAATTTATGCTTGAAAACGAACCAGTCATAAGTTACATAGGCTATTATTTAAGGACAATTAAAACTTTCATACTCATATCGTGTAGGTACTTTAAATGATGTGGAAATTATAATTTTATATCGAAATACCAGATTACAGATGTTAACTTCGTTTTTATAATCTACAGTTAATCTCAACATCAAATGATAAGTATTCTCAATGATAATAGTTATTTAAGTGTCTTTTGTTATCTAATCTTTGCAGGTCTTCATAGAAAACAATATAATCTAAAAATATATAATGACAATAATGGTTGCCATACACAAGACAATATTTTTTCAAAAAAATCATTGATTGAAACTAAAACAATACCTCGCATCCCACAACTTTGACAAAATGAGTTTTTAATATATTCAGCTACACAATAAAAAAAAACATGATCATCCAGCAAAATCTCCCAGCACAATGATTTTAACCACTTGTTTTCCAACTTGAACGCAAAGGATAAATTTATTTTATTGTTATTATTATAGATGCACTTTCTTTTTTTCCACATAAACAAAACAATTGTATTAAAATTATGTTTAATCATAGAAAGAAAAATTATTAATCATAAAAACGGAATTTATGCAATAGTAGTAGAGTTTTTCGTGTGGAATAAGAGATATTTTTTTATCATGGCCGATCTATCATTCATATTGAAAATATTATTTTTCTACTTAATACACATGAGTTAAGACACGAAACTTTTCTACTTAAGACACGAAAATGATTATAAAGATCAATCGATAATTTGTAACGCCAAAGTACAATCTATAAATGAAAAAATAAATATTATTGTTTGAATGAATTTTAGTATCAAAAATTTAAACCACTAACTATCATGTTACAAACATCTCTGATGACTTAAATAATTATAATTCTACTTTTCCTGTTTAATCAAATAAATAGCGCACACAAATGTGTCAAATTATTTATTTTCTTTCAACAAGATATAACACGGAATTCATACTGATAACTTTCGAAAAAATACAATATTTATTTTTACCACTTTCACTTTAATTTAAGAAGATCAGGACCTTCAATTATGACGAGCATGACCATCTGATTATCATTATCCTCAGTTGATAATGCTCGTCGTGAGCGAAACTGGTCCTGATTAAAAAAAATAAAAGTGGAAGTAGTACAAATGAATATTTTTATTTTTTAAATACAATGCCTTTCCACCAAGTTTTTACAGTGAACAACCTAAAAGTGACTGATAACTTTGTTATTGACTTGTGAGACAACTAGACATGTCACGTGTTTCGATTTTTCGTACATATACATTTATTTTTTAACTATATATATATTTGTCTTCTTATTTCAGTAATTCTGTTACTCAAAACTATTATATATGTTAAATTGAAAATATATATACGTATAAATATCTCATTTACCATTTATTTATCATTATTTTATAAATATATTTACTATAAGCTATTTCCAAGTCCATTGTAAAACATTGTGATTTTCGAAAAAAACCTGTTTTGAAAAAACTGTGGGTAACATCCTTTTCCTTTCCACAGTCGATATACATATATTGAAGATTTTAAGTTTTTTTTTCATTTGGAAGGATTTAAGCGATTTTTCAAGCATATCAATCATACACAAATGATCAAAGCAACAATGGTCATACGTGTAGTCAATATGCCGATATAATTTATATTATGGTTAATTTTAATGTTAATTTAAATTTATATTATGGTTAGTTAAATCATCATTTAAAGAATAATAGTAAATCAACAGACAGTTTTCGTACAATCTTATCAGGAGGATTTTTTTTTGTCTTAATAAGTTGAATTATCATATAGTCAGTAGGCGCCATCGATTATCTTGGTTGTCATTTCAGTGCCGAAAAGCATGATAATTCTACCATTAATTTCCCTTTCAATGTTTCTCGGCTCAAATTCGCTTCTGGTCAAAAAAAATAATTGGAATTAGCTGTACACAACTGTCAAAAATATAATATTAATTAAAATATGCATTTTATGACATATTGCTGTTACGCACGATATAACAATTTATTTTTACAAGTATAATCTTTTTTTAGAATAAATTATTTATATTGCTTTTTTTCGCGCCTCCCTTGGCTAGAGTCCACGCCTTCCAATTTGGAAATCGCTGGTCTAATATTAATACACGGTCAACAGCTAAAATTCTAATGATTACATCCTTGTATAATACATATTTAGCGACGTCTCATGATTTTCGTATTCAGTAAAAACCTTATGTCTGCAATATTAGTTTTTCTAAATTGATTTATTGGAGCCTATTTTCTATATCCTATTTTTATTGGAGCATAAATATTATGTTTTATAGATTCGGCGCTAATTTTGTAGAAGTTTATTTTAATATATAATTTAATTTAATATCTTTTTTAACTCTACTTGTGTTACAAATTGCGACACTAGTTTCGCATTTTTAAGAAAGAAGAAAGAAATCAGACAGAGCATCGTAAGGTTTACGAAGTAACTAAAGAATGATTCTAATTATTCAGTTATAAATTATTTCCTCGGTTTTTGCGTCCAATAGATAAGGAAAAAATCCCAGCTCTTATTCTCTAATTTATTAAATACAATCCACAGACCATATGTAATGGTCTGGGGTGCCATCATCAGAGAAGGGGTTGGCAAAACTTTTATGTTGGAGGAAACAGTAAATGACCAAAATTAAAAATTTGTCATTTTTGACAGTATTCCATGATGATTCCGCTTTTTGTCATCGTGCAAAATCTATCACTTCATGATTTTTTTCTGGCCTTCAAACAATTTATTTTACAAATAAATGTGGTAATCAATTTATAGTTTATTCAAAAGCCTCGTGATGTTCTGTCTGACGATGTTTCTTAAAGTATCACATCACAATTTGTAACGCAACAAATAGACTAACAAAGTTATCAAATTCAATTTTATAGTAAATACTATCTTATTATAGGAAATAGAAATGCTCAAATATCAAACCGATAATCGTTGAGTTGAGTAGAATGCATGTGAATATATTGATATTTTTTTGTTGCTGGATATAAATAATATATCCGTATATTTTTTTGACTGAACAGGGGCTATATCATAATGCTTACGACGTCATTTTGAATATAATTCAATTAAATACTTTAAATTATATCGTCGAGAAATACTGGTTCGAAAATATCCTTCATACATTTTATTTTCGTAGGAGTACTTAAATTTAATAATGGTCTCTATTTTACAACTGTAGCAATTAATATATGCATAGTTTCCTTTCACTAGTTATTTTAATTAGCGTAAAATCGCAGTTTTAATTAATTTATTCTAATTAGTGTGGGAACAAAAAAAAAATATATATATTGCATCCAAGCCGTTAGGCCATGAGAACGAAATCTTTATAAAACTATGCAATGTGTCTAGGTAAGTTATGTTTTCATAATTAGTTTTAAAATTTTCATATAAGATTTCTCGAAGCGTTAATTTGTGTTACCATTATTCATAGTGTTTTAAATTTAATTACTTTATCAAACTTTCGTACAAAACGTCAATGAATTTCTTATACGTAGTACTTTGAATATTATAATTTTAATAGTTACTGACACCCAATAATACACACGATTTATTTCTTTTGCATATCTGCATTAAGCGTACAAATAAAATGAAAAGTAATGTTCCGTCATCTTTAAACTCGCAAAAAGAAATTAGATATATGTATATAAAATTTATGATTTAATTGGAAATACTAAATATTACTACTTTTATGAATGCATAATAAGCAGCCCAAATAAACATATTATTTATATAATTTCGTACACTCGAAGAATGACATTTTAGGAATAAATCTAATTGTTTAGATAGTTAAGACTTTTTTAATTGCAAAAAGAAATGGAGACGTAAATTTGATACTATATATTGTCATTTGATTATGTTATGGATGCGCTACAAAATATTTAATTAATATATTTTTATCAGGTAGAATCAATTGTATTACGTTTGATTTATATAGTTTTGTATGTATGAACATTTAAAATATAGTAAAATATATACAGATTGTCAGTTAAGCCGACGATGTGTCAAATAACTCGGAATATGGGATATGGGTTCCTGTTAATTCAATGGTAATCTTGCAATTCAGAGATTTCAACGTCGATTATTGTCGCAAGCGATAGATTCATAAGTAAGCACCTACTTAGATTTAAAAAATATCAGAATTGGTATTCATAGCGGCCCTACCCGTCAATACGGCGCACGTTGGCAGAATGAAATTATACTAAATGCGTAGGTCAATCGCGATCGCGTAAGCCGTCAAACATTCGACTTGCGAGCCTCCTCCTTCGATTCGATTCAGTCGCAATCCGTGTGTCAACTTCCGAGGATGTGCCACGGCCGCCATCTTAATCGAAACCATTTCCGCGTGACAGTTTTCCCGCTTTCCCGCGCTTTTATCCTGCGCATCTCCCGGCAGCCATTTCCGCGACGGCTGCCATTTTGTGGAACTCTTCGGAATAATTTGAATTTCGAATAGAAAACAAATCTTCGTTGATTCATTCAATACGTAATAATACTATTTTTTTTACGTATATTTAATCAACATATTTTTTTAATAATTTAAAACTTTACACAAAACATTATAATATATTTTTTTATAATATTACCAAATGACGATGTATTTGGTTACGCAAAAATCTTTTAGAACTAAATTCATTGCTATCTTTGATTACGATTGAATTGCGATAGATTTCTAGTTGATTCAAATTTGATCAAAATGTTGTTGTTAAAGTCGGTTGATGAGTATCCCACCACCACCCGTTTTGTGTATGTAGCCGCATTTTCACGGCCGCCTTCCATAACGCAATGCAATGCAATCAAGAAAAGAAAATAATTTATAACTCATTCAACAATAAAAATAAACTTTTTTTTTACAATTTTTATTACATTTAAAGTAATTATCTAGTAAATTCTAGATATTTTTCTTATAGCTGAAATAGTGGCTATTAACCACCAATAAATAAATATCTCGTATAATCAACGATTGTTCGTTTTTTGTGTTGCATATAGTTTAAAGTTTTACTTGTGACTAGTGTTGATTTTAAGCCTTGTCTGGAAAGAAAATCTGCACATAAATTATAGTAAACCAGCTGTTTATTTTGTCTGTTACTTTCTCAGTACTTACGAACAGCATGTGCAAATATTCACCGTGTAAAGTGATTAAAAAAAAACATCTTTATAAAGTGGATCAGTGATTGGATGTGTTTATTTGATTGTTTTTGGCATGTCAAGTGTGTGCTGTGTTTGAAAAATAAGTGTTCTTGACTGACGTATTGGAATGATTACACACAGATGTTAAGTGAGTTTGCAAATTATAACTTATACACTCGCATGTTCTAATTAAAATCTGTAACAACTTACTAGCAACTGTTCGTAACTCAGTTTTAAATTATGAATATAGCTTTTATATTGACCTTAAAGATGATCAATGCATACATTATATTAGTATTATTAAACGTATTTTACAAAAAATACCAAATAATAATGCGTTATTTAACATAATAATTTAAAAAAATATTTGATAACTTTGTTACTCCACTTGCTGTATTATAAATTGTGACACATGTGTCTCTTAAAAAAGCAACAGTAGACAAAATATCGCAAGGTTAAAATCACGGTTTCTCAACCGGTGGCCACAGAAAAAAAAAATAGGGCAGCCACAGCACAGTTTTGGAGAGCTACGGGCAAATCTTGGAAAAGCTAAAAAAAGGGTCTCGCGTCTTTTCATTTTAGGAAATCTGTAGTAAATTCCTTTGTAAAATCTGCCAGCGAGCAAAATTTTCTAAGAATTGAATACTATTTTGGAATCTTTCAACTTTTCACTTTGTTTCGAAAAACTTATATGGTTATATAACAAACGGGTATGGGGGCCACGAAAAATATGAGACTCAAAAAGGGCCATGGGCCCAAAAAGGTTTAGAAACTATAGTTTACATAATAAACTGATATTTTTTATGTATTCGGCGGTAAGTTTGTGGATGTTTATTTTTAATATAAAATGAACTTTACTACAGATTTTTAACTCAAATTTTAGTGTTAGAATTTGAGACACTTGTTTCATCTGCTTAACTTAAGTTTTACGAAAAAACTGATTACGAATACAGTTATTTGGTAAGTTACTAATGTAATAATATAGAAACATTCGGAATATAATATTTTTTCTTGGTAAAGGTTAGATTAAGAGATAATTTGAATGACTGATATATTGAAATAAATTCTGAAAAGAATCATTCAATGACCAACAATATACTATATTTATATTGCAGAGTGGATATAGAACATTACTTATGACTTATACTGACTATCAATGTGTACTGTAAAAACATTTAATTTACTGAACAAAAAAGAATTATAAACATAAACCCGTGCATACCCAATCAATAATTTATATTTGTGATTCTAGTAATTTAGAATCGTTGCGATTTTTTTCATTCCGCAAAATAAACCACTTTAGTGCAGAATAAAAACAAATACGTGAAAAAAAATATGTTTTATCAATCGGAAGACAAATTTATTTAGAAGTATACAATTATTAAAAAAAACATAATACTTTTAAAAAAATATATCATAAACTGTGATAAGCAGGGTTTTAAAATGCACGCTTGTTAAAGTGTTCAACCCTGACCAGCTGTGCTATAAGTTATTTCTTTCTTTCTGCAGCATAATATGGATACTTGATCATCCCACTCGTGCCAAAATATTAATAGTTTTTTTTTATTAAAAATAAGATATTTTGTTTATATTCATACATTCCAAAAAAATACATTAACATAACGTTATTGTTGAATGTCTGCAATATGTTTTAAGCGCCTAAAACATCGTTTTTTGATACTTTAATCATAATTATATTAATATGTTACCACTTACCACCATTATAAAATAAGTTTTAACTAGATTTATTATTCTATGAAAACCAATTACATTTTTTTCGTTTACTAAATAACATTTGATTAATAATCTAGTGATATATTCTATCTGGGTATGTACCTATATAAAATGTTTACAACTTTATATTTTTAACACAACATATTAAGATTGTATATACTTATTATCTTTATCAGTTATAAGTTGGATAAGGCAATCCTTTGTATGCAGTCATTCCTGATAAATAACGATGTATGTGCCAATATTAGTAATAAAGTAAACCAAAGATTAAATTTCAAAATTCAACGTAGGGGAGAGCAGGGTACAAAGTAACAGTATTGATGTGTTCACTCAGTTCAGTGTGAAAAAAAAATGATTTGGAATCAAACTGTTTATTTGTTCCGGTAGCTTATCTAGTTATTTATTATTCTATGTATACTTTTTTTTAACTTTATTTAAGGTATTTGAATGCCATGAGATATTTCAAAAGACATTACCAGTTTTACAACTGACCCGACTTTGTAAAACTGGTCACTTGTAACACATATTAGGTTCGAAAATAAGACATAAGATTTAAGTTAATTCAATCTAGAAAAAAATAAGAATATAATTCAGAAAGAAACCAAGTGAAGAATAAGCAAAAGTTCTCCATAAATTTGACAAATGCATACAAATATGGTACCAGTCCAAAAAAATATTGTTAAAAAAATATATTTCCATACTAACAACAAGATAAAAATTACTTAAATTGAGGCAAATAGAGGTTATTAACCTCTGGTTGTTATTCTTGCTTGATTTCTAAACATTTTGACACTTCCATACCAATCAGGACCCAGGACTTTTTGTTACTTTGGACCCCATCCCTTTTTTGTTTGATTTATACTTAATTATTGAATAACGACAATGGTTAGGCTTAAATCTGATTACTATAGAAAATAATCTGTAAGACGTTAAGCAAATAAACCAAAGACTACCATTAACTTGCTACTTTTTTTTAACCCGAGATGTCAAAATTATCAAAACACAGCCTAGAGAGGCTAGAGACCGTGGCGCAACGCAACACGGCTGGCGAGTAGTGCCCGCAAAAAGATTTATTTGCAGAGTGCACCCGAACGGTAAATTGTATATGTATATGAGGAGAGAATTTCGTTGTTACTTTCGACCACGCTCTCCCCTACAGTAAAAAAAATATAAACTCAGGTAAGAGAGCATAGATAATAATGTTATTGTTATGATGATATCGCGACCATAAACAATGTGTGAATATTTTTTACATACGTCCATTTTTTTGTCTGGTTATTCTTACATCTTTGACAGAGAATAAACACGATCATAAAAAGGGGAATGTAAAAAATATTCTGCTTTATGATTCGATGAAACTTATCTTTTAAATATGTCAGAAAGGTGTGTGTATTATCTTATTTTAAGCGTTGTATTAATTTCAACTAAAATTCATAAATAAAAAGATGAGATTAAATAAAATTATAAAAATACGTTAAAGTGATTTTAGACAAAATAAATGAGTTAAATTTGAATTATTTTTATTCTGTATGTAGTCCAAATGTGAAACCTGGGTCGTTATCGACAAAATTTTTGGAAGTGTACAGAATAAAAATAATTCAAATTTGACATTCAATTTTCATCGGTCGAAGTTCTAAAAAAAACAAATTAGTTGAATATTTTTATTTCAACCTATTAAATTTGAATCGTTCAAATTATGTAAATTCACACAGGTTTTGTCACTTACTACACGGGTTTCGCCTTTCGGCATCGTCAAGTGTTCAAGTGCACGGATGAATTTGAACAGACAGTCAGTTCGAGTTCAAATTCATTCATTTTAAAATTGTATGTACATATGTATGTTATATCATACAAACAAGTTGAACATGTATAAATCCTTTACAACTGTGGATGAATATAAGTAATCTAATTGATTTTTACACGAAATGAAGACGTAAATTATGTATTACTTTTCTAAGAAATGATAGTATAAAAACATATTTTTACGTTTCAGTTTTCTGCAAAAATATTCATTTTAAATCATTTCCGAAACGTTAAACTTCCAAAAAGCAACCAGAAGCGAGATTTGTTGATTAATGCTGCACTTAGTTAAATGTTTATTTCCTTTTATTTCCTTTGATCTTTTTCCTCGGATAACTTGAATTAATGATGCGTATGCATATTAAAATAACATGTAAGTTTTTGGAGCATCCGATATGTCTGATTTTGGTTTCAGTATCATTTTAGTATTCGGAGATATTCAGACTTGTTATTTTGTAACACATTTCTTTTAACAAAAAGATTTAACTACATAAGTTCCATAGTTCCATATACCTATTGTCAATATTTAAAAAATAAAAAAAATTTACACCATTTATTTTGTGATTGTGGTTCAAATGAAATGTTCATTACATTGATAGTGCTGCAGTTCCCATCATCTTCCGTATTGTAGACTTTAAAGTAGGTTGGTATATGAATATTTTTTTTTAATAATACATATTGTATGAATATCTTTGACATATTTGGTGCAAATTATACTAGCAAGTCACAAAATTTACTGGACTTTTCTAATCTTGACGGTTATGTCTTGCTGCCTCCTACTTTAAGTATTGCGAAACAAACTGTATACAATACACAGCTTCATATAAAATAATTGTTTGAGACCTTTTCTTGCCATACGTCGTAATATAAAGCAATTATGCATATTTGTGTTACTAAATTATATTTTTCATGAATTCTAATATATGGGGCAGTTATGTGTTCATAACTTTGCAATATATGTACTGAAGCAAAGCCCCCTATAGTGAAAGCCATGCTATAGAGTTGAAAACAGGTACTTTTTGCAGGTGAGCGGTCCGGATTCATAATGTTCAAAGTAATACATCATTATGAAACACGATAACACAAACATGATAACACATCATTATGAAACCATTTGTTTCTGTTATATTGTAGGAAATACATATTTATATTGTAATTATATATATCTTTTCAATAACATCTTTTTCAAAATAAGAAAAAATCACATTTTCTAAGGTTTTTAAATAAAAATCTCGGGGAACAAAAGCAAACAAAGAAGGCAAATCATTTTATTAAAATTATTTTTTTTACAATATTTCAATACAGAATATGAGTTTGGATAGTTCATTAAAAAAATCAACGTCATTATTGGGATTTTAATCAATTAATAATTAATCTCAAAATTTATTTGTGCACACTCAATCTTTCCATAGGATTTCTCAAGTCATATCAGTAATCAAAAATCAGTAAGTCAAACTAGGGTAGCACATTTCACTTCATTATTTTTTAAAATAAACCATCATTTACTTGGTATATTGCCATTATTATATGATAAGACGCAGCATTTATTTCATAATATCACAATAGGTGTCAAAATCGTATATGATAATAATATGAAATCCGCTTGTTACTGTTGTTGTATGTAATTTATAATTAATGTTTTATATAACTGTCATATTTAATAGTGGGAAGTTAAATTTTATTTGTTTTACCACACATCGCATTTCTTGCCATTTGCTATATTTCTTACAATCCTTACTTAATTTGCATATATGACCCTTCCGATGTATCGTAAATTGTAAATTAATAACACCAAAGAATCACAGAATATCCATACAAGAAATCTTTCAAATATACATGTTATATTTAACGAAAAATAAGCTCATAAATTGGAATTTAGAGTTGATCTACGTATAACCGCCATACAATTTGTTAGGAGAGGCTGGGAATCAACGGCCCGGTCTTTTTTGCTGTTTTTTCTACAGCACTGCATGGAACTTAAGACTGCTATGACTGAAGGCGTTATTTCCAATGCTATAAATTTTAGTCGATAAAAAAATAAACTAGTTTTTTAAAAGTTCAGTGTTTCTTCTTTTATTATTTTTAGATTTCAAGGGCTTAAATTTTCGAATGTAAAAACTTAAATATTCAGTAAAGGGTTTGATAAAAAAAACTTTTTTTTATGCATCCAGATAATTTACTATGATTATCATCTCATAACGAAATAAATCTATGTATATAGAGTGATTTCTACATAATGAAGTAAGGATATGTAAGCTATAAGTCTTTGCATAAACAATTCTGTATCGATGTTTATTTTCATCAGTTGATAATGCTCGAGCGAAACCAATCCTGATATATGGTAAATAGTGTAAAATTGGTAAAAAATCGTATCTCTTTGAAAAATAGTGTCTTTATTAATTTAATAGATATGTGTTCAGTAGGTGGTTGACTGAGATGTGTTCATTCTTTACAATATTCGACAGTAGAAAAAGACGTAACCCATAGTCTTAACCCAGAATATCTTTTTTTCGATAATCACAATGTATACAACTTAATACACGTTATATCAAAAAGACGTAAACTGCAAATGCCGAATTAGTGTGTCAATTCAGCTTTTAAGCTTGAATAAAGGCATGTGAAAACTACGACCAAGAAAAAGAACTTATACAAAGGTTTTCTTTTATAAAACGTATTAAATTAACAGCTTAACGACCGAGTCTTTGAAAAACAAAGGTTGCTGGCCGGCGGACACATATATGCGTATAGGTGAAGTATCTGGAAGCTAATAAAATTAAATTTTGTAAAGATATCTCGATTTGCTTACAAATTATAGTGAATTTAGTAAAATTATAATTTTTGCGAATTTATCGCAAAATTTTATTTCGCCAGGTGAAATTTTATAAAAAAAAACGTGCGGTCTTTAAGCTGTAAAATTTAGTAAATAAATCACCAATTTATCAGTCGTTGTGTACTTTCAAGGCTGTGTATATTTTAATTTGTCTCAAAATCGTCAAAAAATGTTTGGTATGTCTCCTGTAAAAGTTTTGTTTAGGTTACCCCTTTTTGCCTTTATAAAGTCGAATTATACTGTAAACAAAACAAATCGAATACATCTATCTACCTGTTCACTTACCACACCCTTTCATCCTCATATTACTTGCGAAGTTTTTGTTACTTTTCACTTATATTAATTGTGTAAAACTATTCATAGGTCCATATGTCATTTAATATTTCTGTTTCAATGCCATCGACTTTTTTTGTTGATTGGGTGCGATTATCTTGAACGATACTGTTTCACTGGTTAATCGTAGAGGAAGATAAAAATCTGTTATCATTACTGTTACCTTCACAACATAGGCGTCAGCGATATTTTAAAACACCTGAGCACTCTTCAATTCTACAATATTTACGCACATTAAATAGTATGCAAATGTGAAATATATCTAATGATATTTTACCAGCCATGTCAGATAGATATGCTTCTGTCAATATATATTATTTAAGCAAATAAGAGATAAAATAAACAAATAGCTTTTATATATTTATTTGATTCAATTGAACATTTCCATTTTTTTAAGGTAGAAAGAGAGAAATATTTATGTTAGCTTGTATCGTATCTACATAGTATTCTCTTAAATGCACGATTTAATATTTTCAGTTATAATAATGTTATAATAATTCATTGAAATGTATATGGCAAAAACAATCAAAAAATAATGTTTGAAACATCATTTTACTGAAGAAAAACTGCTTTTGTTACATATATATGCATCAAAATAACGTTTGTTGTAAAAAATACATTAACAATATAATTGAGCCCCCAAAAGTGTAAAACTTTTCTATTGGACTTTTAAGTACAATGATGTCTTTACTTGGTAGAATATGTAGAATATTATAACGCTTTTAACTGATTTTTTTCATAAAATACCACTTGGCTCACTTCACCTCTTATCCAGGGACGTTCGGTGGGCTCAGGCAAGTAGGCAGTTGCCTAGGGGTTGCAAGTCCAAGGGAGGGGAAAATAATCACAGTTTTTTTTAAATGACAATATTTTTGACACGAATTTGTTTCAGAATAAGTATGGTGCTTTTGTGTCTTATAACATCTTTGATAAAAAAATGCCGAGAAAAAGCATTTTCAATGGTAGTAATATTAGGTTCCCGGTGAATTGCTCGAATAACAAGATAATCAATTTGTTTCCGTTTGTTCTGTCTTAGCCCTAGTCTTCTAAGTTTTATGGAAATATATAGAAACAGTTTGAGTTACTAATTAATAAGCAGTTCTCGTAGAAACACTTCTGTTGAGATAAACTCCATTAAAAGATCATATGTTCCGCATTTGGAGCGAACACGGTTAAAATAAATACTTACGAAAATTATTTTTATATTTCACTCTCTAAACAAGTGTCGCACATGATAAAAATGAAATTCGTAGAAAAAGTCGTGAAAAATCGTTTAAATAACCAAGAAATTCGAATAATTTATAATTCGAGCAATTTACCGGCTCCCGTAATATTATGACCAATAGGTAAACAAACACTAAACAGTAGTTAAATTTATCGCAACGATCTTTTTTAAATGTGGCATTTACCTATATCATATAAAGGGCATTTACCCATCTCAATATAGGTGGCAGATAATGTAATTTCAAAAAAAAATATTTAGAATAAAAGTTAAAGCGTTATTGAAAACTTTGCTTAGAGGCGGCACATGGCCCAGGAATGTCACTGCTCTTATCGTCTCATATATTAGATGCTTTTATAATATAAAAATGATTTATCTTTGCATAAATAAGTATTTTTATAATATAAATAAAAACGATGTGCACAGACAAAAAAACGAAACTCCATTACTGTCAAACTGAAATAAACATAATTATGATTAGTAATACCTTTTCTAAATTTATTTTTGAACAATGATTATTAGTCATGGAATTATAGAAATTAATTTTCAAAAAATATATTTCAATTATTATTAAAATACCAAATGTAGCATATATGATCCATCATACATTTAAGGGTTAAACAAACATCACCGATACCGCCAAGCATGTGAAGTTTTTTGGTATAAAATGATGAGGTTAGTTGATGAGATACGGATATAATATCATTAAGATTTCCTAGTGAAAATTGCAAATCAATATCATGAAATTATTAGATCCGAATTCACATTTACTGAATCAATTTACAAATTAAGTTTTATTAAATACCGTAAATAAACGACGGAAATGGAAACTAATGTGCATAATGGGCAAGTTGAAATTGTTATTTGTTTTGTGTTATTAAGTGTTTTTCCTTTCTCCGTTATTTTTTTTGGTATATATACCCTTATTATAAGGGTGCCTTCAACTATATTGTGAATACCACATAAACTTAAATATAAAATGGTTTAAGTTTCAATCATTATAACTTATGTTTACATGTGTTGTAATTTGCAGCAAATCTCTATTTGTTGTACACGTCTTTCGCGCTGATTCAATGCAATAATGACTAATCAGAGATTTCCCCTACTTATGGACCGGCTGAGAATCGAACTCGTATGCAAATAGCATGACAGATAGTCAGAATGGAGTAGTAAGCAGGCTGGATGTAACATTGGGCGGATAAGTGGGCGTCCCCGCCTACGTCCCGAGACTCCGATGGGCTGCATTTTAATTACAGACATCTTGCAGAAATAATATATTTATCGAACGCTTGCAGTTCTGCAATCAGGTTGAATATACTTCTAAACCCTCTATTGGGGAAACACATTAAAATCGAAAATAATATAAATTAATTTGGTATTTTTATATACAATTTTTATATTCTTCTTGTTGATTTAGTTATTAAGTCAGTTATTGAAAGAAATATACGATTATCACAGAATAATTCAGATCATAGGCCTAAATTTGCTGTGAACGTGTTACAAAATGTTTTAATTTTTCTGTTTATTTTTACTCACTGTGATTTGCCTTCTGAAATTATATACCATTAAATTCAATATCATTAAAAAAAACCATTTAGTTTGATATCTTAAAATGTACAATATAACTTCTTCAGTGATTTAACGAGGAAATACACCCTTTTTTTAATTATATGAGCCCTCGAGAGGTACATACAGTAATAAAATTGCAACACTTTTCTGTTTGACTTAAGTACAGTGACGTATTTAATTGGTGTTTTGGTGGATTGCATTGCATGTTAGGGAGATAAAACTATTGCAGTGTGTATTTACTGAGCTTACTTCACTTTTATAATAGCGAAAGAATTGTAGAATATTATAACGCATCGAACTCATTGTTTCCTAATTGAAAATTTTGAAAATACCATTAGGCTCACTTCACCTATATCGTGTAAAAAGTTATGGAATTATGTATAAAAAAACTGCGCTGTCGCTAAACACAGAATCCATGTGTTGCAATATTTACTTAAATATTGCTACATGCGTATTTTTAGTTTGATTATTGACAAGATAGGTTTTTTGTTCCATAATAATTATTTTATATGGTTGATTACTTAAATTATTATGGTAAATTTATTATTTTAAAGTGATAGATTCGTATAGCTATCATGAAAACTATCGTTATAATATTGTAATTTTCAATAACTTAATACGAACTTGACATATAGAAATAACGATGTAATGTTTAGTTAAGTGCTGAGGTGTTTGTCGTGTCGCCACCTCCGCGAATAATCCTCCATAGTATACAGTGTATAGGCAACCAGGACACAGTCTCATATTTCTTGTAAGAATGAATGAACCATTTTTGCGTAGGATGAAATTTGCTCGTAAATGATGCAAAGAAACACCAATTGTACAAACAAATCTAGGAAAGGCCTGCTGTGAAAATGTCGTGAAAAGAATAATCTTTGTTTAATAATATTATTGAAATTACATTAATTAAGACAATTTTTGGTAAAAGCTTTTGTTTATATTATACTAGCTGACCCGGCATGCGTTGCAATGCCACTCAAAGAAAGAAAGTGTTTGTGTTTTAATTATGTTTATTGAAGTGCTTTTGGATATATTTTGTTTTTTTGTCTGGTGCGTATATGAATAGATCTTAAGGTTTAACAACGCGTGAGCAGGCCAGATACAGCTGTCCATGTGTGAAGCATGGATTTTTTAAATTTAGTCCACACACTTGTAGCGATTGTCCAAATGCGAGTCGCACCGGAAACTGCAAACATTTTAATTCTAATGGCCTATCTGTCGAAATTATTGGAATGCTTGGCAACAGTACATCGTTTCCTTTAAATTTTCCATTTAAAATTGAAGCTTAAATGATACTGTTCATTAATTTTTCACTGAAAGCCTGGTACCGTTGCAAAGTCGTGATGGATTTATATTTCGGAGAAGAATGATAGGTACGCCAATTTTCAGTGTTAAAACGTGCGGTAGCATGCCTGGCAAATCAAGTGAGTTTAAGAATTCAGTTGGATAATTGAGAACTTCGTCTTGATCAATTTATAGTATCGATGGACTTATACGTTGTTTCTTTGCCTGGTATTTCGTTTGGAATCCTGAAGTTGATGGCATTACCATCGTTTTTTTGACTGCTAATATAACACATTCACTAAGCCACTGATGATTTTTGTAATTCTGTGCGATATTTGGGAAAACTTTGTGTATCAATTCACTTACGGTTCCTGTAATTTTACAGAAGCTTGGTGGTAACGTGTGGATTCATTGATTTCTATTTTTCATTACCAATATCTGACAATTGTTTTTTGAAACGTTCAGCGGATGCATCATATTGTAATTCTACACGCATATTAGCTTTCAAAGTCAATTTCTGCACATGTCACGATAAAACTGATGATTTGAGACATGCACTTGATTCATCAGCAGCTGTTGAACGTGGTATAACTGGTAGTGTTTGTCGAAAAACACCAGACAATAAAAAAGGTTCGCCACCAAAGACCTGTTCATTTCCTCTCAATTCTTTTAGTGTACATACAGTGCAGATTTTTCAATGCCTTTTTGTGCACCATAGTAAATTCGTTCCATTTAATGAGTTGATATGATTAAAGTCCTTCATCAATGTTGGTGTTCAAAGGCAATTTCTTTGCTGAATGCGCTATTTGACCACCATCCAAAAGATTTGCTGTAATTGTAGATGAAGCGATTGCCAACAATATTGTTTCGTGATCCAACGTTTTGGCTTGTGTTTGATTGCATGCATAATTCTGTCTTACGCTATGCGTTGTTCTGGGACCAATTTCGGAAGATTTGTTTGAACGAATATACCCAATTTGTCGACATCAAATTGTTTCTCGTTCCTTATCACGGTCAAAAGGTTTGTTTGCATATCATTGTATCAGACGATGGGGCTTGAGCAGTGAGAGCTCGAACGGTTTCCAAACTTGCTCGTCTGTTTCTGAAGCTCGTGATGCCGTTTTTTTTCGTGCTTGAGGTCTAGATCAACTAATAGCTAGTCTTTTAGGTGGCATAATTGTTTGACAGCGAAAGAAATCCTTTGTGATGAGTATTACAAATTCACTTGATAATTGTTTACAATACCCTTTGATTGTTTGACGTAACCATGGCACGTATCAAACTTAAAAAGACTTAAGTCGCTGCGCACTTAGCGTCATCTGTCATTCAACAACATAAATAATTTCGTTCTGTTTGAAATACGAACGACGGACGTCAAAAATATTGGAAAAAAATTCGGGATAGGGACATCCTTCACCTAGCGGGATGAAATATACTTTAAAAAATATTCTACTACCTAACAAATATACATTAAAAAAATCATAAAAATCGGTCAAGCCTATATAGAGATAGAGATAATTTTTAGAATAATTGAAATGTTTAAGTTTGCTAACAAATTTATTTCGTAGAAAAAGAAAAAGATCTCGGGATATATAACGACAGTCCTTCAGTTTTTAATTGTAAATAATATATTTTTTAGAATATTTGAAATGTTTTAAGTTTGCTAACAAATATATTTCGTAGAAGAAGAATTAGATCTCGGGACATAATATATTGACAGCCTTGCAGTATTTAAATTGTAAATAATATAATTTTTAGATTAATTAAAAAGTCTACAAATATATTTCGTAGTAAAAAAAAAATAGACCTCGGGGCATATATCGACTGCCCTGCAGTATTTAAATTGTAAATTATTTAATTTTTGGAATAATGTTTAAGTTTGCTAACAATCATTTTTCGTAGTAGCAGAAATAGACCGTAAATTATTTAATTTTTGGAATAATGTTTAAGTTTGCTAGCAATCATTTTTCGTAGTAGCAGAAATAGACCTCGTGGCATATATCGACAGCCCTGCAGTATTTAAATTGTAAATTATTTAATTTTTGGAATAATGTTAAAGTTTGCTAACAATTATTTTTCGTAGTAGAAGATTTAAAAATAAAAGTCGAAATATAGTTCAATAAAATATCCATACTGTCATTAGAATATTCCTAATGAATGTCAGAAATAAAAAAGATTTTCAAGGCAGAATGCAAAATATAACCATACCTCCAATAATCAAATCAACGACACTGATCAAAATCTGTCAAATCAGCTCCAAAAAATCTTTGCCTAGCCCTATAATTATAGCTTCAAAAAATCGAGAACCTTAAAAAGTTATTTAATTTTTGGAATAATTTTTAGTTTTGCTAACAATTATTTTTCAAAGTAGCAGAAATATACCTCGTAATTTTTGGAATAATGTTTAGGTTCGCTAACAATCATTTTTCGTAGTAGCAGAAATAGACCTCGTGGCATATATCGACAGCCCTGCAGTATTTAAATTGTAAATTATTTAATTTTTGGAATAATGTTTAAGTTTGCTAACAATCACTTTTAGTAGTAACAAATATTTTGTAAATTATTATATTTTGGAATAATTTTTTAGTTTGCTAACAATCATTTTTCGTAGTAGCAGAAATAGACCACGTAAATTATTTAATTTTTGGAATGATGTTTAAGTTTGCTAACAACCATTTTTCGAAGTAGCAGAAATTTCGTAAATTATTAAATCTTTGGAATAATGTTCAAGTTTGCTAAGAATCATTTTCATAGTAGCATAAATCGACCTCGGCGCATATATCGACAGCCCTGCAGTTTTTAAATTGTAAATTATTGAATTTTTAGAATAGTGTTTAAGTTTGCTAACAACCATTTTTCATAGTTGCAGAAATTTCGTAAATTATTGAATTTTTGGAATAATGTTTAAGTTTGCTAACAATTATTCTTCGTAGTAGAAGACTTTAAAATAAAAGTGTAAATATAGTTCTAAAAAATATCCATACCGTCATTAGAATATTCCTAATGCATGTAAGAAATCAAAAAGATTTTCAACGCCAGATGCAAAATAAACCCATACCTTCCATAATCGAATCAATGACACTGATCAAAATCTGTCAAATCAGCTCTAAAAAATCTTGAAATTGTAAATTATTTAATTTTTAGAATAATGTTTAAGTTTGCTAACAATCATTTTTCCTAGTAGAAGATTTTAAAATAAAAGTCTAAATACAGTTCTATAAAATATCCATACCGTCATTAGACTATTCCTAATGCATGTAAGAAATTAAAAATATTTTCAAGGCCAGGTGCAAAATATAACCATACCTCCAATAATCGAATCAATGACGTCACTGATCAAAATCTGTCAAATCAGCTCCAAAAAATCGTTTCCCAGCCCTATAATTATAGCTTCAAAAATCGAATCAGAATATTCGATTATTTAAAAAACGTTGTAGCGATGCAAACTTTCAAATAAAGTTCTCTCAATATTATTACGATGTTTCGATTCTAAGCCAGGAAATTTGAATTTAAAGACGACCATTTCAATTGTTTTAAATTGGAATGGAATGGATAAATTGGATTGAATTGGAAATTTCAAATAAACAAAATGTATGAAAACATTTATTTTATTCATAATTTCTTTCCCGTGATATTTTTCCGATGTTTTAATGCTTATTCTGCTATTCTAGGCGGATACGAATTTAATAAATCAAAGATCATTAAAATCAGCCAAGTTATAGCCAAGATATACGTGGTGTAACAAACCCCACTTTCTTTTATATATATAGATATCAATTGATTTGAGTACAAACAAAGTGTGTTGGTGTTTTTTTAATCTAATAATTTGGAGCAGACGGTTGTATCTCAACAGAATTTGTTTTCCGAAACCTAATTGTAAATCATTTGCTCTCTTTTTTGAAGAGGGTAAAAAAACGGTTCAAAAAATAGGCGAATATTTTCAACTGATAATAATATGCATTAATAAACCAAGTTGACCTTAAAACGGTTATACTTAGCTTAGTATAAATAGCCCTGTATAAATGTATATTTTTTTCAGTTGAAAATACTCGTGATAAGCTAAACTGTTTCTGATCACATTAATAAATGTGGAATAAGTACAAAAGAATGTTTAATTGTTTGAACATTATGACTCTCCACTAAGTATTTACAGTAGACACCTTAATGGTGAAAGAACGATTGCAGGTAGGAATTTTGTAATATGTAATAAGTAGTTATCTATACGTCTTATTTGTTAGGATTAATGGAGGACGGGAAAGTGTAGAAACATCACGGACATTAATGTCTTGCTAGGCCACCCAAAATGTCGATATTTTTTATTTTAAATTTCTTTTGGTGTTTTACTAAAAATTGTGTTCAATTATCTATAACAACTACGGCTTCCAATCCCGGGATTTAGGGCTAAAAAAAGGTCACAACTATTTACATTTATTCGATTCCGCAAATTCCTGGGTTTTTTAAATTGGAAATCTTGGAAGAACATAAAAAAGAAGGTCTCGCGTGTTTTCATTTTGGGAATTCCGTTAATTCCTGGGTTTTTGAAATCGAC
Source organism: Himalopsyche tibetana (assembly GCA_030503985.1). Taxonomy (NCBI): domain Eukaryota; kingdom Metazoa; phylum Arthropoda; class Insecta; order Trichoptera; family Rhyacophilidae; genus Himalopsyche; species Himalopsyche tibetana. The sequence continues at coordinate 16,801,795 of JAPJYX010000010.1, read as the reverse complement.
TTACCTAGGATTTAAAAATCGACGAGCAAAATCGTTTATACACGATTTTATGGTGAATGTTCAATCTCGGGATTGGAAAATCACAGGATCACAAAAAATATCCGGAATTGGATGCCCTAATAACAACACTCCGTCGTTTTATATGCCAGTCCGATTTTGGATGTTTTTTTAATTAGGATTTCTTATTTCATCCTTTATTTCGACATCTCTGAATCCGGAACAAGTTACAGTACCTTTTTACTTTTTTTTTTTAAATATATTTTAAACGGTTTAAGGAACAATCTTTCTTTTACTAGATATCTGTAAAAGATATATTAACCGTGTGAATAGTACAGAAATTATGTCGATTGCTAAGTGTTGCATTTTCAAACGACTGTGTATTGAAATTGTTGCAAGTTGCAAGACATCTGTTGAACATCGTTGTGCACTTTACATATTGCACTTGATCGCCTTGTGACAAATTTCACGTCGATCGATAAAACTTGAATTTTATCGGCGCTTGCAAGCCCATTTTTGTTGAAATGCTTTTAATTATTGTTTGCAATAAAAGAATATGTCCCAAATTCACCGCGCAAATAATTGAATTCTTAAATTATATAGATCGAGAAGATGACGAAAATTGTTTTCTTTGCTTAAAATTTCTTAGATCTTTCTTAGAAGAGTAGTAATAAATTGGATTTGTGTTACTGTGGTACACTAAATAAAGAGTTTTTTTTGTTTGTTTTAACTGGTAATAGTTTATAATAATAGAAAATTTAAATTAACTTTGATTATTCCACGTATTGTGTTACAAACTATGACACGTGTTTCGCCTGTTTCAGAGGCATCTTCAGACTTACTATCGCAAAGTTTGCTTAAGTAATGAAGCAAGATTGATTCTAACATTTTAAAATAATGAAATTACAAAATGGATCATTACTTAATCAAACTTTGCAATAGTAAGTCTGAAGATGCCTCTGAAAGAGGCGAAACACGTGTCACAGTTAGTAACACAATACGTAGAATAATGAAAGTTAATTTAAATTTTCTATTAAAATTAACTTCCACAAAGTTACCGCCGAAACCATCGAAAGTGTTAGTTTATAATAATTCAATAACATAATAATTAAATAAAAGTTTTACTCATATTTTTACTACAAGTTATTTTTGAATTTTGAGAATGCATCGTCGCCGGTATTGCCGAAACAGATAGCCCGGCATTTATAGTGTTTTTACAGATTCTGAAATAAAGGATTTAAAAATTTAGAAAATGCCGGTATTTCAGTATTGAAAATTAACCAAATTCAAATAATAAAATATACATAAACTATCACATATTTTAATAAATTTGTTTGCAATGAATCGGAAAATTGACAGATACCAGAATTTATGAGCGTTTTATTATATATTATTGTTTTAAGAAACCTTATTCATGAAAATATATTTAAAAATGAGATGTTGATTATTGAATCCTGATATTTTATTCCATGGAATAGATATAACTCCATTCAAACTCCTACCTGAAACAGTGATCACCACTTACTAATCAAAATACGGTGGCATCTTAAAATGATATCTATAACGTCGCCCGCTGTGGTCTAGTTGGTTAGAGCTTGCTTTACCAATCAGGTGGGTCTGGGTTCGAATCCCGGTAAGATTAATGTCAAATTGGATTTTTTTTAATTTTAATTTGAGATCTAAGACATGGGTGTTTGTGAAGTCAATTCTCCTTGAGTTAATTTCATGTGACTTTCAAAAATTCTCATCGAGTATATCTCGTATGATCTTTCAATTTCAAAATATTTGACGCATTGGCGTAAGCTGTAATGTCAAATATTTTTTTTATAAAAAAAATAAAAAATAATAACATATATTTATTTATGTAAAAATCGCTAAAGCCTAAAAACTTATAATCGTTCAGAATTGAGCCGCGAATGATTTCAGCATTTAAAATACAAAATATATTCGGATAAAGTTTTAAAAACAAATAAAACTCGTGGTGTTATGTGATGTAAGCAAAGCCATAGTAATTATGATTTGAATTATTGACTTGTCGAAACCAATATGGCGATAGAGAAATGTTATTTCAAGTTACGGGTAGATTAGTCTATTTCAGTTTTACTGCAGAAATTAAGTTTTATTGATACAAACGCCATAACTTCAATGGAGATCGATTGATTCAGATTCGTTTTATTTAAGGTTACACATTCCATGCTGCGTACAGACATAACTTATCTTGATTTATTCATCTGACTGACATTTACATACTAGAAATGCTTTATAATCTAATGATTCCTTTTGCAATAAAATTAGCTTAGATTCAAACTGATCCATTCTTAATGGATTCATTAACACAATCATACCTAAAATAATTTGGATAATCATTCGAAAAGATGTAAATTTATGTTTATATACCGATAGCGAGAAATCAATATTAAGTTCATATAAAATTTTAAATTATCAATAGGAACCAAACATATATACCTCAAATAATGTGTTGGCCAACCGTGCGAAGGCTTAGGATACCAGGGGTCTACAAAAATGGTTATTTTTAATTATGTTCGGTTTTGGCAATGACTTCCTTTATCATATATATTATTAAAAACAAAGCTGCATTTCGTATATTTAACCGTTAACAAAATATATGTATACATAGAAAATTTATAATGGTAAAACCACAAAGGTTAATAACCTGCTATAATTAATTGAACATAAGACAATATTTTTGTAGATAGGCGCCTGTGATCTTAATGCTTCGCTTAGTTGTACATAAGTGATTTCTTTGAAAAATCTTTAAGTCAAGATAGCCGTGCAATATTTTTATTAAGAAAGTAGGTAAGGATTTTTTAGCTGTCAAAAAGTTAATTATTCTAAAAGTAACAGATTTTTAAAGTCTTATTCTTTATTTTACCATTTTTTAAAATGTAGGTACATATTTTTAAAAAGACTACTAAGAAAGAATATACAAATGAACAATGTTTAAATAGCATATTATGGGAATAATTGGATTATTTGATTTGTGTTTGGTAAAAAGGTACGTGCTCGAGTCACGAGTTCGAATACCAGTGAGGACAATTTTTATATATTGATTTTCAATCAATTTACGGATAACTTTTAGAATAAATGGATGTCTGTGATGTCTGGAATTCCGTCCCACCCATACGATCATAAAAACGGGCATAGAGAAAGCGATTAGCCAACCACTAGTCCTGTCCTAGCCGTATCCTTATTTCTCTTAATATTTTCAAATAAATGAGAAATTAAGCATTTGCGTAACAAGCCGTTTTTGTTAAATAACTTCTGTCAAGATAAGCTCCTTAATTAAGAATCACATGCTTCATGGCTTAAAAAAACACTTTCATACGATCCTAACGCTCTATTCACTTTTTATTTTGACTATATTGCACAGTATGAATATTCATATCAATTCAATTTCTCAAAATCTATTCACTAGTTTATTTAATTAATATGTAAAAAGTATTATTTTAGAAGGACAGAATAGTTAAACATTTACAATAATTTCTCTTTTTTTATTATTCACGGAGCTTTGACGATACCATACATCCTGGAACATAAATTGATATTCCAAAAAGGACATTGCTTTTTTTTTTTTTTTTTCCTTTTGATATTAATATTACGTAGTTTGATCATTAGATGAAACTACGTACCTACTTAAAATTTGCTTGTCATTAAAACTAGTATGGACCATTATGAACATAGTTTATTTCTGATTATATTTGTATTGCAAATATTCAATTAAAATAACATAATAGCAACTGTATTAATAATGTAATTTCCATTAGGTATTTATTATCTATTTTGCACAGCTAGAAAATAATTAAACATGATCTGTGTGCTGTATTATTTACAGTTGGCTTGCTGGAAGTAGAGCTATAAATTATTTATTCATCGTTTTTTTAAATTTATTTTTACTAATGTTTTTAAAAATACTAATGACAAACCGTTGGTGGTATTACTTATTATTAGAGCTTGCACGAAAACAGATAAAACCTATACAAATAAATAATGAATAGTGAATTTTCAATTTGTCACTAGTTATTTCCGCACAAATTTTTATTGCCTTATGTATGTAACTATAAAGATATAAACAATATCTAAACTTTATTCAAATTCTTTTACAGAAACTAAACTACATATCTAAGAAATTAACTACTCCGTCAAAATCAATTGAAAAAGCTTATTAAAAGTAATACTATTTTTATTGTTATAATTAAATTGTGATATTATTATGCTTCGCCTGCCTGTACCTACCAATTCTGTGTTTCCATGCGCCGCGTCCAATCTCAACATACGCTTAGCCTTACAGTTGTTTAGTATCTATGTTTTTTAAAATAATATTTTTCCAAAATAAATATATAAAAATTCACATTTCAAGAATTTAAATAATCAATATGTTCTTTTCTACAAGAAAACATTTCGATAGAGGCATCCATCGGTCGTAAATTAAAAATTTGTCATAATTTATTATTCCATAACTTACATATCTAAGTTAATCTATAAGTGACCATTCCCTTATTATACCAACCAGTATAAATAAAAAAGACTAAGACCACTTTGAATATCGGCACGATTTTTTTCAAATAAGAGTAAATTCATGTTTTATTTTTCGTCTGAATTTTATGTAATTAAAAATATTGTGCAATATCATTCATTGAACATTTTTCATCTATACCGAAAGAATATAAGCAGGATTTAATTATATTTACAATTGGAACAGTATTTATTTTTGTTTTATATTTCGATGACATACAATCGCGAAAAGGAACACATATCTATTTGTCTATGACAAAATAAATTCGATTCAAAATTGGAACGATGTTTCGTATTAATAAATTTAAAGCATCATACTCACTAAGAAAAATCTAGATTGAATATAGAAGTAAGTAATGATAAGTCATTTTGAAACTTTATGAACATCATTGTTTTCCGCTTTTTTCTGTCAAATGATATTAGCATAAGTTCCCCACCTTTTCGGACACACGCTGCGATCTTTTCAGAGCGAAATTTGAACTGACAAAGCAAGAAAAAAATGCCTTCAATGATAGGAAGTTGTGATGTCATAATGACCCACTGTAAATTGCCCACGTATTTTATTGTTGCGTGGAGAAGTATTTTTTACTGACACTCGGTGTTCATTTTGAATCTGCATTCCTTGAGTCGATTCAATAAATCGCATTCGATGCACGAATGTTGCAAATTATCTCATTATATATATAAAAATAATTAATATTATGTTCTTTTACAGCAAAACTAGCCAAAAAACTATAGATACTTTATCTTCAATTGTATTCAGTCAATAAATTTCGTTAACATTACCTGAAGAAACATCATTTTGAGTATATCCGTATTCTCGAAATCGTTGATGAAGTCAATAGGTAAAACATGGGCCGGAAGTGACAACAAATTAATATGAAAGGTGTGACTAGAATTTGCAATTGCGGTATTACGCACCGATGCCGTACTTATGTTGTTTTTTCAAAACCGAAATACTGTATTTTGGTACTAAAAATTAACCGAAATCAAATGATAAATTTCTATAAATTATCACATATTTCAATACATATGAGTAATGTTCCCGCTAAGGTGTGCGCGTGTGCGCGCGCACACCTTCCAAAATGTGCCCGCACACATTTTTCCTTCCCCGCACACTTTTTTTTTATAATATTTCTGCGTGTGGCCTGACGCAGAAATATTATAAAAAAAAGATTATTTCACCAAATTTTATTTTTGCTTCAATACTTTTAATAAGCTTACCAAATTTTCCACATTTTTCTTCCATATCTAGCATCTTCCATAGTAGGTCAGTGGGTATATTTCTACATGTTTGCGCAAGTTTTTTATTTGCTAAAAATGTACTGCTCACAGAAGTTGATGGTCCGCACACACAATATAAAAATTGTGAAAGGGAACGTTGCATATGAGCCGCCCATTTCCAAAGTTCACCTTTTCCGTTTAAATTATTTTGGAAATACTTCTAAAAAACGCGTCGCGAACTTTCTACATTTAAAAAATAACCATATTTTAGTTAATAAAATTGAAATAGATAATTTATTCTTCAATTTGATTAAAAAATATTGTTATTATTTTAATATAACGGTTCCCTACAAGTTCTTTTGTAGGTATATTTAAAAAATGTAAATGGACAAAGTGAATTTTGTAAATGGGCTACTCATATGTAGTTTACGATTTATTGACGTATTTTACATATGTTAAGAGTTCTATCAGTATTGACAGAAATGATTATCCATTTAATGATGTTTTATAATTTAAAGAAACCGGCAGTTGTTTATGAAATATCTCCTATGATATATTTATATATATTTGATTGAAATAGAAAGGTGTAATAAACAATTTCAATTTGTTTTGTATAAATAACACTGTTAAATCAGATGGTAATGCTCACCATGAGTGAAACCGGTCCTGATCTTGGAAAATAAGATCGGAAATAAGTACAAAGGAATATTGTGCCTTTCCACCAAGTATTGAAAGTGAACAAATAAAAATGTATTGTCATCTTTTTATCAGCGTGTACTTTTAATTATATTTTAAAATTACAATAATTTGAAGAAAGTACATTTGGTATGATTTTCGAAAAGTTAAATTTTAGTTGATCGCGAACGCGGTAATAATTGATTGATATTTTATTTTTATTTCGATTATCATCAATTAATGTCAATTTGGATTTGGCCACTTTCGATTCTGCAGAGCATACATATTATTTAGCATCTCTCTGACTGATGCATCCATTAATTATCGTTGCACATTGTTTTACTAATTAAGTTGTTCTGCGAAGTTAACTCTATACTGAATCACATCTTGTGACCGTGGCAGTCTCCACTGGGTACCCCAGACCAGTCTTTGCCATATAAGATACCTGGCCACAGCAGTCGTATCAATAAATAAATATTCGAGTATACTGATCGAAAAAATGCGCTCATACGATCGTAAAAATATCCGTGCCAAGGTTGGTCACCAATGCCTTCTACGGATATAAAAAAGCAGAGATGTGTCTTTAAAACGATGCTCTGATCCCATACTATTAAATATTTTAAATTCCATGTTCTTAGACGCCGAGTCATAACTAAAGACCAAACGATTTTCGTTTAGGATTGAAATTAAAACAACTGAATATTACTTTCGATGGTTTCGGCGGTAACTTTGTGGAAGTTCATTTTAATAGAAAATTTAAATTAACTTTGATTATTCCACGTATTGTGGAATAATCAAAGTTAATTTAAATTTTCTATCAACTGAATATTATTTGTTTGCAGTCTTCGCATTATCATTTTTTCTCTATTATTAAATAGAAACTCACTCCTACACATACTAGGGTCTGGAATTCACCGTCGTCTGCGTGGTTGACGTCGTTGGCAGCGGTTATGGAGGTTACGGGTTCGAATCCCAGTACGGACAGTACTTATAAATTGATTTAAAGGCATGCCTGTATGTGATGTCTTGAATTCCTTTACACCTTTCCTATCCTCATAAACGGGTGTAGCGACAGCGATAAGCTAACTACTATCCTAGCCATATTCTTTTATTCCTACTCTTTTCGAAAGAGAGAAGTTGAGGAACTGAGTAACAAAAAGTTCTTCAAAAGAAAATCTTCTGTTGACATACCTTCATTAGGAGGGCATATGTTCCTCACTGCGAGCGGACATAGATAAAAAAATAATCACCGCCAGAAAGCAACAAATTAACAATTTATAGCCTACAAATGATTGCTTTCATAAATGATGACGAAATGAGATGTGTTTGGTCATATACTAAAAAGGAATATTTTCTATTTAAATTTCTGCCTTAGGCTTTGATGAGCAAATATTAGTGTTCACTAGACTTTCTTTTTACACGGTGTATACGTTCCACAAAATATCGTGTAAAAAAATAATAGTCAAAAAGTTTCTCTGTATAAAAACCAATTCAGGATTTAAAAAAATAAGCATTTATTTTATCTTAATTTTATTTAAAAAAATAACTTAACAAAGATTATTCACAATCACTATCAGACAAAATAAGAAACCATTTACGCACATTTTGTACGACATCGCTTTCATTAGTTATTTGAGATATTCATTGCCTGAATAATATTTATTTACATTTTTCGGGTTTATAGGAATGAACCGATCTGCGCGAAGTACTGAGTAGGGCATCTAAGTCCGGACCCTTTTTATGATCCCGGAATATAACATTCAACATAAAATCGTGTATAAATTCGAGATTCAGGATTGAGAAATCCTGGGATTTTTCAAAAAAAAAATAGTCGTTCCTTAAAGCATTTTAACGATAATCACATTAATTACAAAAACCTACAAAGAGTAATTGCGAGTAAGTTAATATTTCCCTAAACTAATTGAGCGTTATTAAAATCAAGTAATTATTAAAGTTAATCTATGTCGCTACTTGCTATCAATATTTAGTGATATATATTTTTACATTTATTTTTTATATAAACACTATACATTTTTTTAATTTAACGTCAGTTCAAGTTCATCCGTGTACTTGAACGCCTAAAGATGACGAAAGGCGAAACTCGGATCAGTAGTGACAAAACTTGTTTGAATGTACATTATTTTAACGATTCAAATGCTAGTAATAATTTGTAGGCTATACACTTTTTTACGAGATCAATTGACGCGGCGGTATATCGCTGGCGGTGCAATGTGGGCCGTTAGGAGGAGCAAACATTCAAAAAGTGTTTTGTCACACAAATAGAAAGCTTGGAAAATGATGATTTAAGTGTTGCAAAAGTGACGGTTTGTATGAATGTGTCAACTTTATGATTTCATTTTAATATGAAAAAAAAACCTTTTTGAACACTAATTTTGATTTCCATTCATAGGTTTTATTATGGGCTATCAGAACTGGTATAAAACGCCATTTTTCAAGATTTGTGACAAAACACTTTTTGAATGTTTGCTTCTCAGTTATCCTAGACTCACACGTGAAAAATATCATACGAATTTATGAAATTTTGCGAGCTTCATTTATTTGATGAACTGTTATGCAAATTCGAATTGCGTTTCCTTTGCATGAAGTGATGGATTTTTTCTTCTATATTTTGGAGTTATCCACGTTTTTCTGCACCGATAAATTTATTGTAGAACCGAATTTCATAATTTTGCTGTCACCGTAGATAGATGCGTATTCATTTATTCGAACAACTACTGAAACAGCTCTCTGTTATCGCTATTTATTATTCGAGGTTTTTTCCTCCCCATTTAAGTAACTTATTCGTAATATATTAATGCCGCGTAATATGATTCGTCAATTTGATGGGTGTTTTCACATCCAAAGAATACGTTTAATTATTTTTTTATTCTGGAGATTGCGTATTAAATTCATTACATTTAATTTGGTTACTTATATAAGTTCTTCGCTTGTTTATTGCCTGTGTATCGAAGGCAGAACTTTTAAAAAAAATGATGTCGAAAGAAATGACAGTCAATGGGTTGTCTCTTCTCGATAAATTACACCAAAACCCCAGTAATGACGTTTTATTAATTGTTTTCTCCAACAAAATATTGATGGTGCTAAACTTTATTATACATTAGGACTTCATAATTTTACCCCTGAGAGATGAAGTGAGCCATTTTTTGTAGGGAAAGATGAGTTAGATGCGTTTTAATATTCTACAAGTGAAGTAACATCACTTAATATACATTGAAAAAGTGTTATCTCCGTAAAATAAAAATATGCAATCCACTAAAACACCAAGTAAAGACGTGATTGTAATTAAAATTCCAAGTAATAAGTTTTACCATTTTACTAGTTGGCTCACTTCACTTCTGGAGAGGTCAATTATAAAAACTTTATTTCTACTCTCGTTCTAAATCTAATTATTCGTTTTTCAGGTCCCATATATTTAAAGTATTATAAATGAGTTAAAAAAAAAATATATTGAATTTTGTTTTTTTCCTGTCTTAGATTTGTTATTTAGGTCGACAGTATTATTATATTAGAATTGAAGGTTTATCGCTTCATAATCAAATTTGAAAAAGCTCCGTCAGAATGTCTTAATTTTAAAAAAAGCTTGCTCTTTTATATGTTATTTTTTTATAATAAATTTGAATTGCTACCTCGGTTATTATTCGTCAATATCAAATTTCACAGGAAATAAAAAAAAATAACATCGTTTTTTGCATGCATACCATAAATTTCAATGTTATAATGAATTCAATAATTATTTTTTCGAAGCAATCAGGCGACAAAATCTTATGCTTACACAGAAAAATAATGTAGGTGATTGATAAATGTTTCTCTGAATTTGCTTGATACAAATGTGGGTAGAGGACACAAGAAAATGATCTTCTCTCCTTTTTAAAATGCAGGTCTTAAAATTACTTTTTGTCTCGCATAATATTACTGCCAAGGACATCTATTTCAAGTGTAATTTAATCGGAAATAATTATCTTAATATAATAATATTGGTTGTGTAATAAATAATGGGTCCCAAATAAATTGGCGCGTTTTTTCTTCATGTAAGCTATAAATATTTTAAGCTACGTCATGTTTCTACAGAAGCCTATAGAGTGTTTTGTTATATTCTCAGTCAAGAGCAATAGTGTATTATACATTATTTAGTATTACAATTTTTGAAAATATAATTTTCAGCACAAAACCCATCTTTTTTTAGATATAAAAAAATACATTACAGCTAATACTAATGCCCAACTATTTAAATATTGAAAGATTTTTTTAAGTCACTCGAGATCAACCTTAGGATAATTGACATGACAAACAGCCACGTCTTGGGTCTCGAATTTAAATTGAAAACATCCAAATTTGACATTGTTCTTGATGGAAATTGAGCCCAGACCCGTCTGATCGCTAGAGCTCGCTGTAACCACAGTGTAATTGAGATGCTTGGGACCTAAATTAAACTTTATCAATGTGTTATAAGTAACCATTTATCGATCGAATTTTTAAAAAAATACATTTTAATCTTGAAATAACACCCAAAGTGTGTAAATGTGGGAATTGTGAACCCGTTAAATAATATATTGTACATGTATTAATCTGATTCGTTTGTGTGCTTGAATATGTATCCCCAATATGCCAAAAGAATAAGCCCAAGATGTTAACATTTAAATAGTTTGTAAACTTTTATAAAATTGAATTGTCATTTTTTTAACCAAAAAACAAGAAATTAAAAAACACAATATAGTATGTAATAACAAAGGCTTCATTAAATCCTTACGCATTATATGTGCCAGAAATTTCTAGTGATGAAAGTGATTTGTGTACAGGCATTTATAAAATATGTCGTGTAAATTCCAGTAGCTAATGAATAATATTATTTTGCCTTTATTAAAATACATATGATTTTTATTTTGTGTAATTTATAATACTTATTGAGTCTTCATTATTACCCCTTTTACACGATAGTCCACAATATGGAACCAATCTTTAATTTTTATTTAAACTTTTTTTATACGGTTTATAGTATCTACCGCGTAAAAATTGATTTCAGTGTATTTTATTCAATACAAAATCAGATATAATACTTTGTGTCTCTATTTAAAAAGACGTATTTAAATGTGCTCACATACAATTCTGAATAAAAATTAATTAAAATAACAATTGAGATCGGTAATAATATTTGCTTTGTGTGGGAAAAATGTACAGCCGAGAGTGCATGTTCAGTTATGCAGAAAATATTTCGAAAAGCAATAATGTTTTATTTTCCGGGAAAAAAGTATAGAATACAACATTGTTTTTTTGTAAATATTTTGCAATGTATTTGTATCTGCATCAAATAGTCCATTATTGTGTTTATAAAGCGCAACTATTATTAAAATGCAGCGAGTGTATTTGGAAAAATATTCATTGTGCTCGAATATTCACAGGTGACAAAACCCGCCAGTATATAAATAAAGGCTTCTTTGGTTGTTTCGAAACCCACGCATATATGTAGTAAGCATACATGTAGTAAGTATGTAATATGCAGAAATATACGAGGTTCAATCAGCCTTTGACGTTCTCACCAGCAACGTGACGTAAAATCTGTTCTGTTAATTTTCATTAGATTATTTCTCAAGAAAACAAACAATTTCAATTAGATTTGTTACCTTTGGTTTTTCGTTTTTCGCCTCTTTAATAAGCATCATCAGACAGTATTCCGCAAGGCTTATGAATAAACATAAAATTGATTCAAATTCTTAAGTTATAAATTACAAAATAAAAGTAGAGGTTTTTTCCTTTTATGGAGTTACAAAAGTTTCAATTTTATTTTTATTTAAAAATAAACATTTACAAAGTTACTATTAAATCCACCGAAAATATGCAATTGTGCAATATTTATATTGTACTAGCCGAAAAATATTCAACATATAACCAGAGTGGAGTCGGGGAATGGAAAAAATCTTACGACTCAGGGACATTTCTTTTATTTTTTTTAGTCTATTCGTCATATTGATTGGTGAAATGATGACTATGTATTTACTAGAATTATTCTAGTAACTAGAATGATCTGATGGTAAACGTATAATGTAAGTTAAACGGAAATGATCGAAAAAATCAATTCGGACTTTTTTATCCGACTGTATATTATAACTTTATATGAAACGTTTTTTCTATTGTGAACGAAAAAAATGTAGTGGGCAAAATGAAAGTAAAACAATAGTGCGGCATGGAATAAATGTTGAATGAAAGATTAAAATTTGATTACAAACATCGCATTTAACTTTATATCAGTACTATTTTGGCCTTGAATCATTTCTAGTAAACCAGTGTCATAACCACATGTTATTACTAACATAAATTAGCGAGTGAGAATTTTATTCACCAGCTGAAAATTCTCACTTATTAAACGAGACCAACCCAAATCGATGTATAAAAATGTGGAATAATTACCATAATTTTAGTTTATTATGCGATGGAATTCACTCTTGACCCTAATTTATTTGAAGCATTGTACGCAGATTTCTTTTTTTAATTTTCCTTTATTATTGACCGCTCGAGAAACAAATCTAAATAATAATTCTAGCACCTTGTCTGTACTAAAATTTTGAATCATTTTGTTTAAATTTGAAAAAAGATACTATTTTGTTGAATAAAACCTGGCATTATATTATCATATACCATTTACCGGGTTATGAGTGCGTTTAAAAATCCTGCGGACGTTGTTTTCCAAGTTCCAACTAATTATTATAATTTATGATATATAGTATAAATTTAATATGTTATCAAACATCACGATTGAATTTTCAACGAATTAATTATTTCTATAAATTATTAATTTTACAGTGATATATGTTTCTAAAATAAATATAAGCCTTCTTCAAAAGACAGGTTTAATATAAGCTGCTTCATAGAATTTTTATACAGAAATCGTTTTTCATAATATCATCTTAGATTCAAACCACAAATTTTCTTACTCGTAACGTTATGTAATTGCACTTACAAAAACCAGATGGCAGCTCATTTTAGAATTTATTTTTCCTATTTATCCTGTCCAAAACTGTTTCATTTTCAAAAATAATACTATAAATGTTACACAGCTACATTTATTTATAAGTAATTACTTTAAAACCCATTATTGATGTTTTAAATCTAAAAGATATGCATGCACTATATATTGAGTATTGAATTGACTACCCATTTCTTAAAAAAAATATAATTATATCATAGTTATATTAAAACAATTAAATAAAGTTTATTATTTCATAGAAACCTAAAAAAGTACAATTCAATATAAATTCATACATAAAAGATAATGCTTATAATATATAAATAAAAATATTTAGAGGTGTTTACTATCAATTATTTGTGAAAAGGCATTAGTACGAATTCTACAATAAAATAATAATTTATCAGGACCAGTTTCAGTCATCGCGACCGTTGCTATTTATAGTCAATTATATTCGTCTAGCATTTTGTGTGAGCATTTTCATTTGAAAATAGTCACGAAAAAAATATTAAATTGGAATTTTAAGTATAAACATATTGTGTCCAATTTTTTTAAATACGTTTGTTTTAAAAATACAAATAAAATATTCAACATTATTACATGATATTATTTGATACTCTTTTTCTGCTTTCGCCACCGCTCTAGATCTTCGTCATTAATTTCGATCGAATGTCTAGTGCAGAGTTTTTCTTCCCTCCTAGAGTAAATTCTCGGAACGAAAGTTGCTAAATCAAAAACAACACCTTCATACCTTCATCTCACACATATCATATATTTTATATACATTTAATTATGATTTACATAATCAATTGTCTAATAAGCTGTAAACATTTAAATAGTTTATAATACATTTACCAAAAACTTATATAAAATTTCGTATTGACGATTTCAAGCATATGTTAGTAATATGACAAGTTGACCTATTTATAAACTAATGATTTCCGGGAAATTCACACGAAGCTGGGAGACCATATTGCAATGTGATGTTGTTAATTAATTAAACCTCGCTCTGGAACCCGTGTCTCTTGTTTTATTTCTCAAAGAGAATTCCGGAACCACTTCGCCAAACGAAGGTTGTATAACATAATGTCATTTGCGCCACGGTATTAAAGCTAACATGGCACTTTGTTGTCGGTTACCTGATGTTCAATATAAAGAACTTTAAGATATAGAAGAGGTATTTATTTAAAAAAATATATGATATATTTTGCATAATGGAAAATAAAATTCGTTGCTATCACATTATTTCATTCTATATTGCAGATCGATTCACCAGGTAGACAGACGTTTTTTCCCTATTATGCATTTTATTTCTACGAGAGGTTTGAATTTTTGTCGTGCTTCCAAACTATTAGTATACACTGGAACTACTGTTTTTAGTAAATACATTACCGGGTTTTTTAATTACTCGCTTTAGAGATCCTATAATAATATTATGTGTTTAAATATAATATATTTAAATGTTATATATACCAATTTTTACAGTCACGGCAGGCTCCCAAAACCTACATCTCATATTTGAAATATAAAAACAGTCTTTTAGTCATTATAGTAAAAAATATTCTATGCCTGGAAAATCGTTTTCTTAAAATTTCTCAAAAATCGGTTTGAAAATATTGATATGCTCTTTATGAGAATTTTCGTTTAATGTGACGTAAATTTGCAAGTATAATTTTATATTTTTTGTAAATGCATGTGCAATCACGTAGAACATCGAGAAGTATCTAATAGTATTGAACATTTTATGTTCTGAATTATTTGGCGTAGATGCCGTATAGTCTACGCCGTAGAATATCAACAGTGAAGATGAACAAACTGGGTTGCATTCGACTGGTCCGTTGATTTTATGAAATTTTCTTACTGTATATTCAACAAATAATAAAGTTTGATATTTAGCACAATCGATTTGCATTTCCGATTGTTGTAATTATTAATGTCTTTTATCAATATAAAAAAAAAAACACAGATCTTATTAAAGTAGCTTTCATAATTGCTTGTTATTTCTGAAATGAAATAACCTTACAGCTTTTCCACAAACCACATGAGAAATAAAAAAAAGCTTCGTATTATTGGTTATAATTTGACAGCACGTCAAATAATGACTATATTTCTTCGAGCATATAAATGCTCATATATCTTAACAATACTTTTTTTTGTTTATTAGTTTCGCTTTTCCTTCATCACGTAGATCTCATAACTTTGGACCAAAGTAAATTTGCACGACGAGTGCTGCTTCTTAATTGGCAATTAATTTTCGTCCGATGGTTGTCACGACACGTTTTGCGGTGTTTCATTGTTCATTGCTAGATGAAAACCGCGTAATAGTAAATTTAACAAAATATTGTTTCAATCAATCCAGTAGATATTGTAGCTACAAAATTTTGTGCTTTACGCTAGCATCTGCCATAATATGTAATTTCCCAATCAAGAAATAGATGAATTATAATTTTAACACGCTTAAATTTAGCAAAAGGTTCGAATCAAAGAATCGCTTTTAAATACAATAAATTTTTGAAATACAAATACTCACCACGGATAAGACAATGCGTGATAAATTAAAATTTAACTAATCAAAAAAAAAATGGTATATTACTACTACTTGAATATGATTCAGCAAATAACAATTATAATTTCTTAACACTTACCGCAAACTTTAGCATATTTGTTTAATAATATTTAAAAACCTACATACGGATTCATTTAAAGAGGTGGGAGGTTTTGTTATCCATGTCCGTTCCCAATGTGGAGCATATGGCCTCCCAATAGAGTAATCTCAACAAAAAAATCTATGAGTGCTTTTTGTTACTCAGTCACTCAACCTGTCTTTTCCAAAGAGAGTATTAGGGGTATAATGATAAGCCTAGGACTGGTAAAGTGGTTAACTAATTTCTCTCACTACGCTCAGATTGTTGAAGGACCGGAAGGGTGGGAGGGAATTTTTAGACATCACAAAGACCCATTTCTAGAACCGAAATCGAAAGCGAAAAAACGCTGTTCGTATTGGGACTCAAACCCGTGAGATCCGGCACGGAAGCCAACAACGCCAACCACTGCGCCATATTTATTTTATATATATTTATAACTATGTAGTATTCGAAGTTTTTGTCTCTTAAATCTAACCACGTACTGCCCCACTACGAAAGAATAAACTTAAACGACTAAAAAAAACCACAGTCGTGCCTTTGGCTATAGAATTCATTTGTTGCTTCTTCGTTTAGTATTTTTTGAAAAGCGTCCGATGAAAAAATCTCTATTTTATCTAGTAAAAGCATATTATTTTAAAATTGTAAAAAGCGCCCTGAGTCGTAAAAGCAGACGGTACTTACGTCATTTAGATATCGAAGTATTTGTATTGCTCTTTAAATTATACATGAAAACTATACTCGAGTAAAACTGAACATACTTTCGGTCGTAAAATATAATATAATAAATACAGAATACTTTTTACTCTATACTAGATATAAGGTAATTATCATAATTTGATGTTCAGAAATATACTTTTATACAAAGATTAAGTGTGTTTGTGCTTTCTATCAAAAATTGATTTAGTTTTTTCTTTGCAGGAGGAGATTGGAGAAGTCTTTGATAGATGGAATGAGGATCCCCCGACTATTGTGAAAAACAATAACATTGTTCGAATCAACCAACACAATATTGCCGCAAATGGATTTCGTACGAAGTATAACTCAGATTCCAGTATCAACCAATACGATGCAGTTAACGGTACCAGTATAGGCGATTCTAGTCAAAATTGTGAAGCTATTAAGAATAAAAATGCTGTATTTGAAAAGTATAATAATGGTGCTTCTCTTAATAAAATAGACAGAAATTTCAAAGTCAACGCTGCTAAATACAGAAAGTTTAGCTCGAAAGCTGCACTTAGAAATGAAGATGAGTTTTCTGATAATTTTTTGGTGGAATTCAATGATATAGTTGCCAAAAAATTACTGAGTCTCACGCTCAACGATTCGAAAGTCAAAATGCCTTATGAAAATATTGAAGTCGACGATTCGGAATCGGATCATGATTACGATGATGTCTTTGTATCCGACGAAGACGATTCGAATTTTCGTAGTTCCAGAGTTTCAAGATCGAAATCCCTCGAAGACTCTCTTTATAATAAACTAAAACCGATAGACCCAAATATAAGAGCAGTGATAAGTAACACGAGTAACGAAAAACGATCTCAAGGATTGTTCTCTCCAACAAGAATAGCTTTAGCCAATTTTATGAAGAAAAGTAAAGAAAGAGTGCCATCTCTGACCGTTAAAGCCGCAGGAGAAGCAGTCCTTGTAAGTGTTGGTTTATTACCTGACGAAGATTTTGTCGAAACAGTTTCAGAAAAACAAAACGGACGAAGAAGTACTGATCCTGACATTCCTGAATACGGAACAATTAATAATACAGAGCCGCTTTTAACAAAACGAAAGTTTTTAATATCAAAATCGTTAACTAATTCTCCACAACTCTTGCATAAAAACAAACAAAATTCAGATATTTCGAAGGAATCAAGCAGAAATAAACCTGAGCATAATGGTCAGCACGGATATGAAAAAAGCGATAGATTATATGAAAATATTCCGAGAAACTTTAATTGTGATGGTGCCACAGGATATGATGAGCTGTACTGTAAACGTTCAACGCAGGATATTTTACAAGAGAATTTTCCCCAAGTCTTATTTCGACGTGGACAAAATCATGATGACAATCCTATACACTTGAAGGTAAGCGTTTTTTTTTATTACGTTCTGATGTAGATACTTAGGGAATTTAATCACTCCTTTTGTCATTACTATGAGTGTTAATGTACATATGTGCTGAAATAAAAAAAATAAAAAAACTTGATGGTGATATAATATAATTTCACCAAATAGTCACTGGAAGATATAAACGTTGTCACACTTAAGCAATATAAAAAATACACAATATATACTTACATATCGACTGTGGAAAAAGGACGTAACCCAAAGTTTTTTCAAAACACATTTTTTTCGATAATCACAATGTATACAACTTGATTTACGTTCTATAAAAAAGATGTAAGCTGAAAACGCAGAATTTGTTTCTAAATTGAACTTTTAAGTTTGAAAAAAGAAGGGTCTGTTGAAATTGCGATCAGGTAAAAAAAGGGTTAAAAAGATATTTTTTTAAATAAATATTCGATTAATATCAGATAAAGTCAATTCAAAATTAGTTTATCGGTCTTCCTGTACTTCAAAGTTGTGTATATTTCATAATTTGCCGTTGGCCCAAGATCAGCCAAAAACATTTTTCGTGTCTCCTGTAAAATTTGGTATGTGTGGGTTACGTCCTTTTTCTGACGAAAACGTGGGTTACGTTCTTTACGACTGTGTAAAGCCACAGTCGATATGTACTATAAAAATTCAAAATTATTTATCATAATAAAATCCTTTTTGAATACTCTGATTATTTTAGCATATAAGCGTATTTGATTTTTTCTTTGTTTTCTTTAGTCACACAATAAATTATTTTGAGAATGAGACATGAAAAACTGCTCTAAATATTCATTTCAGATTTCAGATTAAACGTTTTGCGGTATATCAGTATTAAATATTTTTATAAATTATTTTTAATAAAAGTGAAAAACTATATAGCGATCATAAAATAAAGAATATCTTCTTGTTTTTAACACGATGCTATTAATTTCTTTCGTGTGAGTTATTGTATTGGTCCTGAATCTAAATTCACTTGATCAGTAAATTAAATATACTACATTGGCTAAATGGAAATTATATTAATTGTAAAAACATTTCATTCCAAGAAATTTTGTATGTGTAATACTACTTTCCTTTTCTAGAATTTCTTCCACTGGATTCGCATAAATATGTTAATGAAATTTTTACATTTAAATAAATTATGTGTATTTGATTAAAAGGGACGAACTCTGTTCCTGTATACGAGAAACACTTATTAAACAAAGTGGGTTAGTAGGTGGAAACGCCACGCGGGAAAAGCAAAACGGGGGGTTCTCAGTTATGTAACATTTAAATATTTGAACATATTTTCAGTACATACTCAAACCTATAATTAGCACGAAATTGCATTATTTTTATTTTCAATTAATAATCAAGTAAATGCACTGTTCAGTCATAATCAAGATAAGACAATAATTTATTGGTGGACATGTCATTACGCGTCCTTTATGGCAATGAATGGCTCGAATTCCTAAAAATACACTGTCAATAGTGGAAAGGCATTTTTATTCTTACCCTCTAGAAAAAATGGTTAACGATTGACTAACTACCAGTATAATTCGTCTTAAATTTTATTTTATTTTGTTTCTTTTGTAAAATGATAGTTCTTATATTTCAAACGATGAATGGGAATATTATCAACAATACAATATAATGTAACGCAATAGTAATAGATTTAAGAAACTAACGAAATTCGATTGTATAAAGGGTAAAATAATGTCACCCACAGTTTTCCAAAATGGCTTTTGTCTATAATTACAATGTATACACCTCAATTAAAACACAAAAGGATGTAGGCTGCAAATGCCATTAGTGTCAATTTTTTGTTTGTTTTTTAAAGTTTAAGTTTGAAAAAGTAAAGCCCAGTGAAAATTGCGACCAGGAAAATAGACTTAAAAAGAGGGTTTTCTAAAGCAACTTAATCAATAAATAAAAAATTCAAAATAACACACAAATTTATTGATCTTCGTGCACTTCAAAATTGTGTTTATTTTTTGTGGATCCTGTAAAAATGGAATACTTCTTTTTGCCTTTCAACGGTCAAAGTTTTTAAGTCATTTTGTAGTGATATTTTCAAATGAATAATAATACTATGTAAAAGCAATAATTTTTCAATATATTTTTGTAAATAGGAACGCATTGACTACCAATCAGCCGGATTCCTGGGTCTTCCAGAATTAGCGATTTCTTTGAAAGATGCCGAAACCCAAACTCATGAAACTCCATCAATATCGAGATCATCGAGCTGTACATGGAACTCGGAATGTTCCTCTTCGCTTTTCAATACAGGTAAAATAAATTACATTATAATAAAATATTGCATATATATTTATATCATGAAATGATTATTCTATTGATATATGAGCCCACGAGAGGTAAAGTAAGCCAAGTGGTATTTTAGGAAAAAAATAGTTTTATTTGTTATAATATTCTGCATGTTTTAAAGTAGCGTAAAAGTGAATTTCATCTCTGTAAATACACACTGCAATAGTATTATCTTCCTAAAATATGTGTTTTAAATCCACCAAAATACCAAGTAAAGTCGTGATTGTACTAAATAGTACAATAGAAAAGTTATTCCATTTTACTACTTGGCTCACTTCACCACTTAAGAGCTCATATCATATAAATATAATATTTTTCCAAATTGTTATAAATGCTTTCATCCCTTCTTATCCGGCCTATCTGATTTTGGCAACTAGATACACTTTATGAAGTGGAACATTAAATGCCATAATCCTCAATGGTATTGATGTTTATTTTATTATAAAAGCTGGCAAATGGTATGTTTGTGTGTACGCTCAAATCGTCTATTAGATACATATAATCGACGCTAACTTACTTGTCATTGTTATCTATATACGAAAAAATCTAGTGTGAACATGTCTAATTTACAATCTTAATAAAAACACAATAATCCTTTGTACTTCATTCCACTTTATTTAATATGTCAGGACCGGTTTCGCTCATTGCGAGCATTGTCAACTGATAAGAAATATAATTTAACAATGCTATTTATACAAAATTGAAAAGTTAAGCACAACAATTGGCATTGAAAAGAAATTGCCAATTACATTAAAGTGATTCTAAAATAACACAAAATTAAAATGTTCAACACATCTAACATATAATTAAAAAGTCATCCCAGATTAATAAATTCAGAATGGCGATTGAAATTAATTACAAACATAATTAAAATTTGGGAAATTTTTGACAAAGTGATAAAATGCTACATTAATAAAGTGAATATGCTTAATGATATGAATATGCTTAATGATAGTTTTATGTTTTCCCCGCTTCCAAGTAGTTGGTGTGTTCATCACTTAAACAAAATCGACAGCCAGGAAGATTCTGAAAAACAAATTTTTCAAAGACCATATCAATTCTAACAAAAGAAATCCACCAAGTATTTACAGTGAACATCCTAAAAGTGATAATTTACAATCGTTAAAAAAAAAACATAATGTGTTTGCTAACACAGATTGACCATTAACCCGAGATATTGGATTGTTAAAGTTTATACATCTCAACTTAAATTTTAAAATAGTTTTAGATAAAAGTTTAATTACTTTAAAAGATGGTTTAATGCAGTCGCTACACTCTGTAAATGTAATTCATGTGGCAATCTGTATGCAATCGCGTGTCGAAAAGTTATCCACGTGTAGTGAAACCGCATTGTTCACAGAGTAATTTCTGTGAAATAGCTCTGACCACTGCAAACATTCTACTATGTTACATCTCTCTAAGCTCCGTTCTTACGTATTTCTATATACGTATGAACATGGCACAGTTGGTTCTTAAATGTTGTATATTTCAACCATTTCAACTGACAATATGAAGTATATCGCTAGGAATACAGGTTGTTTGATTTTTATAAAAGAAAAATGCAGTATCTTTTATGTTGGCGTTAATTGTAACGAGAAATAAAAGTTATCAACGCTATTTTATCTGATATCGTATCTTTCATCTACCGCTTATATATAAATGACGAAAGCAATACAAAACAAATGTTTTCCTATTTCAATAATCTTCAAGTCAAACTTTGAAAACGTAATATATCAAAAATACTCAGAAGATAATAATTATTAACTCGTGCTTAAATTTGAGCACATAATTAATACATTGATAAAAGATATTTTTACAAAATGACGTTTGAATTCATTTTTTGAAGATAATTTTAATAAAGGCTGACTGTAAGAGTAATAACAAGTCTTTGATCAAAAGGATGCATGTATCATTTATAAGCATTTTCAATCATAATTTCGGTATACATCATTTGAGAAGTATTTAACGCTAAAAACCATAAAGTGTTAACAAGCTTTGCGATATAATATTCATGGCCCTTAGTTTTTGTCAAATTTAAAACCTTCCTTTGACTTGCATATTGTTGTTGCGCTTTCAAAATCCACTACGTGAATATTTTAATGAAACCGATTGTTGCATTAATAAAATTATAATAATTCATCCCACCCGCAAAAAAACGATTATGATATAAGACTTTTTAGAATTACTTTATAAGTATGTCTATTTTATCAAAGACATACATACATTGCAATTCGTACTGTATTTTACATGTTTTGAGACTACAGCCAATATTTTGAAAAAAAAAATATAACAGATTTTAAAAGTGTATACCTAGATTCTGATTATAGATAGCTGTTTTTAGAGTTAAGACCCTTGGTTTATCAAAGGAAATAATAAACGCATTCTAAGATCCTTTAAAAAATAGGAGATAAAAAATATACAGCGATTATGTGAGTCAAATATGTCATATTCGATCAAAAGCTGAATAGCAAGTGTAATAATATTGTACATGTTGATTGTATTAGAAATGCCAAACATATTGACATAGTCTTTTATCATTTTATTAAAAAAGATATGACGCCCGTTCGGATTGATATGCTGTGTCAATATATTTTTTATTGAATAACGTAAATACAACGCACTAAAATGAACAACAAAAATGTTTTGCTAAATAATTTTCCCTTAATCTAATAACAAACTTGGCAAGGCCACAAATGTTTTTGATTGATGGATTTTTTAATAATCTGTTTAGCTTAATCGCATCAAGCAAGCACTGTGCGGTGTAATTTGCCAAAAGCAGCTTGCATTTATTCACACACAAAAACAATCTTCTCCAATACTCAGCAAAAAATACTAGTTAATAATAAGCACTTTTTTTTTCCTCTAAAAGCATTGACATTTACAATCACCCAAGGGGCTCCGAGTTCATCCTGGATTCAAAAGTCGTGGAGGTAGCTTTTTTATTAAATGAAAGTTGTGGTAAATAGGAATGATTTTTTTTTAAACATTTTGATCTACGTATGGGCCATAGATCAGTATTGACTAGGATATCCAATCCCGGAGCCTTTTTCCAATCCCGAAATTTTGGGATTGATTAATTTGCAATTGTTTCAATCAAGATTGTCTCAGAAACTCGTTTTTTTTTAGCTCACCGAAGAATTTGAAATCCTGAATTCGCTATACTATTCCACCAGAATTTTTTTTTGAAGCTCTTGCAATTCCAAAATCGTATAAATTTACGGGATTTGCTCAAAATTTCTCAATCCCGAAATCCCGGGATCGCGAACATGTCAATCCCGGGATTTCGGGATCAGAAAATTTAACGGAATCCAGGGATTGGATGCCCTAGTATTGACTAATGAATGCGTCCTTGCTGAAAAAGATACATTACTACTGTTATTGAAATGGACAGTTTATCGTGTCAGCCTATTCTCATGTCCATAAGGATACAGATTCCAGACCATTTTCCTAAACTTTGTTCAATCAGTGTTATTGTGGTCAATCAGGATTATTCAAATCAAACATTCAATCAGGATTATTGTGAACAAAAAAATAATACTACACCCAGATGTGAAACGAATACACGCATTGAACCAACAAAACATCGAACACGTCAACTTAATTTATGCACTTTTTTTCACGTTATTTTAGAAACTATATTGGTTTAAATTAATTAAATTTGATTTTAAGTACATTATGAAGTACCCGATACTTTATGCACATATAAGCGCCGAGGGCCGCGGGTTGGCCAGGCCTGGTTTAAACGATTAAAGTGAATGGATTTATCAATGTGCTTCTTTATTATTTATATAAAAACATTTATTAATTATGTTTGTTGTATTATAATGAAATATTTAAATTATTAGGATCATTAGATTTTTAATAGTAGCCGTTAATGAAGACCTTAAGTCGACTATTTTACAACGAGCCATGGAAAACAGAGGCCATAACTCATAACGTTATGTTCAAGTATTCCCGCTGGTATGGACCTTCGTGATTTTGCTTTATTACAGTTTTAATAAATAATATCGCTATACCGGCTGAGAAAATTATTCGCAATTTTAAAAGATGCTGGTTGGATGCAACTTTGTTTACCGCGTTAGAATAATTAGTAATTAACATGGGTTTCTGACCTCTGACACCTGACATTGTATAGCTCAATCCACCAAAGATTACGATTACTTATTTCTTTACGCCAGTTTGTCACTGTAAATAAAATAATAAAATTTAAATATTATATATTGTCAACGCTCCTATAAATTATTTTTGATCCTATTTCTCGTTTTAGGCAGAGTCTATAAATTTAATAAAACGTTTGTAACAAAGTTTATTACAATCATATTTTAACAAAATTCAACAAAAATTGTCATTTTCTCAGTGTTGATTTTAAAAGTATTAGTTGTAAGAAAATTTGAAAGATTTACATTATTTTAACAAAAGTTCAACCCGTTCTTACCATGAAGCATAATATGGACTCTTAATGGAGCCGTCTACACAAACTCTTATATACTTTACATTTCATAACATACATAGCTTATAACGACTTCATATATCATATTATAATTAACTTACACTTTTTCTTATGTATTTAATTTTGTTTTATAATGTCTTATAATGTCATTTAACAAAAAGGCAAAACTGTCAATATTTAATCATTTGTTATTTTTATCCATTCTCGTTTGAATATGGTATGCCTGTCAACTATTATTTTATGTTTTATCATAATTAATTAGTATTTAAATTTAGTTTTTATAATACTTGTTTCTATAAAACATACCAGCATATCTAGATTTTCGCACTTATAAGTAGGGCTGTAGATTTGAATAAAAAAGAGACGACTCTGAATTAATTATTTCAAATATTTCCGTTAAACTAATATATCTGTACACCATCATATCATTCTAGTAACTAGAAGAGATTTTAGTAGATTTCAACAATCAATATGATGCATAGACTTGTCACTAGATAATTTGTCAGTACTTATAAATTATTTTTCTCCGGTTTTTTCGACTCCAACTTTACTTTCAGAAAAACACCCGACTCCGATTCCAACTCCTGTTGAGTTACAAGATATCATAATTTAACTGAATTGTACATCTTTGAGGACAAGAATTGTTAAAAATAAAATAAAATTATAGAACATTTTTACTTTTGACAATGATGTAAATTTCGCTTAAACTGCGATATCTTACAACTGCAAAAATCCACCCCGTTTGTAACAAGTATGAGATATAATGTATTTCAAAGGTTTTCGCTCACTTTTTACAAATCGTATCAAATGTTGAGAGAACTCGTGAACTTTGCACCTGTTGGCCATTAATAAAGAAACTACCGGGGATGGGTAACCTCTTGCTTTTTAATCACATTATTAATGAGAAGGATTTATTGTTTTAACGGTAGTTTTAATTATTATATCAAAACATCAGTGAGCTATAATTTTGCACACTATTTTAATTTTAATTTAATCTATAAATTTATTTCAATGGATGCCGGAGATCTTTTTTTCGCTCCATCAAATGAAAAACAACGCTTTTTATTTACTAATGTGTTTCCAATTGTCTTTGTTGCGATATATTGATATGCTTATTTATTTTATTTCAGACACTAGTAATTAACTGTCTCACATGAAATAATATGAAAAAAAAATGTTTTTACTTTGCCCAACGATGACTTAAAAACATTAATTAAATAGATCACCCGAAATATCATAAGAATTATTTTTATTGATTCGATAAACAATTTACAATATATCCGGAGAGATCGTTTAAAAAAATGCTTTATCAGTGACCAAGGGAAAATGAAAAGGTTTACATCTATTACCGAGACAAATATCCTTGTACGTAATATTTAGTTGAATAGAATTCTAAAAAAACATCTCAGTCGATTAAAACATTCGTTATTATTATATTCAACCAAAATTTTACTGCATAAAATGAACAAAGAGAAAAGAAATAGATTCATATCACCATATCTTTTTTGACATTAAAAAATTCTCCAAATAACAGTTACTTTTTAACATTTAATTAGCTGCAAATGTCTAATAAAGAATAATGAATGAAAGATTAGTGTGATATTAAAATACTCTTTTTGCTAAACTTTCAGATAATTTTCAAATATAAATAAAAAGTTTTAATCATGATCAATCAATTTATTGAATAAAAAATGTCACTGTTAGTGGAATAATATAATAAAGAATGGCTTTATTAACTAGGATGTTTTTTAAATGCTATTCAACCAGATTTATTTAATAAGACGAATATGGGTAAAAAAAATATTAAACAATTTTACTCATTAATAGATGTCGCTTTAAATCTTTTGACTCCTTGAAATTCATTCGGTTACCACTAAAACAATAAATATCTACCTAGCATATAAAATTTACTTTACACTACAACGTGGATGATTTTCTTTCGTGTGCTATAACAAATACTGTACTTTAATTTTTTAAAAATGTGTTTTATTACTTTTATAATAATACTTTGTGGAATAGTGTAAGTTAACCTTAAAACGCCCGTGGACTTTTGCGAAATATTTGCATGACCCGTAGCTTTTATAAAAATAATTATATCTCTAAAACTATGTGGGTAAAATAAAAAGCATTAGCAAAGTAAAAGATTGTTTATAATTAACGAAAGCTTTATTTACATTTTTTCACATTTTTATATTATTATACATTAATGTTAAGGAGTTAAATCGATAAAAATTGGACAAAACTTCTGTATCCTCATTGAAATATGTTGTATGGTCTGGATAAAGCCGATTTATTACGGTCCGCATAACACAACACATATTCCAAGAGTCGAACTTGTAACGCAGATGTATATATTACAAAAATATTGATATGACAAAAATATTGAAAATATACATCGAAACTGAAAATAAAATTATAGATCGGTATCTCAAAGTCATTATTTATGTAAACTAATACACATATTTTGCATACTATTATCATAAATCAGTGTAATCCGATAGCGAAATGTACCATAATCACTGGTCCCGTACGGGACCGCCGGGCGTTTAATGGTTAAATCAATATATATTTTTTTCTTTTTTAGGATCCACAAATGCATCAGCCAGTGACGATGAAACGGCAGCGGTTGATGACGATATACGTTCGTCTTCATCGTCAGGTCTTGAAGTTGGCGGTGCCGGGGAACCAAATGAGGCAGGGGGAGACGAATCAGGCATCGGAACTGCATCTCCTCCTCTTAAGCTGAGAAAAGAAAATTGTGAGTTATATAAAACTATGCATATAATTAACTGAAACAAAGTTATACTGAAGATTTTTTTTACAACAAACCATTATGTTGTTTTAAAAGTGACCTATAAACAGTTTTATTTTGTATTCATTCATCCATATTAAGCATCCTATAGCATTAGTTTAATTCAGTTGTTTTGAATAATAACCGTGCATTTTTTCACACGTTTGTTTTTACCATACTATGTTAAACACAGAATAACACGATAATAATATAAATTTTCTCTTAGATATTCATTTTACGTTATCAGAGTTCGACGGAAGAGCGCGATCGCTACAGAGGTGATAAATCTTTTCTGCAGCCAGTTCACGTGAACTTCATATGCATTCATTTACAAATCACATTATATAGGCATTTCCTCATACTATATATACCCTTACATGTTCACACAAAATCGCAAAAATACACACAAAACGTGTATTAAGTTGTAAACATTGAGAGTATAAAAAAATATGTTTAAAAAGTCGATATGATACACCCATACCTCGCTTTACGGCCTAGATACGTTCCACGAAACTTGGCCGCAAAGCGAAAAGCCGTATAAGGAATCAATTATTTTAATACAAATTCATACAAATTCAATGGGATCGGTTCAAATTTTTTTAAATATGTAACATGGTTTATCATTCAAAATGCATTTTATCTTTTGGTGTGTTAATCTATAGACATTTAAAGGTGCAGCAGATTGCAAATATGTTTTAATGTCTTCGTTTTTATCGCGAATAGTTTGAATGGTAGATTTCGCAAGTCCAATTGCCGTGCAAATTTCAACAAGACTGATTTTCGGCATCTCTTTTTATCAGTCTCTGAAGTCGATAAATTTTTCGATGAATGAAATTATAAAATAAGTATCCTTCACTGAAAAGGGCCGTTACAGCGAGATGCCGTATAAAGAGCGGCCGTATAGCGAGGTATGGGTGTATATTATATGTAGAGAGAAAATATTTAATTTATCAAACCTATTCCTCTTTCTTATGTATTTTTTTTAATATGATACGTTTCTGCAGCAAATATCACTATATTCTTTAAAATGTTGCCATCCCGTATATATATTAATTAAGCCATATTAATTCTGGCAAAACAAACAGCATTTTCGTCTGTATCATTGTTCTATAGATATTATGTTAAACATATAAAACAATCTGACAACAGTGTGCTGCATAATTGTACGTTATGTAGTAGTGTTTTATAATGTTATCGGTTATCTCTATATGTATATAAATTGGAATTTCAACATACCTATTCACTAAACTGATTATATCTCGCATACATCGGTTGAGGAATAGTGAATAGAAACGTGCGTCGAATACTTAATTTCTTAGCCAATTAAACATTATAAATTATGCGTGAATGTTTGACTCTGTTTTTTCTCTTTAAAAACTCGTATTCTGTATATGGAGTGCAGCTAACTGAAAATATCTATCGGCGATTTCAATAAACACGTCGTCAGATATGATTTATTGACTTATTATTGAGCTGTTGGGTTTCTTTTTTTATACAAATTCTTCATACATATTCTAGATTATATTGCGTGTTTATATAATATAATATGTTAAATCAGAATAGCTATACGTATATATAAGTTCAATATTATAAACGTATAAAAGATGCCTATTTATAATATGTGTGTATGTATACGTGACTAGATTCGATATTAAAATATTTTATAAAGCTTTTCGATACAAATAAAAAATCCAATTTAGTATATTTATTAAGTGAGTCATGTGGTCGAATTTTCGTTTATTGATCCTTCAATCGATATAATTAGTATTTTTAAACAAATGCTTGGACGTATGTAGTGTTTAGGTCTTTCCTGCCCAGCTCCAACAAAACGGGCATAGAGACAGAGCATTTCTCTGAAAAATAGTCCTCTCTTAAATGTATCTTTCTTCCATTAATCTCTCCGCGAGAGAGGTCGAGTGTCGTACAACTAGGTTGAATTGATTCCGTAAATATACTCCATTATTAATCCATTTTCCTCACACTAGACACGAACATGGCAAATAAAACATATATTGATATGTATGGAGCGACAGCTGGGTATGAGACTTCTCAAACCATCGAAATCAACGATATGAGCATCTCACCGTCGTCCGAGCATTGTAGCTTTAATGTAGTCTTGGATAGCTTGTTCTGCGTAAAACTAACCCATCCCCATAGAGCTTTCGTGACTCGTGTCAATAATAGGTATCCCGAAATCACTTTCTTTTTTCCAATTAGAGACCTGAACGTATTCTGAATTATCTTGTTCTAAAATGCCACCAAAACGTTTTCATAAAACATTTGTTGTTGTTTTTGTGTATTGATTTTTAAGTGAAGATAACATACATTTTTTTAGTTCCTTAAGTCTCAGAAGTTGTTAAACGTATAAAAAATTAGGAGTTATATAAGGAGGAGTAAAGTAATCAATCACTTGCACACTATAAACTTAAAGTAATCAAAAAGATTAGAAGGTGTGTATGAAAAACATTCATTAGAACCTCTTTTTTAATTGAAATAATGATTGAAATGCGAAACATACATAAGTTACTTCAAATTATATTTCATAGATGTGTATTTTTAAATTTAGGCTCCAAAAAGAGTGGATACCTTTTTAATTAGTTGTGCGCAGTTGCTAAAGCGAACTACTTCAAAATAATCATTAAGTTAACATAATTTATTACGCTTTTTTATAGAGGCTGTTTTACAAGTCATGATTACGGTGATTGCCATCGAATTACAAGCTTTGTGTGGTGGCCTTACCTACCTGGTCGTTAACCCATTCAGAAACATTGCAATTCTTGCTTTTATTATGTTACTTAGTATTTAAATAAAATTGCTGCGGTCCTAAAGCTCGATATAAAAATGGAATCGATTATAACTTTAGACGTATTTGAAATATTCACTTTAGGAATTTTCAAATAGTTTCAGTAAATGTATTATTTCCCAGATTCAACAAATATTCCGTTCGGTTTACGGCTGGTATACTAACGAATTTATTTAAGAAATAATTAATATTTTTATTTTATTTAACATTGCATAAGATATGCAAATTATGTATTTAAGACTTTAATTCAATGAAGGATAAAACAATATACAATTTAATATTAAAATTAGTAGAAATAAGAAAGTCTCTGAGTAAGCTCCGACAAACTCTACTTTAATATTATATATACAAAATAGCATACGTCGGAACTCATCCACGTCCACGTGGAATATGTCGGCATCCGTAGAAATATTGTTAAAAACCATTAAAGCTCTCCCCAGTGGCATCCCCATTGTAATAATCTCACATTATTAGTCATTCATATATCATAAACCATTTTTTAGATACACACAGAATGTTTTAAATAACTAAATATGTTGTTTCAGTCATTTAAAATATATCACGTAGCTATCCGATCTAAAAATGAGAGATAGTAGAAAATCTTATTTAAACTTTTTTTTTATTATACTTTACACAAAATAAGCTTTATTAATTTTTCCCCCGTACGAGGTCATAATCACTGCTATTTTTCTAAATAAATGGTAAGTTAATATTACTGTCCTTTTTAAAATAAAATTCTGATTCCAAAATGGTTTATTGTAATGTATGATGCTTTAAGCTCTAAAGGAATATAATAATAAATA